>MU383096.1:300417-628898 GCA_022495125.1 Xylaria acuta
CCCCCCCACAACCCCCCCCCCCCCCCCCCCCCCCCCCCCCCCCCACCCCCCTCCCCCCCCCCCCCCCCCCCCCCCCCCCCCCCCCCCCCCCCCCCCCCCCCCCCCAACTCGACTCACATGATCATGAAAGCGTAGAAGTTCTGCACGCCGTACAAGACGGCCTTGACGATGCGCGCCCGCTGGCCGACGGGTGACTCGGAGGAACCACCGCCAGCACCTCCGCCTCCGATTCGTTCTATTCCCAGAAATGGCGTCGTCTCAGTAACTTGTTCTTGTCCTTGTTCAGAGTCATGGTTTGCAGCAGCAACAGCAGCATTGTCTTGATAGCGGTCTTCATCACGTCGCCCGTTGCGCGCCCTGAGAGTAGCCCCGAGCAGAGCGCGCGGAAGAGCGTCAATATCAGTGTCTCTGTCGGATATTGGGACGGCTATGGGGTCATGACAACTCTCCTCTTCCTCTGCTCTATCCTCTTGATATCTGACTTCTCTCTCTCCCTCCCTCCCTCTCTCTCTCTCTCTCTCTCTCTCTCATCTCTGACACTCTTCCTTTGTTTCGTGTGTCTTATACCCAGGGGCAACGGGATCATGTTCAAGTAAGGGAATAATCAGAACGAGGGAAACTCACTGTACGCCCCTTCCTTATTGGAGAGCCATAGCTCGTATTTCCTCGTGCCCTCGCGCAGGGCCTCGTAGCCGGCGCAGATGGCCACGATGGCCAGTAGGCTAAAAATGAGCGACGCACGACCCGTGACGTGCCATTGTCGGAAGACAATGCAGAGGTTCGTCGTGTCCCATGTGAACAACATCTGCCGAGGTGAGAAGAGATGTTAGCCTTTGTGTGGTTTGCCGTTGGCTTGTTGCCCTTTTTTCTTTCTTTCTTTCTTCCTCCTCTCTAGCTAAGAACCTAGGTAAAGCAACCACTCCCCTAACTCCATCCCCACCAGCATTATACTGGTCGGCAACGGCGAGGCTTGTCTGGCCGCCCACCGCCACAGTGCCAGGATCAACCGCGCAGGCAGTGACCTCGTTGGTAGAAGTCGGTTGAGGTGCACGGTGCATTCGGCAGCGAACAGGTTTCTTGGCAAGGAGGCGTCGTGTAGAGCATAGAGGGAGGGGGTGGCACTAGAGGAGATATTCAACGAACATTCATATTGCACATAGGCATGCCGCCTCCTCCCCCTCCGTGACCACCATGGCCACCATCTCCGTGGTCCATGTCTCCGTGATCCATGTGCGAATGGTCCATTTCGATAAAGTCGATCGGGATGCGGTTGCGTGGGGTTTATTTGCAAATGGGTATCTTCAAATGGGTATCTTGAAATGCAGAATGCGGGATGCGGGAGGCGGAAGCAGTTGAAACAGTTGGCGCTAGAGGGACGGATTGAACGCGACAGTGGGTTAAAACCAGACGGTTCGAAGTCGATTCGACGCCGGGTCTGGAGGGCGATAAACTAGTATATATAGTATAAGAAATAAACAAGACAAGCCCCGAAGTAACACGGAGAACTTAGACAAACGAACCGAGCATGAGTAAAACCAACTCAAATGTGCTCATATGCGTTGTCGAGGATTGCGTTAGTTAGACGGGAGGCGTTGATAAGGTCAGACAGCTGAATGGCATGTCTCGTCACACAGTAGTGTACTGTAGACGAGACCTGAACATCAGCTCACCTATCACCTCATCGTGTCTGGGGCAGTTGCATGCAGGGTAGGTTCCACCGCGCTATGCCGTACACCAGGCACATGTCGCCGCTGGGTAGACAGACTAGCGCATCATCACCGAGCCGTTTACTATGTACTTAGTGTTAGTGGGGTTGGTTCCGAAGCTCTTGAAATTCTCCCGCAGAGCGGCAACGCCGGGTATTAGGAGGTTTTTAGGTCCATCATTATTAATCAATGACCTTGTGAAATACGTGTTGGTGAATATTAAAGTCGAATCCTCCTCGTATTGTAGAACCTTTTACCGTCAAAAGTACTCTGAATACCCTCTTTTTCATCGAAAAGGGATATCGCACAGCACAGCCCCGCCAAGCTGGAAGCTATCCGAGACGAGGGGCCACGAGCCGCTTGAGTACGTCGTACGGTACTCTTACCTACAAGTAACCAGATCCGAAACCGATACGGTCTAACTAAACCATACATACGCTTTTGCAAGGCTGCTTCGACGCTATTGGAACAAAATAGAGTCCATCTCTACTCGCAGCCATGCTTTCGGTACCCGTCAACCTCCCAAAATGGTGAGTTGGCGATAGCATGTGCCAAGTACTTCACGGCGAAAGCAAACCTACTAATAATAGCCCTCAATATTGGCCAGGCTCGCCGAGAACTCGCATCTCTTGAAGCCGCCAGTCAATAACTATTGCGTCTACAATGAGGGCTTTACTGTCATGGTCTGTTCCAACTTTGCCTTCGGTCCTTTCATCCCGTCTATTCATGAATAAGTCGCATATAATGAGTTCAAGTCATCCAACTCAAGACTCACATTGCCGACCATTAAAACCATGCTTATAGTACTAAAGAAAGAAAAAAGAAAAAAGCCCTACACGCGCTAATACATTCTCCCACCTACCAGATCGTAGGAGGCCCCAACGCCCGGACGGACTACCACATCAACGAGACGCCGGAGTGGTTCTACCAGCACAAGGGGTCGATGCTGCTGAAGGTCGTCGACGAGGGCGCGTTCCGGGACGTCGTGATCCGGGAGGGCGACATGTTCCTCCTGCCGGGCAACACGCCGCACAACCCCGTGCGCTTCGCCGACACGGTGGGCGTCGTCATCGAGCAGCGGCGGCCCGAGGACGCCATCGACCGCATGCGCTGGTACTGCCAGGAGGACGGCTGCGGCGCGGCCGTCGTCCACGAGGCCGCCTTCCACTGCACCGACCTCGGCACCCAGATCAAGGCCGCCATCGAGCAGTTCATGGCCAGCGAGGACAACAGGCGGTGCGCCGAGTGCGGCACCCTCGCTAACTCGGTGCCGAAGCCTGGCTCGATCAAGGATCCGAATCTGGAGTAGTGTAGGCATGACTGGAGGAAGAGATGGAGGGCAGTGAGTGGAATCGGTTCAGACTTAAGATGTAGGTCAGGAGGGGGGGGCTTTGATCATAAAAAGTTCAAATGAAATGAGGCATGTTAATAATGCGATGGCTCTGGTCATTCCCACATACTCGTATCTTATAGGCTCTCATTCGTCTAGCATGCCGAACATTTCCACTTCTCTCTCCTCACAATTTTGGCAACCGCATTCAGCCTTATAGATCGTCGAATTCACTTAAACAGGGTCCGCACTTCTAACATGTATCAAGTCGATTGTATCAAAGTCGCTATCCAGTGACGCCTATATCCCTTTTCCTGCAATTCTTGCCATGCAAATGCGACTATCCTCCGTAAATGCCAGGAACCAAACGCTTCCGACCCCTATATTACACAGGCGAGCGGAATTGACGCAAGGGGATTGGAAGAAACGCTAAAAGGTTCAAAATGAAAAAAAGCATGGTGTAACCGGACCATGCAACAAAAACGAAAATTCTTCGGATGCCGAAGAGCCATCCTACTGCTTCTTGTGCTTGGCGCCCTTTCTCAAACTCAAATATGGCCGCCCATAACTCATTTCCATTATAATCATACCTCGTCTACGACTTTTCAAAATTCACCCACTCACACTTGCATCCACCAGTACCACCATCAACGCCTCCTAAGGAGAGGTCCGCATGGTCTACCCTGCCATTGACAAGGGTGCCCTTAAACTCGAGATCTGCGACGACGCCAGTCGCGTTCGCACGGTCGATCTCTCCGTTTCTGCGCACGGCGTACGCAAAGTCGGTCTTCTTCGACTGATCACCGCCGTGCATGTCTTCGATGACGGTGACGGGGTAGGGCATAGAGCCGGGCTGGACGGATGGCGTAGCGGTCAGATTCACCGATTGATCGCCGGCGCCGAGTAGGTGCGTCGTGTTCCCCATCCGAGTCCAGATCTTGACGAGGAACCGGGTCTGCGCAAACGTCACGAGCCAGTTCGCATCCTCGATGGGCACGCCGCCGTCCTCGTCCGCCGGGTCCCGCTTCTGGCTGTTCACCATGTAGATTTTCTTGTCGAAGTATGTGTAGAAGCCGTAGTGCTCGGTCGGCAGGTCGCGGTCGAAGAGGCGAACGGGCTGCTGTATGGGAAGCGGGAAGAGCCGTGCGGGCGCACCCGTGCCGTCAGGGTTCAGCTCGGGTGGGGGCAGGATGTCGGACAAGTTAAAGCTCTGGGTGCCATTGCCTGAGGATCCGCTGATGGCGTTACCTTGTCGTCGCGTGAGAACGTTCGCGCCGACGGTCTTGTCAACTGACTCTAGCAAGCTGATAAAGAACGGCGTAGGCTCGCCCTCTTTCCTGTCAGACTTAATGTTATCGGTTGTGTTACCCAGGAACCTCATCTCCTCTAGTGATGGCGGTGCTGGTTTAGGCTCGAAGTCGGGGTCAGTCATGAAACTTCTTCGGTCGTTCTTGGGCTTCTCGGCCTCGTCTGCGAGCTTCCACAGCGCTTGTGAATTGTTGTCGAACTGGATTTGGAAGATGAACTCGGGTTGGGTTGGGTTGTATGGAGATACAGAATCATGGTCCTCCTTCGGTAACGCGCAGGACCACGCAGTCGAGGGTGTTTTATCATCGGTGAAGCAGCCAGACACCGCGACAGAATTATTTGGGCCGGCGACCGTCACGACACCTGTCGGCATTGGCGGGAAATCCGTGAGGTTCAGGAATCTCAAGTCGGGCGCGACATGAGTTTCATGATGCCCAGACCCCGTGCCTGTGCCTGTGCCTGTGCCCGTCGCTGGAGACATTGCTCGTTTCGTGAGAACAACCACGAGGACAACAATAAGAATGATGGCAGCGATTATACCACCGAAGATACCTAAGCAGACCCTCCTTCTCTTTCGGCCTTCACGACCAGTTCGCCCAAAGCACCCCTCTTCCGGCATGCATCCACGGCCCCTCCAGAAACCGCCAACCCTCCTTGCTATTACGTCTTCCTTCTCGTGGCGACGACGTTGTCGTTCAGTTTTGTTCCATTTACCCCGCGCTTCGTAGAATTGGTCGCCAGTTCTATATGATCCAGCAGCACGATCGGGAAGCACTGCACCGGGGACCGGACGTACTCCTGATGGCGTCAAGGGGATGTCGGCGAGGTTAATTCCTCCCTGCGAAGTCATCGTCCCCGGTAAGCCCGGTGTCATAGGACCGGGAGATGGTATAGGCTGAGAGTTCACGTAGGGTTGGGAGAAGGCAACCTTGGCGTCTGATTGCGTTTTCGGATATTCGTATGGGGGTGGTGCATCATTTGACGCATTGGGCCGGCTCTCTTCTAATAAAATGCGCGCTTTTTCTGAATGACTCTGCTCGCTGGACCCCCCCTGCCTTTGGTTTGCGGGGATGTCAATTGTTAGATGTGATGTCTTGGATGAAGAACCTGCCTTCTCATCATGTCCACTCCACCATTCATAGGGGGTTGACGTAGAGCTGTAACCGGTTTGTTGCTGTTGAATTTTGAATGGGTTGTTGGATTGTGGCGTGAAGGGAGTCGTAACGTGATCCCACCAGCCGTGTGCTCTACTACTAGCACTTCCAGGGGTTACCATAATCGGTTTCGGTTTCTGTGATTTGCGCCTAGCCACGGGGCTGCCATCTTCTTCGAAGGGCGTGCAGGGAGTGCCACCATCCTCGTCGTCATGGTCCTGTGATCCACCGACCTGTTTGAATTTCATTGCCGCAGGCAGTTCTGGAACGGGTGGTGCATCAGAGGCCATCTTAGAGATCTCGAATGGGTTATATTGCGAGTATATGCTTGAGACTGCCCGCCTACTGCTCTGTGGAGAGCCGCTGACTTCTGTATCTGGTGACCATATGGAGCGTAGTTGCTGAGGTGTTGGAGCCTTGCCACCTGCTTTATGCGAAAAAGATCGCATATCCATAGGTGTTTCGATGACAGCCGTCTGTGGGCTGACCTGATGGCTTCCCACGTCGTCCGACGGAACGGAAATGCCTATGACAATAGGTCGAGCATTTGGAGAGAGGTCTGCTGAATGATCTTCGGCGGTGAGTATCGTCGACTTCTTGTTGCCCAGCGCATTTCCGGGCTTCCGCTTCAACCAAGCGAAGCTCCCAATCGAGGGAGAACTGGCGTTGCCCTCCAGCGCTCGGAGAGCAGGAGTATCGGCGAACCTGCCTTTGTTGGCATTTGCGACCGCTCCAGCTTGGTGAAATAGGGACATATCAGTAACAAGCGTGATACCGGCCTTGGCGTTTTGCGCCTTTTGCCTCGCTCTCGACTTTACTCGGGGCAGCTGGACCGATCGACGTTGTGTGAAGCGAGAGCCGGCTGGCTTGCAAGATTTTCTCTTCTTATCTTCTAAGTTGTTGCCGGATAGGTCGATAAGAATACCATCGGCATCAGAGGTCGAAGCAGAATCGTCGCTGTCCACATCCCAGTCTTCCCACTCGTCCTTTGTGTCGCCCTTGGGACTCGAGTATGAAGCCGCAAAGGGGTTTGTGGATTTCGGCTGAGGAGCAACAGCAGCCATGGTAAATATACTGACGATTGGTTGAAGTTGAAATTATTAACAGAGAAAGCTAAAACTCAAGGTACCAGCTTGTAGTTTCAGTGTATATTTAAAAGTTGCAAAGGATAACGAGCGTGTTCACGAATTGAAGGTGCAACAGAATGGAAAGGGAATATTATGTCGTTGTAATGAGAGAACGACAGAGTTGGGCCTTTGAAAATCTGTAAGCGTGTTGTCGATTTCAATGCCTCTCAGAGAGGTGATTAGAACAGTGGCGGATGTACCCTCGTGAAAGGAGAGGCACTATTTGCATTACAAAGACGTGTGATGCCTGGAAGACAATGAATAAATAAGTCCAGGTCAGAGTCTCAGAAGGGATGGGAGAGCAGGAGGACAATGGGAGCGAAAAAGTGTGCATGAAGGGAGATGCAGGCCCCGGCCGGTTTTATTGAGAGCAGGTAACAGGTGTACCTAGATACTTTACACACAAGATACAATGAATGAAGCCACAGTGAATCGAGTTAGCCAGTTACCTGTACGCCAGCAGTCAAACACGTAAGGAGACATAATAAGCAAATCTGCCATCTTGAGCCGGGAGATAACGTCGTAGCTGATCCACAGACGGCCCCGTCCAAGGCATCAAATCGGCCTCTGAGTGGTGGACAGGTCATCTCTATTGGTCTACCGGCCTGCAAGGAACACGACCTGCCGTCGGGTAAGGGAAACCTTTCTGAGATTTAGGCGCGACGATGGAGATGAGAGGTCGAGACGAAGCTCCTGGCTGGTGGTTACGCAGGTGAGCGTTCGATGTAGCCGCCGAATAATTGTCTTCTGTCCATTTGATTGGCGAACCAGCCTCCGGCCAAGCATCAACCAGGTAAGTCAGGTACCCCACAGGCTTTGGTTGGGCGGCAGCGCTGCATTCTGCGGCTGCAACCCTCGAAGCGACCCCGACCGACCCCACTTCACTACAGGTAGGCAGGTAACTTATGTACCTACGGCATACTAAAGGCAGCTAGGTATCTGTAGACCCCATCCCCTCAAATGCAACGCGACCCTCAAAGTCGAATTTGGCTCGGGCTGAGCTGAATGCACTAATTTTTGCCACGAACTGTTAGGGAGATTCTTGGCCATTGGTCGTTATCTGTTATTGCTCCATTATGAAGGAAAGTGAAGGATATTACTATGAGTGGTTCATGGACACCCATATATCCAAGTACGCACGTTAAGACTCTCTCACACATTTGGAACGAAATCACCTATTCAGTAAGTAACAGCTGAGTTGGCTTAGAACCCATAATTTCCAGTATTAATATCTTCAGACTAGTGTCAGCCGGTTGTATCACAACCACTCGCAAAGTTCAAACGAACTATTCCCATCGTGATACCAGTATTAGGCCACTGATGACCTTGATTACTTGTTAGAAAACCACTTCCTCAGACTGGATTATTCTCACACAGAAAGGCGTAACCAACAGTAACATATTTCGAGTAACAATTGACGCTGTTAGCAACGTATTACTAGGCTACATAGTAACTCTTTACCCTAAGGAAGTCTAACTGACCCGAGGGCCACTGCTTCGGGTCGCTTCCAAACACGGGGTATAGCCTCGGTGTATCGGCCTCTTATGTCTTCCTGTACATTACGTAGGCCTACGTTTCACTCTTCACTGACGTGGTAAATGCAGTCGTTAGAAGGCAAGATGACAGTGAAGCAACGCGGCCAGCCACTTTGATGAAACTAAGAGCGGCTAGCTATGTTGACTCCTCCTCCGCGTCCACGCAGGGTAACGCTCGCGTAGGGCTCGGCATCCGTGGCATCCAAGATAGCGGTAGCATGGAAAACCCACTATGACAGCGCCAGCTGCGCCCGGAACGCCGTCTTCCGTCCTCGGAGAGGCCTCGGTCCCATTCCTTGGCCGTGGTATTTAGAGATATCACGGCCTTGCTTGTTCCAACGATCAAGCAGTTTACTATGCCCTGCGTATACATTAAGTTGACGGAGCAAACTGGCATGTTCACTTCACCTTTCCCGCTTCTAGTAATATAAGGTCTGTTCATCGTTCATAGTTGTCAATAGACGGCCCGGACACTTTAAATAAACCGAGGAAAACAAAACATCGTATCCTTGTTGATCCCTAGCGCTCAGCCCATCATTAACGTATAAGATATGAAGTTACCCAACCAAATAGTTCCACAAAAAAGCGTTATATGTGATCATATTACAATAATACCACCACTTATCTACAGCTCATTATGCCTCGGCGGCGTTTCCGGCCGTGAACTAAGGATTTGTGCCCGTCGCATCAAATAAAGCAGTTGTTCGCTCCATTCCGGAGCCCCAGCACCTTGACTAATCTTCTTGAGGTGGTACCCCCAGCACTCATCGTCCAACGACTGAGGCCCACTCTCAGCGCATGTACCGGCATCTACCTGCTGCTTTCTAGGCCAGAGACCTAGAGTTGCGCCGAAATCCTCATCGAGGAAAGTATCTGAGACGATTCGAGCGACTTTGGCCTTTCTAGACTCCCACGCTCCGCTGCCGTCTCTGAGCAGAATCTGTAGGAAACTCTGCATCCCGTTGTTCTCAAGGAATTCGGCCCTAATTTTTGGGCTTTTTAGAAGCCCGCTGACTACTGCAAGATAATTGCGGGTTGCCTCTATCTCTTCGGATTCTTGTTTAGTGCCTGACTCGCTTGTGGGCGCGAGTCGATGGAACAGTTCATATTTTATCGAATGCGAGCCTCCTTTGCATTGTTTCTCCGTGATGTCATTCCAAGACTTCTCAATGGCGATGAGCGCTCGTGCGTTGTTTCCAACGGCTGCAGACAGGATAGAAGACGCTAGGAAGTCGGCTCGCTCAGCGAAAGGTCGTCCCTCTCCTTCGGCCTCGTCTCTTTGGAACAGGAGGCAGAATAGAGAGCGCACGGACTCCGCGTCTTTTGCAATTTGTAGACCGTAGTACATATCGTGAGACAAGTCGTCGAGTAGTCGCAGTGCCTCATTTAGGGTGCTGATCTCGATAGATTGCCGACGCCCGGCGCTTTTCTTGATTGTCTGAAGCGCTTTGGAGAATTCCACATTCTTCTCCTGTGGAGCTTTGACCATCCCGATAGGTTCATACGCTGGTGCGCCGGCCGGGATGCTGGGCTCATTCTCTTGTGGCGCTTCAGGATTTACTACTATAACCTCCTGGTTAACTGGCAAGCCTGCGAGCGCTGGATTCTCCTCATCTGGATTGTAGAGCTTGGCCTGTTTCCGCCCTGTCTGAACATCGAGCTGCACATGCAGCCCTGGAGGTAGGTCTTGGTCATCATGTACGACTTGAAACTCTTCCGTCGGTGAAAACACCTTGGGATAGCATTCTGCTGGATTGTCCGTGTGGCATATGAGTTCTGTTTCGGCGGCGGGCGAGACAGCGGGCGAGACAGCGGGAGGAGATGAAGCAGAGGTGAAGGAGCCGAAGATAGAATAGACGAATACCAGTGAAAGGACAAAACGCCCCAGACCACGCAAGTATGGTGTGTTCATTATGGAGCTATATAAATAGGAACCAAGGACTGGATGTGTGAATAGTGGCTGAATAAGGAAATGAGTCCAGCTTTGAACTGTAGAATCCGGCGGAAATACACTTTCATGAAAGCCTTGGTGACATGAGTCCATAGACGGTGTCTTTCGCTATTCGGATATTTTGTATATAGGAAGTCATAGGGCAAAGTGAAAATGAGAGCAACAGGCTGGGAACCGTTGTGTAAATTTGAAGGTAAGTGGCGATGACCTCCCAAAAAGGACAGTTGGCAAGGACTAAAAGGACACGCACGAGATGAAGAAACTGTTGGAATACTTATGAATGAAAGATGACTACTTAGTTCGAGCGTAAAAAAAATTAAAGTCCTATTGGCATAGAGCTCCCAATGGCTCGAGACTGAGTCACGTATGGTACCTACCTACTTATCATGTTTCCATTGCACGCGATTTCAAACAATTCATCATTGTGGAATGAGTTCACTGTACCCTGTCTGTACTGTCAGAGGCTCTGCCTTTTAGTGGCAGTGGACAGTGTCGGACTTACCGTGTGCTACGAGGACTCACACAGTAAGAAGCTGTTGTAAAAGGGCAAGCCTGATTGGACCAAACGGGTCCACTTTTTAGAATGCCTCTCCCGTTCCCGACATCACATATGAGCCGCATCGAAGCTCGTGAAGCTCTGTCCGCCATAGATCGCCGAAGCCAATTGGCACTACCCACCACCCAACATCGCGATGCAGGCCCTCCGAACAAGGGTTGCTGGCGTGGCCCGCCGCGCTCGCCCAACCACCGTCCGCACATCCCGGTCGTACGCCTCCGAGAGCCACGGCCACCACGAAGCGCCCCAGGTGAACGAGGGATTAGGCGTATGTCTCTCTCTCCGTTGCGCGATCCCGAGAGACCTCGCCCCTGAAAGGCTAGTTGGCATCGGACTGAAGCTGACCTGACACCACGACCCCCACAGACCGCCTTCTACGTCTTCGCAGGCGCCCTGCCGGCCTCGATCGTCGCCTACCAGATATCGCGTCCCGGCGCCGACGGCGAGTCCTCCAGCTTCAGCAAGTGGTTGCAACAGTTCGACTACTTCAAAGACTGGGAGATGCGCAACTCCCTGCGCACCGAGCTGATCGAGCAGGCCGCCCACGACAAGCACCTGTTCCTCAACGCTGGCAGGAGCACCCACGTCGAGCTCAAGATGCCTGAGTACGTCAATCGGCCACAGTCTTCCCCGCTCGCAATCACCACGTCCCCCGTCACATGGCTTGGCCTGAATACTCTGCTCCCGAACTCTTTGAATGTTCGCTGAAAGAGAAGAGCCCGAAATGAGTGTAGTTGCGAGAATTATAATTGTCAAAGAAATTGAAGCATGCAGCTGTCATCGCAAGGAAAAGAGAAAAACAAATGCTGACATAAGGAACCCACGCACAACAGGCTCATCAACTCTGGATCCCCCTACAACGTTCCCGCCGGCCACCACCCGAACCTCGACCACGTCACCGAGCACTACCGGAAACAGGCCGCGACCGAGGAGGAGCGGAAGGCGAAGAAGTTGGCCTTGGCCCGGGAGTCGGCAAAATCCGACACCGACTGAACCCAACTGTACCATTAACATAAACACAAATCCGATATCGTTTTCTCTGTCACATACATGTGATTGCATCACACACATACATATGTAGACCATAGGCCACAGTGGACAGAGCTAGAGGCGAAGATACGCACTGTCAAGGAAGGCATTTCACTTCAGTAGTGTGAGCGTGCTAATATAAAGGAGGGAGGGAATAGGAATCAAAACACCATTTCCCGTTTGTCCGTTTACTTAAAAGAACCTTCTTGATGCTAGAGTAGGAGAAATCCTGCTGCCCATTCAGCTCATGATCGCCAGTCATGCATGTCTATGAATGAGTTCTAAGAAGCATTCTCACCTATCCCTGGGACTCTTATGGGTCGCCAGGCAGATGTACAGCAGAAACATGTCACCGAGTTTTCCACCTACCCCCCCCTATGTGCGGTTACTGTAAATGGGGAAACCTAGAGAAGCAGAAGAAACCTCGGCATGTATAGCATTGTCGCCTAATGTGAGGAGAACCTATCCTCTAAAGATACGTCGAGGGACGAAAATTGTAGATACCTAGTTGGGGTCCTGTGATCACATACCTCTCAATACTGTTTAAACATAATGGATTTCATACTCGTAAATCGTACTATTGCTAACCAAGCGACTTCACAGCGGTGGACGGGGACCGGTTGCGTTCTCCACATCCTATGGATGCGGAAGACAAACCCGATCGATCGCCAGCTCGTGATAGGAGTCGGTTACACCTCGCTGTTGGGCAAAAATGATGTGCTCGTCAGCTCATGGTAATCTGCGAACTTGAAAGTAACTGAAGAGAGGGTATGAGCACAATGAGACAGTAAAGACAATTGCATTAATCTTAAATGTTCGCATTAGCTACTAGATGAAGCGATAGAACGATTGCCAAATATGCCCTTGCCTCGAGGCTATCTAACTGCGCTTTTTGTGTACATGGACTAAACGCGACTTGGTATAATGAGACAACGCAAGGTGACCGCCCACTGTGGAAATTGAACGTGCCCTTGAGGATATCTAAACGAGTAACGATCGATAAAATGTATAGCTTTTCGTTGGTATTCAACCAACACCGGAACGCCATATGAGCATCAACCCATACCGCTAATAACCCCTCCAAGTAAAGACCGGAAATGACCATAACCAAACTTCACTATGGTTCCCTTCAAGTTGACATGAGTATGATTTGCGGCCGACTGAGCCATTCGGCCCGTTCAAATCGAGTCCGTCGGGTGCTCCTGCTTCTTGCTGGTATTCTCATTCGTGTTGATGCTCAAATCAGCTTGAGCTCGTAGAGTTGCGACTTCAGTTGTCAGATATGCAATCTGTTCTTCCCGAGATCGCTCTGCCGCTTCCATCGCGTGCACACGATCGCCCAATTGTCGGACTCGTTCCTCAAGACTGTGTATGTAAGCCCAGACTCCCTGATCTGTGGCAAATAAGTTGTTGCTGGTGCTATCGCCACTGCTGCCATTCTGGCCGGTTCCACTGGGCGTTCGCGCGTGTCCAGGACCAGGCGGAATTTGTTGCTGAGTGGAACTGCCAGATCCTGGCTGAGAAGCAGTGCCCTGTCCACTGGCGACGGAAGCTGCCGAAGCGGCCGAAGCGGCGAACCTTGCAGCATCGGCAGCGGTAAAGCCTGATCCTGGATCGATTTCAGCATATGGTGCCGTTGGGTTGAACATATGAATATACGAACCTGGTGGCGTGCGACGGTCGGACTGATTGCGGCCGAAATGCTGTTGCTGGAACTGAGTCGTCAGACTCGGGGAGCGCTGCCTGTTGGCATTTACAGAATCCTGAGCCTGGACCCCGGGACTTAACGGTTTAGGACTCTCCGTCATGCCGGTCTGCGCATACATTGAGGCATTGCCACCACCTATTGGTAAAGATGCAATGCTAGTACCAGGAGTGTGAGACGTGGAGCTGGCCGAGCCACGGTCGGGGTTTTGGGAAAATAATTGCCCTTGGTTAACGCCTAGAGCGGATTTTGTTGGTGAGTGAGCTGCAGGAGGATTTGGCATGATCACAATACCTTCAACGTGTTGCGCCTTGATACTTGGTAAGCTACTAAGGCGTCGTTTCTCCTCCTCTGTCATCTCGGCTTCATTCATAGTTCCATCATATACAACACCAGCCATTGCCGAGTCGTCGCCTTCTAAGCGGCTTATTCCATCCGGATCTTCCTCGCCGAGATAGCTTCCCATGCTACTTCGGCGACCAACACATCCGCCGGGTCCTTTGCTATGTCGAGCTAAAGCATCACCACGCGCAAACTTTCGATCGCACTTGGGACAAATGTGTGGTTTCTCTCCGGTGTGAAGTTTCGAATGGCGCTTCAGATCATGCAGTCGGCGGAAACGCATCTGGCATGTCTGACAAACATAAGGCTTCTCTTGACTGTGCGTCAACAAATGACTCTTTAGATTATGGTGGCGTGTGAATTCGGTTTCGCAGTAGGGACACTTGTGTTTCTTTGAGTTGGGTGACCGCGGTGCTGTTGGCGCATTTGGAGTCATGGGCATGCTCATCCCACGAGCCGGCGGGGCCGGCATGTTCGCATTCGGAGGCAGAATGCCAGGATATGACAGCGACTGCACACCCTTATCCTCCATCTGAGCAGGTGGTTGCGTACCAAGCCCGGCCTGATTGTTACGCGAGTCAATATCCACAGGCCCAGGGCTGGTATCGACCGGTGCGCCAGTACCATCTAAGCTTTCAACGGTCGCCGGGTTCTCGTGGTTCTCGTCGGGGACGGGCTCTAACTTGTGTTCGGATTCGCCCATGTTAGGTATTGGAATAGAAATGGGCGGGGACGGAACATCAGGCTGCGCCTCTCCAGACTGATGGTTGTCCTGCGGGTCATCTTGAGGCCGGCTCAGAGCCAGAGCATTGGCTGACATCAATGCGGTCTGCGCTCTGTAAGCTGGGTTGTCGCTTGCGCCAGAGACCTGAAGCCTGTATTGTTCTTCTTCTCTACGTCGCTCGTCCTCGATGGCGGCGGCGCCTGTTAACAGTGGGGGGGAAGGTCTTGATGACAGCCCACCGATCCGCGCAGCCTTGCTCGGAGACGGTGGCAAGTCGGAACTAAAGGTCGGTGGCAACACAGACGAAGGCGACGTAGGCGTGGCCTCCCGCTGCCGCTTCAGCGACGCGCGAGCCGCCTCGGCTATGGACTCAACAGAGACCGTAGAGGGAGCTGGAGGCGCGGTGGGCGCGAAGGGCGGGGCCTCGGTCGCGACAGGACCCTTTTCGGACGCCATGAGTGCGGGCAACAGGTACTCGACAGCGCGATTGACGTCGGCTACAACTAATTACAGGATAGAAACAAGGCGACGATGCAGAGGAAGCCGTCGCGCATCAGCAACGCATCGCCGAGCTCCAGGGCGATAAGGCTGGATGTGTGGCTGAAGCCGGTGGCTGTCAGTGATGGTGTTGTTGTGAGGCGGATCGCGAGGTCGCCTGAAAAGCCAGGCAACCCGTCTGATTTGGTTTGTGCAGTCAATTTAATACAGTGTCATGCACCAGCAATGTCGGCCGAATTGGTCGCTGTTTTCCTGAATTAGGAGAGCGAGAAATCGAGGCTGCGGACAAGGTGCACTGAGTTCGGTGTCAATGGAGGCTGGTGTCAGTTGGCGACGAGGAGTAGTGACTGAGCCGCAAGAAGAATGATGGGTTGTGGATGAGCAGAGGGAAAAGGTGCTTGGGGGGAGACGTCAATTGTGGTGGTGCAAAAAGGTGGGAACTGGGAAAGAACCAGGATCATGGATGGGATGGGATGGCGCTGGGCGCTGGGCGCTGGGGCGTGGGTGGCCGCAGCGGCATCAGCAGCAGCCATCAGTGGTGGCATTGGGCGGCATGGAAAGAGGCGGAGGCAACAGGCCATACTGACGCTACGGGTCCTGCTACAGGGTACCGAGCGTGCTGGTCTCGCGGGCTGCGGCAGCTGATTGGCAGGGCTACTCTGATAAAAGAACCAGGCACTGAGCTGGGGGAAAAGCGGGTGGTGGGGCATGTATGTCTTCGATTGGTTGGCTGACGACCATGCAATGTTGCCGTTTGCGGCCAGTTCCCTCAATACAATGTCAATAACATACATGTCTGTACTTGCGTGTGGACATGTTGGCTACCTCTCTGAGTGTTCACTGTCCGAACCTCGTATAGACCACTGAGAGCTCTACAACGTTTTATCGTTTGTATCTGGTCTCCGTAGTGTCATTCTAATTCTATTTGACTCGGTGTACTGTACAATGAAGTAAGTGGGAACCATGATGTAGATAGTACCAGGTACGAAAAGTGTATTATAGGTATTCTCATAGGATAGGGTTGAGGTTCCTGTCCGTCCTAGTAGGTAACTTGAAGTATACTGGAGAACGCCAACGCTATGGGATGCGTTGTGTGAGAATGTGATTAGCGTTCACATCCCTCAGCGTTTGCTCTTATTGTTGCGTCAACCACCACAAACAAAGCACATATGGGGACAAGCACCCCAAACCTTGGAAGTGCCTTCAAACACCGTAATTACATATCTCCTAGGCTTAGCTTTTTAATTGACAAATCCGTCAATAACAAGAACCTACGCGCAGGTAGCGGATAGCCACGAAATGTCAGATACTGGTGTGCTCGGTACATCATTAATACGACAGGAAACAAGGGTAGGCGGTTGGTTTGTTCAAGTCGGCGACTAACCTCGGCGTACACGTTGGCAGTGCTCCCATTGGTTGTGCCTACTGTAGAGGTGGCGCCCAATAGCTGGCACTCGATCAAGATATTGTGAAATCTCGAGATGTACTCATTACAACATCAAGTTTTGCGAGAGAATGGGCCTTCCCTTTTTTTATTGGTAATTATTCTATTGCCCGGCGCCCTTCGTGTTGGCGTTTACCATTAGCCAACATCCCAGATGCTCCAACCGGAGATGTGAGAGAGCCTAGTTCGCCTTCTTAACCAGGAGATCCTCGACGTTCAACGTACCATCTAAAGGCGCATGATGTAGTAGTAGTAGTAGATACATATGATGCATGTAACCAGTGACCCAAATTTTTACAATTCCATTTCAACCCGTTGAGAGAACTTGTAGCTAAGCCAGTACTGCGTTGCATGTGTAGGGGATATGCATCACTACTACAATATGTACTGTACTTATCACAATTACCGTGAACCAACACATGGCCCCAGAGGAAGACGTCATGAGCTATGGTCTACTTTTCCCCGACATCGCCAAGAAGTCTCTTAGTATCCTTGAGGCTTCGCCACTATTCACAAGACTTTTCCGCGTGTACGGCGCAACCACATCACAAAGTTTGGGTTCTCGTGTCCGGGTATCGGCTGCGGAACTTGAATCCACGCAAGCGACAGTAAGCTTAAGAGTTTTCAGGCTTGATATCTTCGAGACCGAATATCACACTCACCAGCACTCAACGGTCACCAGTGGTTAAATTATCTTACGGGACATCTTGGGACTGTAGAGGATTATGGATTTCTTGTCCGTTCTACGTACTGTTCGCACCGATATTCGAGTAGATGTATCCAGCAGCACTCATCGGAACGTATTCTAGGAGCCAGGGGAAATACAGGAAATGCTGAAGTTCCATAGACCGCTATAGTTGTTCCTCACGCTGCGTGATCACATACTTCTAATTAAGGTCGTTATCAGGTTCGGCCCTCTCCGCATTGCGTGCGTAGTTCTTACCACTCTACACTTTCCGTTAGAAATATTCGCGAACTAAACGCTGCCTGGCGAGTCGAGCAGGTTTGATGACCGTTGCTCGAGCAAAGCTTTTCACTTCGACACGCTTGTACTTGGGAGAATTGCACAGAAAAGCCTACTGTAAGCGATTAAGAAGCTCTACAAGATACGTCTAGGTATCAATTTTCCAGCCTCTCAATAGATGATTCTCATGTAGCAGACTAGCCGCGTTACCCGTGCATCGGATCGCCGGCGTAGGTACCGATATAGATCTCGAGAGTGCTACTAAACCGTATGCAGTATTTTAGTTTTCTAAGCCCAAGTATGTATCTTCACCGATACTTTCTCCCCTCTACATCTGACGCGATAGTAAACAGCGTCGTTGATATCGTTGTTGAGGCGGTGAGTCTATATATCTAGGCAGGTGCTGCCAATATGAATATTTAACAGACGCAGCCATAGCAAGGGTGTACGACAGGATGTTTCGGGTGTTGTCAACAGTTATCATGCCCGTTGCCTCATCTATCTCTATACTATCTTCAGGATGAAGACATGTACGAATAGTCATTTTGCGCGACCTCGATATCGAGTCTGCGCTGAACGGATTTGATTTTGCATACGTGTGATAAATGATTGGCTGCCCTTCTTTCTGCCTCTTCTAGTATGGGTTAAGTGAAAACTGTTTAGCCGTGAGCGTGACGAGTACTGCTTCGTCTGTATACACTCTTCATATATATCGAATAGAACCTCAAGAGGGTGACGCGATTCATGTAAAACTGAGTGTCATTAGCGGGGGACACTGCAGACCTAAGGCATGCGGTTGTCTATGAGGCCCGGGAGGTGCATAGATGTCTCAATTTTGATAGAAAGCCGTTCTCGTACACTCACGAGACCCCACTAGATGTCTTGAAATGGCCCGAGAGGCGCAAGGAAATCCCGTGTGGGCGTAGGACACTACCTGAGTACCGCCGAGTTCAGCCCGTGATTGCCCGCAGATGATAGTGCCGCTCATGAAGTCCTTGAAGGCTCTGAGTTTTGACAGAGCAAGCATGTGGAATATACAGTAGGCGGGAGTAGCGCGCTGTTTCGGTAGCTGTCGAAACAACCGACGTAGGTTTTTCGGTTATGTTATGTGAGTCAAAGATTCAGATCGAAATAGCACTCACCAAACCAGTTCGGGGAAATACCGAGTGCATGGGACAGCGTCAAAGACAAGACCATTCTAGACTTTAGTGACATTCCGCAACTTGGACATGCTTATTGGCCATAGTAAGCCTTCCTATTCCGGCATGTTAGTACTCGTCGATTAGAAAGAACTTGGAAGTGTCTGATCCCAATCAGGCTGTCGACGAGCAACAATGTGCCGTGAGTGGTGATCAAAACCATCAGGTCCTAAGGCTGAGCGGGCGGTGAACCTATAGTGTCGACCAACGGCGTCACCGCTATGCCCGGATTTCGGACAATGGTCCGTGTGACGCGAAAACCTAGATTCCTACCGGTGTTCGGATCTATGGCATGATGCCCTAACTACCCTGCATATCCGGGCCGTTAGCTTAGCTACACTACTATGTATATGTTTATGATAAGTACCATGGTACATATCAGCCTGAATCTTGCTTTGGTGCAAATCTTGCTTATTCAGAAGGACCTAAATCCTACTGTAGTCCTCAAGCTTGCGTTCTGCTGCACCGCATCACTACGCGTGCTGTCTGCAGTCACCACGATCGAAGTTTACGAGGTCTTTGAGGTGAACTAACCCTAGTACTGTCGATCGTTTACGGAGGTTTCAGGTGAACAGGGCTGCGCCAACATCATCTCAGCGCTCCTTACCATCACGCTCAACACCTAGAAGTTGACAAACACTCTTTCGCTACTACGTAGTAACTGTAGGCATATAGTCAGGAATTCGACGGAATGGTCACACACTAACAACTGGCTATGGTGCCCTTTGCCCAGAAAGGTTAGTAGAGTATGAAGGCGATTTGGCACTCTTGGCAAATCGAGACAGGGCTGGTGATCTTCAGTCGATCGGCCGCCAAACATACCTAACATAAAATGAAGTGCTTATTGAAAAAGGAGACAGCCTATTGTCGGTGTGAAGTTGCCAAGTACGTGTTGAGAGCAGCACGTGGGGGGGCGAATGAAGCGCAAAAGGGGGAAGTTTAGTGTGAACTGTAAACAAAAGCGCTTCTCAAAATGCCGAAATTGCAGCAATCAATCGGACCTGAGTTGCCAAGCCCCCTTTCAAGGCTCGTGCCGTGTTGCGTTGCCCTCAGTCAGGGGAGTATCTAGTGGAGACATCGCGACAGGGGAGGAACTTAAATTGGAACTTGGGTTGTACTGTATGTACTATGTAGTGTACTTAGACCGATGGGAGTAGATAGGTCCGTCCAATACAATTCATAACCAAACTACAACCTCCCACTACCATTCATGGGGTCTGAGAATAGTAGGTATTCCTGCTCAGTCTGAAATATAATACTTACGCGGATTCGCGTCACTACAAGCTCCGCTAGCAAAACCGATTTCTGTATTCTCAACAGACCAAGTGGAAAATACTAGGAAGAGGTACGTCACCTGCAACGTATACAGCTTGTTGCTTGCAGAGCATCTCGTCGCTGGCCGATCCTCTAGTGTACCTAGTATTTTCGAACCGGCTAGGTGCAGGTTCAATGCAGCTAGTACTGGACATACCTACACACACGCATAAACATTGTATTTTTAGATAACGGAATCCATACTTACGTTAGTGAGTTTTACAACCCATGGGCTTGTGGCTACAGCACTTATAACAACCTCGAAACTACACGTAACCTGAGTAGAGATATTGGTATTATACTTACAGCATATTAGCTGGTTTACATGTGCCGGAAGTGCTACCTGGAGAATTGGAGGTTTGGGTATTTGGCAGGGCCAATGCTTCTTTTCGTTCTATACTGATCAAGTTTATAGAATATGAACCCAGGGTTATCTCAGTACCTACTGTAGGCATTAATCAGGAACGCAACATACTGTAAGCGCCATCCCGACTATGAGATATCATTTGTTCCGTAGCCTGCTATTTTAACCTAATGCGCTGGGTATCTAACGTGTAGGGCACGTTTTATGCAACAGTATCCTCGGGCTCAGAAACGCAACCTGTAACCGTGCCCCAGCACCATATTGCACATGATATACCTCGTATCCCGTGGCGCTAACTTGGGTTTGCCTACGCCACAGGAGATTCTGTAGATCAGTTAGGGGAAGTGGCATGCGTGAGTTCCAACTCGCCAACCGTTGAGACATTTTGCAACCTCATTCCTTTCTAGGAATTATATGACGTTCGACGAGTATTCTGGAATATTGTGTTCGCTTGCCGCTTGGCAATAGTAAGTATATGCAACGTGTACCGATGCAATTGCAACACTGCAACTTGGGGTACATACAGTAACGGGCCAATGTTCGCAATACCGGTACATATCTACTGTGAGTAAGTAAAGTAGGGGCCATTCGATACGCCATTGGCATAATGAGTTGAATTAAACACCCTTTGTCTGCTGGCCTATATGGCGGTACCTGCAGTAGTCAGTCGCCCGTGGGGCCCACTTGGCAACGCACTGCCCCTTTCGGAACAATGTTCGACGCTCCCATTCGTCGATGCCTCGAAGCCGCATCTTAGTTCGCAGTGCCGGCTGCATTCAAGCCCCACCTTCATTTCCTTTGCCCGTTGAGAAAGGCGGGAAAAATCAAAGGATGCGCTGCTCGCTGGCCGGTCGTTGGCGTCCCTGGTCCGTCCCTCTCCTGCGCTGGCCTGGCCTTGGCTCTTACGACGCCTTCACCTTCTTTTCCCTCCCTCTCCCACGCTCGTTTTATCTTTTCTCCCTTCTGACACCATCGCCGCGTCGTTATTCCACCCAACTGAGAGCCCAACAACTCTCAATCACGTTCTTTTGGAATCGCGATCACGTTCGTTACAGCACACCACGAGAGCAATCTCACTCTAGGCCCAGCCGTACGACCATCACCATCATACTCACGCTTGCCTCGACATCGTCTCAACCCAAACTGTTGGTAAGTTAACTCTCATCATCATTGAGGAGATATCGTGGAGGCCCCGGTTCCGTTGGCGCTACCAAAACATGCTTTAATCATGCCGAATCAACCAGCACGCCGCGCATACTCGCCAGCCCCTGAGAGTTTGAGGCTTTAGATTAGAGGCCTGTTGGGCCTAAGCCTATTCGCGTTCGTTAGCTTGTGACGTTATCTAACGACTATACAACACAGGCAACCGGCGCGAAACTGCTCCCGCTAATATCAAAAATATAATACGCAAAACCAGCTAAACTCGATCTCGCTTACGATAATCATGAAGGCAACAAGTTTGAATCTCGCCATTGCGGCGTCCCTGGGCTCGGCAGCCGTGGCTCAACCTCATCGTCATGGCCACCATGTCTACCACCAAAAGCGCGACAACTCCTTGCTCGAAAAGCGCGATGTCGTAACCACTTATGTGCCCGCTACCGTCACCCAATATATGTTGGGAGACCAGGAGGTTAGCGCCGAGGAGGCTCAGGCTGGCTTGGATAAGGGTCTGTACGTCGTCATCGGCGAGACCACACCCTCATTCACCCCTCCGCCTGCACCAGCTCCCACCAGCACATCGTCTAAGGAAGATGGCATCTTCATTGAGAAGGTGACCAGCTCTACATCATCGACACCGCCTCCTCCGACCACCACATCGACCACCTCGTCAACTCCCAAGCCTGAGCCCACGACGTCTAGCTACTCTGTGAGCAGCGGTGCTAAGGGTATCGATGCCGACTTCCCTGATGGTGAAATCGACTGCTCCGAGTTCCCTTCAGACTACGGTGCACTTGCCCTAGACTACCTCGGATTGGGTGGCTGGAGTGGACTTCAATACACCCCCAGCTTCAGCTTGAAAGATCTAGCTATCAGCTTCATTGAGACTGGTGTTGGCAACCCTTCTGGGCAGACAGGGTTTTACTCGTATGCTTGCCCAGACGGCTACGTTAAGGCGCAGTGGCCCAGCGCTCAGGGTAGCACGGGCCAATCGATCGGTGGTCTCTACTGCAACTCGCAGGGCAAATTGGAGCTTACCCGGGGCGATGTTAGTAAGAAGTTGTGTGAAAAGGGTATTCCCGGCATTACCATTAAGAACAAGATGGGCTCCGGAACTTCGGTGTGCCGTACCGACTATCCCGGCACAGAGAACATGGTTATCCCGCTCGACGCTACTTCCGGTGGCACGTTCCAGCTTGCCAACATCGCATCTGACAACTACTACGTCTGGCAGGGCAAGCCAACAACTCTGCAGTACTACGTCAACAAGAAGGGTGTCAACGCCGAGGACGGCTGCCGATGGACCTGCGCCTCCGACCCTCAAGGCTGTGGTAACTGGGCACCCATCAACATCGGCGTCGGTCAGGACAAGTCTGGCATTACCTACCTGTCAATATTCCCTAACGCCGCGGTCTCTAAAGCCGTGCTTGACTTCAACATTGATATTTCTGGTGACAATTCCATTGACTGCTACTACCACGTTGGCGAGGGATACGCCGGTGGCAGCGCGAGCGGCTGCACTGTAAGTCCTATAATTCCTTGGCCTTGGAAACACGTGAACCATGACGGCTAACTTCCTTCAGACCGGTATTCCAGAGGGTGGATCGGTTACCATTACCTTTAGCGAATAAGGGGATATACTTTGGGGTTCTATGTTTTTCACTCATGCTGCGTTCTTTGCCTTGCTTTCTAATGGATACCTCTTTGTCACATTGTAGCCCCACCAAGGCGATACTTTAGCGGATCCGTTGATGATGGTACATCGAATTTAATTGTTATTGTGTATATTCTGGTGTCGTGCGTAGTGGAGACCAAGAGTGGGAAGGCCCTGGTTGTATAACTTCTGTGTCCTCTACTTTGATTGGGAGACCTACATCGCGTAATTAATATCGAGTCGATGATTGGGATCATCACAGTGTTGCAAGTGAGTGACCTGGAATTGAGGGAAAGAATGCGGTCTTTAGATATGCGGAATGCACCGAATGAGTCCTCGCTATGACGCAGATCGTCCCTACGTCCCAGTCGTTCTAAAAGAGCGTCGTACCACATCCGACCTTCGGGACTCTCATTCAGATAGGTTCGTCTGCACCCCGCAGCACTGCGGTATAAGAGCGATTGGCTGCCGCACCCTTTCTGCAGCCAAAGGGCAGCCGTAGTAGGTAGCAGTGCATTGGCGCAACTTCCGGCTAGGCAATGCATACCTACTCGCAGCGCCGCCGGGGTTGAGCGCTAATCGGATTCTGTCGCAAGCTTCCCCGTGTCGCTGCATCTGCTTATATGGCTACCATGCTGTAACCTATCACGTTAACTTCGCCTGTAATCCACCGGCGCGGTCTTAAAGCGGTTGAGTAATTTGTACGTACAAGTTCGTCCACCCTACGGGGCTCAGAAGCTACAGAGTCCAAAGATGGGATTTCAGCTCGACGAAGCTGTCAAGGTTTGGATGCAGGGCAGGTAGATCACCCTGTCCACACGTTGTAGCGAGCTATATGCTAATGTTAGTAGTATAGGTCCTATGTAGAATGCTGGACAAATGGGCGACTTGCGGAGGGGAGGCCTTTGCATCTGCAGACTGGGTGCACTTACATGGCACATAACCGTCTCCTCAAATACCTACCTACAAAGACTCCTAACGTCCGGATACCATCGCAGTAAGCTTTCTTATCCGATCAAAATAAAGAATGTCTCAGTTCGTCTTCAAAGAATCCTATTCTTTGATTTATTTAATTTCCGATCTGGTTTGGTTTACATAACAATGACGCCTTCAATGTCTACTAGTTCGGCGTCAGGTGTTCAACATATGTAGCCTACCCATTGCCGAGATAGCAGGTATGCATACACATAGTATGTAAGTTTGCCGCCCTCAAGGATCGAGTGTGGCGCCCCTCACACCAGACTCACACCAGACTCACACCGGCCAGCATCTCGATTCCGTCATGACCCACCAACCGTCCCGTACTAGGCGGTAGGTACGCTACCACCTACCGCACATTAGGTCATATTGTTTGCTTTCTTCGTCTTCTCTGTCCCCATGAAGCTTCGTCTGTTCCGGCGGGCGGCAGACACGCGAGCTCAAACCTTAACCGACCTGCACCTCTGCTATTGACGGGCTCCTGTTTGGGATACCAGTCCCCCCACTTACCGGCCTGTTGTGTCTATTTGAGTCTGACTATTTGGTCAGCGGCCTTAACCTTGCTGGCCACCTCCATGTCCGGCGTAGAGTGAATTTCATATTGGGACATTGATTCTCCCAACTACGACGACTAGAGCCACTCGTGTCGAGATACATTGACTCCCATCGCCTCCGGGGACCCCCCAAGTTGGTGCTACAAGGGCGACTTCACACACACACATCACCATGTCTCTTCCACGGGTTGCTTCTCTTGAGACGTTTCTCGGCGTCCCCACGGAGGGCGAGAGATCCCGTAGGGGTTCTATTGCGTCCACGGCTCCCTCGATGAGGCCGCGCAGACTCAGCTTCAACCCTCTTCCCGAGTCGTGGGATCCCATCATCGCTCGAAATATCGACCACCCTGCGCAGACAATCGCGGCGTTTGAGGTGCCTCAATGGAAGCGAATCGGTGAGTCTCGCTTGCCCAGTTCCTGTTCGCTCGCCTGGCGGTGTTTAGCTGACTCGAAGTAGTTCAGATTGTGTGTGCGGTGATATACTGCTTCTTGGCTGCTGGGGTCGTGTTCGGGTACGCCGCTATAAAACCAGTGCTGAAGAAGACAGGGGCCTATCAAGATATCTGCGAGGGGGACGACATCTGTGTGGAAATCCGGCTGAATCTTATGTTCACTGTTGCCGCGGTGGCCACCAATGTCGCCGCCCTCCCCATCGGCGCTATCTTAGATCACTACGGTCCTCAGGTCTGTGGTGTTCTTGGTGCCATGTGCCTTGCGATTGGCGCCGTCTTCATGGCCTTCGCCGAGAGGGTGCAGTTCGACGCGCTCCTGCCAGGATACTTATTTCTGGCCCTTGGTGGGCCGTTCACTTATATCTCCTCGTTCCAACTCTCGAACGCGTTCCCGCAGCACTCCGGCTTAATACTGGCATTGCTCACTGGTGCGTTTGACGCTTCGAGTGCACTGTTTCTCCTTTACCGCGTTATATTTCAGAAGACCGACGGCGCTTTCGGTCTTGAGAAATTCTTCCTCGCCTATCTAGTTGTACCCGTGATGATCATTGTCATGCAACTTACCATACTCCCTAGACAGTCGTATAAGACCGTTGGCGAAATGATCGTGGATTATGACGCGCCGAGTCTCGACGATCCCTTTAGTTCCAGCGCCATCGAAGTTGACGACCAAGTCGATGAGGAGACAGCATTACTGCGAGAAGCACAGCGCCAGGAGCAGCGTGAACTCAACGAAAATATCGCTCATGAGATCGAAGAGCTGCTGGGCACCGAGACAGCCGACAAGCAGGCCCAGCGAGAGGAGGCAACGAACAATCGAAGCGGTGTCTGGGGTGTGATGCATAACCGCACCGCACTCCAGCAGATCCGCTCGCCTTGGTTCATACTCATCTGTCTCTTCACTGTCGTGCAAATGACACGAATCAACTATTTCGTTGCTACCATCCGGGCGCAATACATTGCCATACTGGGGTCGGTCGAGACGGCGACCAAGATCAACAACTTCTTTGATCTCGCCCTACCGCTAGGCGGCATCATCTCGATCCCATTCATCGGGGCAGTCCTCGATTACACCAGCGCCGTTGCCGTGCTGGCGACACTCGTTACCGTCGCTACGACCATCGGAGTATTGGGCGTGCTACCGTTTGAATGGGCCGCGTACGCGAACATCTGCCTCTTTGTTCTGTACCGTCCGTTTTACTATACGGCGGTCAGCGACTACAGCGCTAAAGTGTTTGGTTTTCAAACATTCGGCACCGTGTACGGCACCATTATCTGCCTTGCAGGCCTACTCAATTTCAGCCAGAGCGGCCTCGACTATTTGTTCCACGATACGTTCCGCGGTGACCCCATCCCTGTGAACTTGATCCTACTTTCATTGGGCTTGGCCATTGGCATCTGCCTGGTTTCTTATGTCGCCTTGAAAACGAGGTGGCTGAGGATAAAGCGGGAAGCCGGGTATACGAATGGCAGAGAGTATTGAGCTTACTTGCTTATTAGGATCCAAGCATCGTTGTTTGCGTACATGTCAACGGACTTAATGGGGAGCAAGGTTGCATTACTGGCTGCATCTCTGTTTAGTATTGGTTTAGCAATGATTTTGCTTTTGATACCTTGCATGTCTAGCGGCTTCATCTTCTATTATACGCGTCCCAATGTATATACAAGGACAAGGACGATGTTACGTAATGATTTAAAGTCAAATATAAAATGGTACTATCAATAGCAGAGGCAAAGTTCCTGCTCCTTGCACGGTGATCTATGACTATTGAGCTTATCGTAGAGACATCTACATCGTACCAAGGCCTTATAGTGAGCATATATCGTTTTGCAAGACTAACCATGGAGTTTCGATTCTATAATTTTAGGATAATCTAGTTTTTGTAGTACGCGGCCAAATCTTTACGGGATGTAGACCGAGAGCCTATAAATATTTATGTACCATTAGAGATATATCACCTACCCCAATAAAAATGTCAGTAAATAACCCCGTCTAACTCAAAGATTCTCATGAGGCTCTCAATATCTAATTAGTAGCTGGCTTTCATGGACCATACCAAGCGTGCATCGAGCATTCGCGTGCCTTAAATCGAAATGGACTCTACGAGCCACAGCATGACTCACCTTGGGCGTAGACAGATTATATGGCGCCCTACTTCTTTGTTATTTATAAATATTATTTTTCATAAAAGATAGTTAGGGGCTGAGCAGGTGACGGAGCCGGGGTTTCCTCATCTTGGTACGAAAAGGGTCAGATGTCTGATCATACTCAGTGATTGGGGCAACTTCGATGGCATAATATATGATACTATCTGAGGCACGTATTCTAAATATATCTACTACGACTAGGTGTACAGTATCGGTGTTGTTTTATCTGAGAGTTTGAACAGATTGGGAGGCTCAAAATCTCTGAGCCGATGTGACGCTATGGTCTCTTTGCCATGGCCT
Organism: Xylaria acuta; assembly: GCA_022495125.1. Lineage (NCBI taxonomy): Eukaryota > Fungi > Ascomycota > Sordariomycetes > Xylariales > Xylariaceae > Xylaria > Xylaria acuta. The sequence continues at coordinate 327,912 of MU383096.1, forward strand.
TGCCTCATGCTAGGCATAATAAACTTATACTGATTTGGGCACGCCTGCTATAGAGCTCTAAAAGACCGTTTTCTGTTACCAGGTTATCTACGGTGGAACGATGAGTAAATGCAGGAGCAATAATTGGGGGCATGCATCTCAACGATCACGGCTACAGATTTCCTGCCGGGGTGATGGTTCCTATCCTAAAATACGCCTCTATCTACCTCTTGGCTATAATATATCTTCTCGTCAGAATACCTACCCCGGGTCTCCCAACCGGGCGGGCAATACCAAGACGACTTCGATGATAAACCCATGTCTAGCCAGCTACATAGTATAAGTCCTCTCTCGTACGTTATTCACGACGCGAAATACGGTCAAGAGAAGAAGTAAGCAATCACGGAATCGCCTCATGATATCGTCTCAGGATATCTTTGCTGCCAAGTGAACCCGGCAACTTGTTACCTCTTGGCACCTGCCTAACGAAGCCGGCTTGGCGAAGGCCAAGAGGGCTCTGGGTCGTTCTAGGTTTGCTATCACATCCGCAACCGCTGGTTCCCGCGGCATCTTACGGCGTGGGCATCATGTCGTGGTACCTCAGTTTCCGGCTGGGGAGTGGTCGTTTACCGTACTGTAGTGACTCGGTTTCCCGGCAGGGACTGTCTCCCTATTCCCCGGATGCCAAGCCAGCTGAGGGAGCAGTTTTTGACAAAAAGACTTTCATCTTTACTCGTCTAAGTAGATCTGGGTTCACCAATGGAAAGGTCTCCCATTGCCGCGGTGGTTGGGAGTCTGGAGACGTGGCGGGGGATAAAAGCCGTTGGCTGGAAAACGAGGCTTGGCTGGAGCCAGGGAGGCCGAGAGAATGGGAATTGCCTTCGTCTAGGCATCGCTGGATGTTCCCCAGGCCGAGCTAGGTCGCGTGCTTAGGTATCTTACGGACTCCTCAAATCATATTTTGCTGACAGTTGCTCTCGCGGGGGTGTGTGCCGGCACATAAACAAAGTGTATATAAAGCGGTGAACGGGCGTCTGACCCCCCCATCATGTAGTTCTCTTGCTTCTACCTCGCCGACTCACGCTGGTCAGCCACTCTCTAAAATGAAAAACCTCGAGGTTTTCGCCTTCGGCGCCTTGTTCGCTGGTCAGGGCTTCGCGACTGGTGATGTCCTGAAGCCAGAGGATCTCGTAGCGAAGATCCGAACAGAAGAGTGAGTGACTATCAAGCTGGCGGCCGTAAACCTATACCGAAGAAGATGTCATATACGAGAAAAAAACAAAGCTGACTCTCATTCCTAGGCTGGAGCGTAACCTCTGGAATCTGAACCGGATTGCCGAGGAAAACGGCGGCAACCGTGCGTTCGGCACGCCAGGGTACGAGGCGTCGTCAGACTATATCCTAGAGCGTGCGAAGACGCGGTTTGGTCCCGAGTACGACACCACTGTGCAGTACTTTGACCACTTGTATAGTGAGGTTCGCGAGATCTCTCTCACTGGGCCTGATGGCGAGTCCGTCGACGTTATCACGCTCATCTACAACCCTGGCACCGACGACGGTCCTATCAAGGCCCCACTAATTGACACGCCTGTCGATGACACGAGAGGTAAGTCTCGATGGTGGCCCATTTTTGCCCTGTTAGGAACATCTGGCCTCTGACGAGAATGATTATGTAGGCTCGGCCTGTTTCGAGGATCAATGGGAGGGCATCGACGCCACGGGGAAGCTGGCGCTTGTGAAGCGCGGCATCTGCGCCATCGCGGACAAACTTAGGCTTGCTAGGGCGCATGGCGCGTTGGGCGTCATCCTCTACCACAACAATGCGGGCACCCCGAATTCGGCGACTCTGGGCGCTGAGAGCTACGGGCAGATCGTCCCCGTCGCCACCGTCAAGCAAGCTGTGGGCCAAGCCTGGAAGGCCAGTTTGGCCGCCGGCGAGGAGGTGGTCGTGGAATTATACATCGACGCCGTTTTCGAGGAGCGCAAGTCATGGAACATCGTTGCCGAGACCAAGGAAGGCGACCCGGACAACGTCGTCATGCTGGGCGCTCATCTGGACTCGGTCCAGGCCGGCGCCGGCATCAACGACGACGGCTCCGGAACCAGCCTGTTGATGGAGATCATGACAGAGCTCCGCTACTACAAGGGCTATGCGAACAAGGTGCGCTTTGCGTGGTGGGGGGCCGAGGAGAGCGGGCTCGTCGGCTCGCTGTATTACACGTCGAGCCTGACCCCGGAGGAGGCCGACAAGATCCGGTTCTACTTCAACTACGACATGGTCGGGTCGCCGTACGCCGAGTACCAGATCTACGTGGGCGACAACGAGGGCGACGAGGCGGGCGCGTCGAAGCTGTTCGAGTATCTCGCGGCCGCGGGCAAGCCGGCGCAGTACGTCAACTTCGGCAGCAGCTCCGACTACGTCGGTTTCTTGGAGCTGGGCATCCCGTCCTCGGGCATCTTCACCGGTGCCTCCGCCAGTACGGACCCCTGCTACCATCTGGCGTGCGACGTCCTCTGCAACGTCAACCTCGACGCGCTGACGGTCAACTCCAAAGCCGCCGCCAATGCGGCCGCCGAGTTTGCGCTCTCGCTCGAGGGCGTGCCGCGCCGCCGCAACGACTCCTCTGTCAACCCCCGCAGCAGGAACGCTATCCGTAGCCAGTTCCTCAAGTGGAAGCGTGCCGCTGCCACCGCTGCCACGCAGAAGTCGTGCTCGCATAAGGGCGATAGCAGAATCTAGAGTCCGTCAGAGGTGTGTGGGTTATGCTCTGATAGGACTTGGGCCATGTTACAGAGACTACTGTCCACTGTGTGTCAAATGGTGATCAAACTGTATATAAAATGGGTATAGGAGTGCAAAATGCAGCACGAAATGAGCTATCTGTGTTGCTACTTTAATAAGTCTACATTCTCCCATAGTGAAGAAAAGAGCCACCTTCAATCAAAATCGTTAGATACTAGATGGCACTGGATGGCTCGCTCTTTCTGTTTCCACAGTGCATGTTAAGAATTGTGGTAAGTATAATACAGTCGTTGGTTTTAGGAATTACCCCCAGTCACAACTTATTCGACAGCGGAAACGTATGCTGCGATTCGTTCGTAGGCGTAAAACGTTCCGGTTCGTTAAACGGACTCAGCCTAATTCCATACGATCTCCGGCACCTTCTTCCCGTAGCTTGCGACCCAGCTCGTCCTTCTCCTCCATCTCCTCCTTAATTCGCTGTTCTACTTCGTCCCTAATTGGGCCCAAGTCGGGTGGGATGACGGACATCTGGACGCTCGGGGCAGCACCGACGAATCGCAGCTGCTCTGTAACATGTTGTACAATCTCCGTCAACTTCTTCTGGGTGTTTCGATTCTGGCGAGGTTCGCCCAGGATCTGTTGAATTGTGGGTAAGAGCGAGTCGATCTTAAACCTGTCTCTCCAGGGAGTGTGTATTGGGATTTGGGTTGGTATATCGCCTTGGTGGCCAATTGCGATGGCTGTCTCGTAAGCCCATGCACGAGCAACATTCTTTGGCGTGTAACCTCCACCGCCAAAAAGGATAAGGGGCAGGCCCAATTTCTTGCAGAACTCTACGCACGAAGAATGACCCTGAACTAGCAGGTTGAATTTACCTAGCCTGTCTCCAGCTAGGGAGTCCGCGCCGCACTGTAGAGCTATAGCACCTGGTCTGAACTTATCGACAACGCGTGTGATAATGGACTCGAAGAGCCACTTATACTGATCGTCAGTGATGCCATCATTAAGAGGGACGTTGATGGCATGATGTGCGCCGGGGTTGTGTTCGCTTTTTGGACCGTTGTCCTCCAGGGCGCCGGTGCCGGGAAAGAAGTTCAGAGGATCGTATTTGTGAAATGAAACTGTCATAACTCGATCGGTAGAAAAAAAAGCTTCCTCAACGCCATCACCGTGATGCACGTCAATGTCAATGTACAGAACTCGGGCGTGAATGCGTAGGAGTTGTAATATGGCGAGAACAATATCATTAATGTAGCAAAACCCGGATGCTTCGGCCTTTTTGGCATGGTGAAGCCCTCCACCCCAAGCAATAGCAATATCGGATTGCTTTGCACAGAGCTTTCTTGCCGCGTCGAGAGAAGCGCCTCCGGAGAGTGAGCAGTAGTTGTAAAGCCCCTCAAATAAGGGACAATCACTCCCTCCCAGATTGAACCTAAGATCGGGATTCGGATTCTCCACATCGAGGGGTTGAGGCTGAGGTGCGACCGTAGCCAGATGGTCGACATAATCACTGGCGTGAAAGGCTGTCAACTCTTCGTATGTAGCTGCGCGCGCCGTGTAGTTGTCCATGGCAAAGTTCATGCCGTAGGCGGATACTAAGCTCTTGGTGAGGGTCAAGCGCCAGGGTTTCATCGGATGGGTCATGCCGAAGTGATGTTTTTCCATCTCTGGGTTGTAGTGAAACGATACATTATAGCCTTTAGGCTTGGTGATGCCGTGATCATGGGCGAAGCGCTTGATCTTGTTTAGATAGGCAGCATTTTCCATGTCGCTCGGCCGATCCAACGGCTTCAAGAACTTCTTGACAACTGGTTCGTCAAAATCTACGTTGTGAGGAAGATAATTGGGCTTCGGAAGCCGTATTGAGTACGGGTTTCCCGGGACTGGTTCCATCTTGAGCACCAACTCAGGAGCCTGGTGTCATATGTCGTTCAAATAGAAGAGGTGTTTGGATGAACCGGAGGTAACGTCGATGTCCTCGCGCGAGAAGAAGACGGCGGTTTTCCGAGAAGTCGACAGTCAGATGATCTAGCCGACACCAGCAGCCACTGGAAGCGGCAAAGGCGGACCAAAGACTATGAAGACGACGGAACTCCGATATAGCTGTTGGATATAGTGATTTGATGGATAGTGAAGAGTTGGTCTCGTTGGTGAACAAGCGGTTGAATTACTGAATGGAAAGGAGGATTACCTTACAAACCGGAGTTGGACTTTTCTCCCGCTATTTCTGATGAAGCCAAAAGATGATTAAACAATAGCCAAAAGTAGGTACGTTCGGTAGGGTGAAGGCAACGAATACGTGGGCAGAAGGTAGATTCAAGATATGCTCTGTCGCAAAACGACATTCAAGCCAACGGTTTCAGTGCCACCAGCGCGACACACAGGTACTACTGTAAGTTGGCTAGGCTGAATTGGGTCTAACGCCATCTCGAAATTCGGGGCAGAGTTCGGGGCGAGAGCAGGGGAGCAGGGAGTTGACTTACCTTACGTACCTACGTGCTACCTAACCCTTAGGACCTTGGTTAGGTACTGATAATCTACCGGTATTCGGTGCAGAAATGCCGTACAATAATGCCCAGTGTGCCTGAACAGCATCCGCTTCTTTCCTTTCCATTTCTATTCAATTTCTCCCCCCGAACCTGCGCCTTCGACTATCCACATTGACAGTCCACTATCTGCGCTCACTACCTACTGTACTGCACATACAGCCCCGCACTCTTGGCCCCTCACACCGCGTTGCATCTGCAGGGCCAGCTTTGTATACTACTTATTTAGCGCCCTCTTTTCAGGCCGAGACTGCGGATATTTTTTTTTATTTTTTACGCCGACGGTGACCAACCACATCATCAACACGACCTACCCGGGAGCAGCGCCAGCTGCATCTCTCCGTCTCGCTTGCATCCAGCGAATTCGCCATCGCGCAACACGCTACCATTCATATCCCAAGGCTTTGGATCGGGCCTTCTATCGTGCAGTTTACGGCTTTGTGTCATCAATCGAGCTAGGAAGGTGAGCCAGCACCGCCATTGATTTGATCTTTCCGCTGCTCTGCGTACATCCGTCTGTCTGTCCATCCATCCGTGCCTCATATCTGCGATCCCAGCTGCGTCTCCGTAGTCGTTTACTCTGCATGCTCCTCGTTGCTGCGCATTGCCTCGTGCCCGAAACAAATAAACAAACAAACAAACAAGCAAACAGGCAAGCAAGCGAATGAGCCGAGGCAGATAAGAAACACATCGAGAACAAGAAACAAAAAGACTACAAAGAGCGCTTGTGTGTTGCGTCTGCGTGCATCAGTCGAGCCTGCTACCCCGTTTCACACCTTTCTTTCACCTATAGAACGCACGCCTCGCGTAGCAGGCCAGGTTAACATCCATGCCCAGAGACGACCTCTCCATAGACTTCGTGAAGAAGATGGCGCCGTCCATCGAGGCGCAAGACCCCGTCGTCATCCTCGAGGAGTTCATCCACCGCATGGCCAATCTCCCCGAGGAGGTTCGCTTCATCCAAGACGAGATCGCCGACAAAGACCGCTCGTATCACGATTGCATCAAGACCATCGAAGAGTGCGACAATAAGATCCAGCGCTTCATACGTTCGAACGGCAGCCACCACCACAACCCGCGCGAGCCGCAGCTGCGCGAGACCATAAGAGACAACTACACACGCGCTGAGAAGCTCGCCGACGAGAAGATTGCATTGTCGCAGAGAGCGCAGAATCTATACGACAAGCATTTGCGATATCTCGATATCCAGATCAAGCAGTTGAGCGATAGGGGCGAGCCAGGCTTCACCGATCCCGACGAGATACCGTCTCTGATTCGGCCGAGTGCCGCCAACAATAGCAACACCTCTGTCAGGGTTCTGGCCGTCACCACCACCAACCCGACGCCGCTTAACCCGATACACAACAATGCCACGCCCACCGCCGCCAGACTGTCCATCTCTCAGGCACGTGCCGCACAATCACAAGCCCATATCTCCTCCTCCGCACCAACCTCTCCCGCCGCAAGCATGATACTGAATCGAAACCATCGTGAATTATCTGCCGGACCTGGGAGTGGTGTTCCTAAGAGGGGGCCACGGACCGCTTCCGGTATAGGCAACATCCCAGCAAACTCGAGCGGGCTGGCACGACATGCATCTCTCGGACCGGGGACACCGAAGGCAGGGACACCAGGGGCCTCAAGTAGGGCGGGGAGTGCTGGGCCTAAAGGAGTTACAAAAGCGTCCAGCATTGGAGCCGGACGAAAGGGCACCCCAGGAGCAGTCGCACGCAAGAAGCCGCCGACTTCCAAATCGTCATTATCCCGCATCAAACGCGCCGGGCACTCGAAGGGCTCTCCAGCCTCAACGGCCGATAGCGAACTTTCGGATGCGGAATCCGCGCCTTCATCTCACCGTGGCTCCCGCGCGGGAAGCGGCACTCCCGCTCCCAACAATAATGGGAACAACAAGCACAAAGGTAGCGTAAATGCTGATAAGGACGAGGAGATGGCCGATCGAGATGACGACGAAGACGTTTCGGGCTCTGACGGCGTTTCGGGCATCGACGACGAGGATGAGGAGGGCAAGAGGTACTGTCTGTGCCAGGCGGTATCGTATGGCGATATGGTGGCCTGTGACAATCCCTCTTGCCCGTTCGAGTGGTTCCACTGGAGCTGTGTCGGGCTGAAATCAGAACCTGAGGGCCGCTGGTACTGCCCTACGTGTAGTGCTGAGCGCGCGGAAAGTTTGAAGAAGAAGGGAAAGTAGGAGTCCCGGTGAAACACTAGAGGGCACCCACCCCAATGGCGTTGCCGCTTGAGCCAGGATGGGTCTCTGATGTTAGACGAAACTGAGGCCAAACCGAAAAGAGACCACAATGAATTGTTGTGCACAGGATTCAAGCTTCGTCGCCTGAAACATCCATCGACTGCATGAGCCAAGGGACGTCAAAACATGGCCAAAACGAAGGCAGGGACAACGACTCTACCTAGAATAGTCGGATCTCGCAATACGACAGAATCTAGGCTATGACACTCCATGCATAGTAGAGCAAAGGCTAAGGCCACCTTTGATAGCTCTTATCATCTACACCTAGTCGAAATAATCGGGTTGTCCGAGCAAGAGGCATCACCATAAGAGATGCAGGAAAGTTGGAATATGCAGCAAGATCCTACTGACCTTTGTATGTGATTCACATGCACGATTAGGAGGAATAACAACGTCCTGTATCTGATGGAAGTTGGTTCGAGGGTGAGGGTGCAAGGCGACGATGAACTTTGAAAATAAGTTTTACAAAACCGGGGGAATGCAATATATCTTGTTTAACCATGCCTTCAAAACACCGCGAGCGGAAAATATGAAGCTCTAATGAGGTACCTTTTAAGGGATAGATAATCAAATTAAGATTGCACGATGCCTGCCCGCATTCTATTTCTTGACCATAAACGTTTCACCTTTTATTATTATCTTCCTGGCAGTCGTATCTGCCCATATTCGTTCTTATTACACATGATAACCGCGTCTATTATGTGATGTACCATTATCAAGCACGCCTGAGACTGAAACATGCCGCTCCCGAGACAGGCTGGTTTTGTTTCGAAACCAAGTCACGAGTTAACCAGAGAAAGAACAAGGATTCTAATGCTCCAACAAACGCAAGCTGCCTTGGACGACCACATTCTCTAGGATTGATCCCGGAGGGATATCGATTGTGGAACCTTCGGTAGCGACGATAATCACTGTTCCCTTCAATGTGACGCCACGGTGAAGGTTCACATTACCCGTAATGGTCAAGTGGTCAAGCTCGATGATTTTGGGAATCGAGGGGATTCGCTTCTGGAAATCCGACACCTTCTTGAAGTCGCTACCCAGCTTAATAAGCGGAGCACCACCAAAGCGGCTAGGGTTCATTTGCAGCTGGCCATGCTTGACGGCGTACAAGTCAGACTTGACAAGCATCAGGTCTGAGCAAGTCTTAACGGGTAAGAATCGTCGACGGGGGACGTTGACACCGTGGGCATTCTTGAAATGGCGGATGGCAGCACCAACTGCAGTCTCGAGCTGAAGGATAGAAATATCCGACTCGCCCTTCTTGTCACCAGGAATGGACTTGCCATTGGGGATAATCTCCATCTCTAGCTCGTCATTCTCGACGACACGCTTAATGGCCTTGACGTTCATCCAGATGTTATTGGTGTTGAAGTACTTGAACTTCTTGATAGATTTGAACTCGTTGGTGTGCTCTTTGGGAACTTGAGCAATCTCAAGAAGCCTAACGGAACCCTCGTAGTCAATGATGGTGCCACCCTTGACATCGGCCTTGGTCTTGTTGGTCAACTCCATGATGTACTCGGCCTCTGTCTCAACCATGTGCTGGAGAACGCGTAGGTCTACCACGGCGCCCAGGTTATCAACATTGGACAGGAAAATGATCTCAATACCACGCTCGATGAGTTGATCCAGAACGCCAGAATTGTAGAGCGACTCGAAAACATCACCGTGTCCTGGAGGATACCATTCGGAAATCGCCGAATCAAAGCTCTTAGGAACAGGGAGGAGCGAGTCCTTGTAAATTCTGGGGTACCGAGATTGATTGAAGGTCAAGATGTCCACGTTGTGGCCCTCGTACTTCTTAATGATAGCGGCTGTATCATCGTTTGTGTTGAACGAATTCATCAGAATGAAGGGGACATTGGTATTGTAGGTTCGGTTCAAATATTCGACCTGACGAACGGACATGTCCAAGAAAGACATGCCGTCACGAACTTCAATGACTGACTTAGGGCCGACGCAACCCATCGAAGTACCCAAACCACCATTCAGCTTGAGAACGGCCAGTTTGTTCAAGAAGCCCACGGATTCGGAGTTGGCGAGATCTTCGTAATCAACGACCTGGTTCTGAGCCGGAGGGGCAATGCGATCCCAGTCACTATTTTGGCCGTGTCAGTGGATGTTCTCGAGCCGAGCTTCGAAGTTGGTTACGCACACAGCATTTCCCTTGGCCTTGTCGTTTAGGTATCGTCGGAAGAGGGAGAAGAAGTTGTCCATTTCTGTCTCGAATAGCTGCCACAACTGTTAGAGATAGACTTAGTAGGGAGTACGCCGCAAGACATGACTTACCTTCTTCTGTTCCGGGTCATTGACAGTTTCAGCGAGCTCAGTCAAAGCATTCCGCATCTGCGCGGCAGCGACGTTGGTTGAGGCATTCTCGAAAGCCTTATTTAAGTCAATTAGTAATTGGCTCATCGTGATGGTGAAGGCAAAAGAAGAAACGGGTAGAGTTGTGGACGATAAAGCAGTTGGCTGCTCCTTTGTAGAAGGAGAGGAGAGTTTAGGCCTGATGATTCGACAAACCGCAGGTGTAATAAACAAATACAAGCCGGGGAATCAACGTGGTAGGGTAGATGAATAGCGTTGCGTAAGAGGATCTGCAAGCCTAGGTCTGCATCGAGGGTTCCTAGAACTTCCTAGTCCGCGTAGGCAGAGGCTAAGAGCGCGTGGCTTGGAAACTTAAAAGTGTATTTGGCTCGTTCGATAGCAGACACCGTTCCAGGGGTACTACGACGCAGGGCAGAAGGAGGTCACGAAGCAACCTTGACGGCTCTTTGTGTATGTAGGCTCCCCGTCAAGACACAAAGATGGGGCGGGCGGGATGTTGCAGACATTGAAAACGCCGAGGCAGTGAATGGAAGCGGGAGTCGAAGCGGGCGTACTCACCATGTGTGATCGGGTCTTTCCATGGTGCCGGCCTGTGAACTCGGCATCCGAGTCCTTACCGCCCAGCTGGGGCTTCAGGTGCGAAGGCAATGCACTCTTGATCGCCTGAGCCATTGTGAAGGAACGAAGCAGCAAGACTAATCGAGAGCTCTGTTAGAGTACGGTACTGTACAACTAGACGGCAAAGGTAGGACGAGGTCGGACCGAGGTGCCTCAAGATATAGGTATAGGTATAGGTATAGGTATAGAGAACTTTTGGAGGGGAAGAAAAGTAGGTGAGGACAGCCAAGGTTTTAACTCTGCTCCCTGGCGATGTGTAAATAAATGTAAATGGCGGGTAGCGGAGGGGCAGAGGGGCAAAGCATGGGAACTGGATGCACGAGCATGTGGCACTAGTGACTGGGCAATTGGACGATGATGACCTGGTTGAGCTTATGCTGGAGGTGCAGCTGTAACAGTAAGTAACTGGGTGCCTGTAGATGTAGGTTGCTGTAGTGGGGTTGATTGCTCGATGGTGGGGTAGCCATAGGTCCTGACATTAGTACGTAGTGGGCAGGTTAGGCCGCTAACTCATACTCAAACTGTACTAAGCTGGGGCACCATATTTAATTATAGGTGCTTTTAGGTCTCTCTTATGTTCTTCTGGTGGGCTGGAGGCTGAAGCGAGCTGGGCTTTGGACTGAGACACGAGGAGATAGGTACTTACTGTCGTAATGTCTGGAGTGGTGGAAGCTTCGCTCAGTTTGTTTAACCTGCTGCTCTACTTATTCCACCGTTGATCCTTCTTGTTGGTGTTTGTGTGCTTCGTGACTGCTCAACAAATCAGCCGACGTGTTTGTACAATTGACGTAATGCAGCGGTCTGGATAACGCTAGATCCTGGCTTGGTCGAAGAACCGGCCTGCATTCCTGCACGTCTGCATATCCGCATCGTCCTCCTATTTGCCCACTCTTGTCCCGCCCACCTGAAGAACCTGCCGGTTTCCACGACACATATTGCATCATGTTGTCGCCCCAGGGCATATTGTTGTTAGTATCTAGTCCTCGAAATCTACCTATGCTTGCGATTGTGGACTGTTCGTTTGCAACTCTCCCAAGGCTCTCGGGGAAAACTGGTACACGGCACCGAGGGGCTTCTGGGACGAACCGACGGGGAGGGGTAGCAACGAATCTAGCAAAGATCGTCTTGGAGGCGAGGAGCAAAAGGGATCGGCAACGTACCTCATGAACACTGCAATAGATCAACGCGGGAAACGTCAAACAAGTTTTAACCAGTTAGGCGAAGCTATGGAAGGTATCACGAAGCAGACAACAAAACAGCCAGATAGGAGAATCCCCTTCTTTATACTACTTCAATGTTGTCGCTCGAAGCCTCATTGCTGCGGCAAATAAATATTGGCTGCCCCACGGCCATAATTACCATTCATGAATTATTCCCCATTCGTCATGATCAATCTCAATTACCGGTCATCGAAATCTGACGACAACCACCTAGTACTGCACCTAACTCAACGTTTGACCCTCTTGTGGCGTCCCACGGCCGAACTTGGCGAGGTCTAGATACTATGTAGGGGGTTAACCAGATCCCGCTCTTGGCAAATATTGGTTCGCCTAGCACCCAAAAAGCCTCAGGTTTGGGGGCACATTCTACGCTAGCTAATGGGACTTGGGCATTCGCCTTATCGTCTCCCTTCCGCGTTGCGATGCCGTGCTGGCGAGGGCTGAGGGCGGACAATCTATTGTAGCTATTGTAGCGCACATGCGCGTGCCTGATTCCACTCACACCGCGGCTGAGCGTTCCAGATCTTTCTCTATCGCTCGGTTCTTTTAACGTCTCGCCAGGGGCCTGGGAGACGGTTAGATAGTGGCGCTTGCATGTATTGTCGGGACCCGGGACAAGGGGTGCGTTCGGGAATGGCAGCAGCCAAGAAGCTGGACAGCCAGGATCCGAAGTCTCACCAAGCTCTGGACCTGCATTTTGCGTCGCGTTCAACGCTTTTTCGGCTGCGTTTACTGATTGATTTGATATCTATCACATAATGTGGTATTCGTGGGCCGTTATGCCATTGATGCAAAGACGATAGGATAGGCATTGCATAGGCAGTCAAGCTTCCAGTCCTCTCGAAAGGGTGCGTTTATACCGAGGGCTCGGATCCAATCATGTTTACCGCCACCGGTATCGACGACGGTACTGTGTAGGTATTTATTGAAAAGAGCGGGATAAACATGAAGCCCAGGCTGGGATCTCATTCGCTACCCTGGGAAAGCCGCCGGGCTTGGGGCGTCGTATAAAGCAACATGCCCGAGGGAAACGAAATATTGCCTCGCGCCTCCCGTTAATACTTATCTGCAGCAAATAGATGGTGGAGTTGCTGACCACGTGGGATGAAGAGACACGAGCTTGAGTGAATTTCAAATCTCGTGTCTCAAGATATGAGGCAATGCCCAGCTTATAGAGACGATAGCGGTGAGCACCGCCAACTCAATTCCCCTTTTCAACCTTGCAAAACCGAATGTGACCGTGGTATTCTGACTTATGGCTCAAAACTCAATTACATAAGAGTTGTGGCACAAGAGGTATACTGTGCTGCAGGCATGTGGCAATTATCTCGATACTGTACTGTAGATTTGACTGTAGTTACAGGTCGGGCAGAAGACTCACACGGACGGGCTTCACGTTCCCATATCTTCCTGATTCAGCAGTTCCGCTAAGTTCTTGCCAGCCGATCCCGGCCGGAGAGAGCGTTCCAGTTGCGCTTCCAGCCTCAGACGGACCAGACCATTAAGAAAGGTCCGCCCTTCTGCCCCACTGCGGAAGATTAGTAGAATCTACCCAGGAGTAGAGTGCGTCCCGACATCTGTACGTGGTCCATGGTACATGGACAATGAACCAAGCTGGATGCCACTGGTAATATATTACAAGCCGAACAAATCATAGCTACCAAGCATACCTATTGACCCTTTTTCTCAAGACGACTGGTACTGTACGCGTTGTCCCTCTAGATCCCGCTTCTCGCCGATGCTCCCCAAATCACCCACAGCATTGTCGCCATGGGAAGTTTGAACACCGGGTTGCCGTACTGGCAGGTCAACGTCCCGGAAGACGAGAGGACGGAGGAGTGCCCCGAATTCCTGCGCACATTGAGCGCGAAAGACATGGGCATCATCAGCACGCCAGACGAAGAGTACCACGTCAACGCCTGGCCCGAGGTGCAGAAGCTGATTCTGGACAACCGCCTCGATCTGTTCCGGCGCGTGCCGTCCGAGCTGAGGAAATATCTGGAATACAGCTGGAAACTGAAGCAGGAACACGGCAGCGTCATGAATTTTATCCTGGAACAGAGACTTCACTGGGACGTGCCCATAACGCCCAAGGGCAATCCATTCGAGTGCGACGAGGATATCAAAATCCTGTGGAATGACTGGCCGTACGGTCTTGACAAGAAGATTGTTCATATCGTCGTATGGACAAAGTTCGGCCTGGAAGACGACCCTGCTACGGACGACCTTACTCAAAAAGCCCGGGCTCAGATCGATGCATTCGTCCTGAAGACTTTTGGCTCAAGGGTACCAAGTGATCATGTGAGGCGTCTCATATTGGGTCTACGAAATCTTATTACTTACTCCAGCTTAAATAGTACATCTGGTTCAAGAACTGGCGTTCCCTAAAATCGGTTCAGGCAGTTGAGCATTTTCATGTCATGCTATATGACCCAGACCCTGCATTCATCGACGAGGTCACTAACGGCGATGTTCCTCTTATTCGAAAAGTTTGATATAACCCCCATATAACGACCATTTCCTGGTTGCAGATATAGACAGCCGAACACTTATACTACATTAACGCCCATAATATTCTATAGATGTCTCCATCCGGCCTGAAGCATGACAACCATGAAGCTGAGTGCTCTCTCAAACAACTTGTCTCACTTTGCCGGTCTCAACCTCATAAACCCATCCAGTGATTGACACATCGTCTGGAACTGTAATAGACCTCTTCAGAAACTCCACGTCATCATTAACAGCGCTCTCAAGCTCAGAGAAGGGCAAGAAATCAAGCGTGGCGAGCTCGGCCGCAGCCGCAGGGCCGAGGTTCTTCTGGACGAGGGCATGCGCATCGTGGTTCGTAAACGTCAACATGCCACATCCCGTATGCTTCACCAATATAACTTTAAAGGACGTAGGATTAGTCCATTACTCTCTAGAGAAGATTTGCCAGGGCTCTAAGACACAGAACCGACCCGAGACCCGAACAAAGCCTCGTTGTAATACTTTAGGCCGCTAATAATACGGGCCAAAGAAATTGAAAAGATGAAGGTTCTTGGATATAACTCACTCTCGCGGGTTCCCAGGAGCTGTTCTGAGATCACAATGGACCGCTGGGCATCTTTGGCGCTACCACCTGCGTTACGAATGACGTGGGCGTCACCCAGCGAGATACCAAAGGCCGCTGCGGGATCGATACGAGCGTCCATGCACGTAACTGGAAGCTATTAGTATGAAAATTGCCGGTCTCATTCTCACCCTTCTACCGTCTCATGCGTGTGACGTGGGCGAGAGAAAGCGTAGCAACACGACTTCTTACGAATGAGGTATTTCTTCGCTGGTGGGAGAGCGAGGTGGCCTTGGTCGAACGCTTGAGCGTATTCGGCGTTCTTCTCGACGAGGTTCTTCTGAATTTCGGTCGCCATGATGTTGTCGATAGCCGCGCTTTATCGGGATGTTTGAGTAGACGGGTATATAATGTCCTTCGAAGAATTAAATCAATTGGTAAAATATGATATGATAGGACCTGAGTGCTACTACGACTTATCACATCGTGCTACTTCCCTGCCGTATTTATACGCACGCACTCCTCACAACGCCCGAATACGGGATGGGAAAGGCATGACGCATCGTTGTGATGGACACCCTCCGCCTCCAAAGGGGATGGTGAGGATGGTAGAGTGAGGGGTCCTCCGTTTGTCATTGGGGTTCCCATCCTTTAGTTTGTAGCACGCCATTCCTGCCACATTATGCGATTCGATATCTCAGTTCGGGAATCTGATCTCTCTTTGCTTTTTACGGTGTGCAGGTCTCAACGCGGGATCTGAGAACGCTCTTTGGCCAATGGGATGGTAAGCATCCGACTGAATGGGTGAATAAAGTCGTGAACCTTATTCCCACTTGGGCAAATTGATTGATTCGTGCATAAATAGTATTATAAGATCGACTTAATTTAGTGAGTTACGGGATCTTCTGCCATCACAGACGCCGATGATCAACTTCTGTCGGCCGGCGTTTGCTGCGAAGCCTGTGCTGTACGATGTTAGCGTCATTGGCAACATGCGCTCGATCTCTGTACGTAGATATGCGCATGCACTTAGTCTCCTTTTAGGACCGTTTTAGGGCCGCTGACAAAACGCATTACTAGATAAAGCAGACGCCGGTACCTGGACTGCACCGAATACTGGCCGTTGGGCTTTGGATTGAGGGTGTATATCTCTACGGGATCTGGAATCGCTGACTAATGTGGGTTACCGAGTCATTTCTGATCTGACTTTCCTTACCCCATCCTCTATTTTGAAATCATCAATGGCGGAGAAGGACAAGTCATTCGAGAGTTAGACGCAATGATCACAAGACTTCGCCACGGACGCAAAAATCTCGCCCAGAGTAGGCCTTCGTGTAGTTAGAAAATGCTGATAGGTTCTGATGATCCAACTGTCACTTCCTTGATACCTGACAGCCTACCGGTTTACGCTCTACCATCTAGTATCTTTTATAGTAATAAGAAACCGAGAAGCGTGAGGGGTCGCCCTCGTGATGATCTCGAAACTCCCGAATTCGTGAATCGTAAGGTGATAACCTTACCGAGAGTGGCTATCGCTTCATGCGTAATCAAGGGCTTGGCGATGCGTGCTCGTTATTCCACTCCAATACCTGCTGGCACATCCCCTCTATAGTGTTGTGGACGTGTCTGAAGCCGAGGCCGCCTTGCTCGACGCTCCGCTGAGCAGCTTTGTCTGTCGATACGTAATTCAAGCCGGCGTGGAACACGCCCGGTTGTAGAATTGCAAGCGTGCCTTTGGGCTCTGGGAAGATCCATTTCAATATAGGCGTTCTGCTACCGATAGCGACCAGCTCGATGATGTGAGCGAGAATGAGGAAGGGTGCTGGAGGGAGGGACGTCAACTTGACTGGCGTCTTGGCCGCCACGTGGCATAGGTAGTACATATCGCCGTACGTAGGCGGTGGCCCGTCGTCGGTGATGATAAATGGCCTACCAGCGCATTTCGGCATGTCCTTGCGTAGCAGAGCCGCCTCGAATTGTAGATGACCAAGTGAGATGTGGCCACCATGCACAAAATTCTGCACGATGTTGGTCATCCAACTTTGAGCAGCTTGAGAACGTAACACCACGCCTATTGAATGTATATGAGCTATTGTTCACCTCTTTCTGATCATATTTGGCAGGGGGAAAGGATATCGAGACATGATACCAAAGACAGGGGAACCGGCAGCCCCGCGCTCCATGCTGCAAGAAAAGGAGACATAGAAACTCACCAACGACTTGGTCACCGTTGCTGCTTCCGTAGATGGCGTTGGATGGGCGGATAGCACCGGTGCGAAATTTCGGGCTATTCGCCTGGCAGACCATCCTCTCCGCAATAGCTTTGGTGTGAGCATAATTGCCGAAGAACTGCGAGTGGGGACGCAACGGCTTGTCAAAGTCCGACTCGTCAATGAACTGGAAATAATTCTTGGGCCAGCGTCGGAACGGATTACCCCAGTAGCTGGCTGGTTGATGGGCAACTGAAGCAGAAGACGTGGCGACAAAGATTGTCGCGCCTGCGGCCTTCGCTGCGTCCATGACATTCTGCGTGCCATCGATGTTGACGCGCTTGATGCGCTCGTAGGTCCCCATGGTGCGTTCGCCTGGGATAATGAGAGCGGCCGTGTGGAACACAGTCAGCGGCAGCTTGGCCACACGTGCGGGCCATGCTTTGTTGAACGCGGCTTGTGTGGCGCTCGGAGAAGTGATGTCAGCCTGCGCGAAATCTACCTTGGCCGCGGGGCCGCTCGTCATGTCGGCTCTCTCTACTTTTCTGAAGTCCACGATCCGGATGCTCTCGGGCGACTCGCCGCGCTGGAGCAGATGCAGAATAATCTGGCCACCGACACCACCGGAACCACCGGTAACGACATAGCGACGGTTGGCCTTCGGCGGGAGATGCTCTGCCCAGTCGATCGGCTTTTCCTCGACGCGCTTATACGTCTGTTTGATCTCATGCTCCGCCCAGCGGTAGGGAGATGCATGGACGGCCCCCGGTGGTGTCTGGCTCATGACCTTGTTGAGCCGCCATAAATATGCAGCACCAAGGAGAAGTAATACAGCGGCGGCCCACCTGGCCTGGGATGCTATTGTGAGGCCATCCATTGCGGTGTTGACTGTTGAAGTTCGAATGAATCCTCAGAAACGTAGAACACTGACGGAGCCAGATGAGTGGACCGGAATCCTGTCCACCCGACACAGCCGGAGGGATGCTTATTCCGACCAAGCTGCCCCTTGCTGATGGGACCTACCTTTCTTGGCACAAGCGTCCGCTCTTTCAAAATTGGTATGGATACGACCTCGCGCGGATACAAAGGGGAGGCACGACAATACAAAAGTATAAATAAAGACATGGTCGAAAGAACGACGAGCCCCAGGGAATTGAGCTTCGTCGGGATTGAAGTATTGGCTTTTCAGCTCTTCTTGTGAACAGTGAATCGCTGCTTTTAATGCCAATCCAAGGCACAGTGGTGCATTTCATTCACTCACCACGCCAATTCATATAGCTAATTATCGAGTTGACATAGCTGAATCGCGCCGACTCTCCCAAAACCAAAGCCGGGTGATAGAGGTGTGCGGATTACAAGATGGGGTTTGGCGATATGATCATCCTGGACAAGTTGTAGGTTCTCCTCCAATCTGCTAGATTGAACGGTTAAGGGGTCGGCATGAGTGACTCTCATACGGTACCCAACAACCTCCCAAGGCGCCTATAGAAGAGTGTTTAACAGTTCGTCGGAGGAACCTCGTTTCCACGCACCGCCTGTTCAGTCATCAAATTGCGGCTTCAGGGGCCACTGGACAGGCCTAAGACCTTGACGTGGAGGCGAAGGGAGTTGGCGAAGATGGATGGATGGCAAGACGGGTGGCACAAAACGCCTCTTGGATCCTATGCACTCATCTCATATGAGACTGTCCGTGGTATCGGCTTCAATCTCCCGCACGCGTAGTAAGAGCCTTGCAGCTAGTATAGTTTGTAACACTACTGCCAGAGCTGAACGAGCTACCTCGATTGGAAATTCGCACTACTCCCAGCCAGATCTCCTCGCCAACTTGCGTCTTGCTTTACGTGACTGAACGCAGAGAATCTACCGATGTGGTGAGTGGACAACGCATCGTCGTCATTGCGTCCGAGCTCCGGTTGGCAACTCCGAAAGATATCTGACTACTTCAAACCATTGGGAAAGCCCCCACCGCCCCTTGGGTATCGCGTGGTCGCAAGTAATCTCACTCGTGTGACTAATGCGTCTCTCTTTGTACACAAAGGCGATCCTAAATCATACAGGTCGTATGCATGATATGGTGCGGCATACCACTCGCCATCTAAGTGAGTTTGGGGGTTGCAACCTGATAGGTCGTCGAGGGTATCAATATTGATCCCGGACAAAGTCGAGAGTCGAAAGCGGATTGAGCAACTAATGCGCTCACTGTTTCCAAGAAGTTGGGAAAGTTCGGAACGAAGGCTTACCGGACAAAGACAATAGCCAGGCTGTCAACCTTGGAGTAGGAAGCTCGTTAGAAGTGCGGACTTGTATCAACCAACCCTCGACTTCCATAGACGCGAGCAAAACCCTGATCCAGTACGTAGAAAATGCAGATACGAATGTTTGTCTTAGTGAACGGTCTCCCACTTGGCAACGAATCGTTAGCATACTAAATAGCAGATCTTTTCAGGCATTACGAAGAAGGGCCAAAGGTCAAAATGCACAACAACAACAACAACAACGTTGTGATACAAATACCTGGGTATTTCATGAGACTGGCAATTTAACTCGCGGTCCTAGATAGGATACAGCTCGAGGTGGTAGGGGGATATTGAAGTAGATATTAGTGTGCCTTTATATAATATAGGTTGGCCTAGCAAATACCCCGAGTACTACTCAAGTTAATAATGAGGGCAGAGCATGTTGGCACTCATATCCCAAGATTCTTCTGCCACTTGTGGTATTGAAAGATAATTAATGCATAGTCGAACAAGAAGATGAGAACACTAACAAAGTTTGCAAAGGATGACCGTAATTCTGGTTTACTGGCGTTACTTGTTTTAGTCCATCAGGCCACGTCGCTAGGACTTAAGGTACAGTCACTGTCTTGTTCACCGTTCGCCGGTAAGTCGGAGGACCCCTAGTAGCATCTACACCGAATCTATTGCCGCCAATCGTTAGTCAAACGTTATCCAACCTCTTAGTTAGACACATACAGAAACAGTAATGAGCGGATGTGATACGGAGATTTTACGTCTGGCGATTTTGATGCCGCTTTAGTTTTCTCTATAGGTATCAATGCGGAAAACGGCACAGGTACACATGCATAAAGCTAGGTATACCGCACAGAAATGTGCCGGCTCCTTCGCCTGTTGATAAAGCGGATATACTTGCGGGCGCCATTGTTACTGAGTACTCCAAATGTGACATGTAATATGTGGCATGGATGTTCGGGCGTGCCTCCCTGCAATGCGACATGTCAGATGTACGGTTGTGATTCACTCGCTCTGACCCTGGGATGTAGATACGGGGGGTGCGTAGGTCAGTAGTCTCTATCTGGGGAGGGCGATGACACATAGGAGTGACTCGGAGAATACGCCAGTTTGTCTTTGCAACCAAGCACGTGTGACGAGCGTTGGCCGCCTCAGGAGCTGACCTTGCGCATTTCCGTACACACCCATCCATTTCATCTGTTGACGTCCACCTACATAAACGGATCTAGGGTACCGTCGTTGCCGCAAGCGCTAATTGCGGCTAGGAAGTTCCTTCGTCAGCTAGGTACTTTCCAGTAAGTATCTGTCGAAGTACCATGGACTATACACTGTGAGAAGTGCGGACCCTCGTCTTAGCTAGCTTCGGCAGAATCCCTAATGCAGGAGTGGACGGGTGGGCAGACGGACATGGACTGATGCCTGATTTAATATTGGAACTTCCTGAGCCATTGGCTCTGGATACTCCTGCTACTCGGTGGTTTCAACCGGAGAAGGATCTTGGCACTTAAGTTGGGCACATGAGCAAGTATAGTACCATTCACAGCTGAGAATTACCCGCCATAAGAGGACTCAATACTGACTTAGCATGTCCTCATTATACCCAGACCTTAAGGTAAGTGAGCTAAAAGATACCATGGCCAAAGTGGAAAGCCGTCTTCTCCACTGCTGGCGGTTTTGTCGCATGGCTTAGTGGGTTCGGGCGATAGGGTGCTACAAAGCTGCTTGAAGTGATAATGGTTAGAGAACTGCAGCCTTGTCTTGGTAACGTCCCTACTAAGTAACATCTGCGTCCCAGCTGTAGATGCAAGTCTAGTAACCACAAACCCTAGCGGATTACCTCTTCGTTTATTGGAGCCATCCCGTACAATCTTTATTTCGTGATGTCAAACGCAGAGACAATATTCAAGCACACGAGAAATCGCGCGGGTGCTCTGGAAACTGCCTTACAATCGAGGGATACACTAGATCTAGGCTAATATCTGAAAGACATATACCTCAATGGCCCATCTCCGTACCTATCTTATCCATGCCTACCGCATTCGAGTAAGGCTTTCTTACGCACGATGCAGGTTCATTGAAAGGGGCAGTTGATATCCGCCATGTGCCGGGTGCTAGGTCGAAAGATTCAAAGAGATACTGATTGCGTGGAAGTCATTCTTACATCCACTAATTTTAGCGAGGGAGACGTTCCCCCCCAAATAGAACAGAGAATTATGCCGGCGTCTTCTCATGTTAATACTTCCTTCGAAACATGCTCAGCCGTTATAGAATGCCAGTGCCTTAATTGCCCACAAAGTTTACCTCCTTTTTTTATTATTTTTTTTTTCAAGGATCATGTCTCTTATACTAGGGATTTCGCACAAACCTTTACGTAGTGGTTGAAGCGATTGAGAGCCGATTGACCTAGCTAACTGTAACTACCTATATTGTGGACGAGGGGTTACTTGTCGATTCTGGACACTCAGAACCCCTGATGCTCCTCCGACTCGCTAATCTTACCTGCATAAGTTGTTTTAACAGAGTTTCTAGTTAAAGTGGGGGTTTAGAGCCCTCAGGAACGTACTTAGTTGCGTGAGAACACTTTGGAAATCTACTCCGCTTTTCACTTTCGTAATCTTTTGCAAACTAAGCCACTTCACGACGTAGTTCATATGTAAATTGAAGAATTATGCGCGTTTGGCTTTTAACGTTCGCTTTAAATAGTAGCTAAAGGCGTCCTTCCTTTTTTTTGATGGCTTTACTACTAACGTCGACGCCGCTCTTAAGTCGATGCAAACAGAGTGACTATCGACCTCTTTCATCTCTGAGAGCCCTAGCGAATTAAGTCTATAACATCGTATGCAGATTCTAAGAATTAATCCAGTCGAGATAGATAGCACACACAATCTCATTCACATCCTGAGTAGCCGTAGAAGCTTTAATTCCACAAGTCGTAAAGAGTATCCAACATTACCAAAGTACGATATAGTGATGCTAAGTATTGAATAAGACTTTGGATCAATGCTTAGCGATCGCGCATTCTTGCAGCTCGCTCTTTATATTTGTTAATATAGTCAGGTTTGCTGCGTCTACTAAATCCAGTCACATTAGCAAGCCGACCAACTATCGATAGATCGCGGATATAATATCTCCGATTTGATGTTTGCAAGATCATTCGCGACCACGGCTAGACTACCCTGTCAAGAATTCAAAAGAACTACGAATGCTAGTCAAAGTGAGTAGCGATAGTTTCTTTGGTCAACTATTCTGTTGGGTCGTTGAACATTGACAGATCTGGTACAGCATCGCGGACCACACGGCCCCTTGCTTGGATGTTTCCAAGTCAGTCCATATCACTACCCCGGAGTTCCTGGGACCATCCAGAAAGGCCATTTTTCTAGCGTTAGCGTTGGCTCTGCGCTCGTCAGCGAACACGATCTCAAACGAAGTGGCTATATCACTTATCCATTTCAAATCGTAGCTCGGAGTATTTAGTCCTGCCTCCTAATGCGAGTCCCTTCATACCAACTCCGACTGCGTGGTTACCAGCTGCGCTTAACTTTAAAGGCAAGAGGTCACTATCACATGAACGAGGCTGAAACAGGGTTCTGTTTCGGTTTGAACACTGGCGAGTTTATGGGAAGCTTAGTGTGGAGTGCTATACAGGTTGATAATCTCTGTACTCTGGAACGAAGCATTACAATGAGGAGTTCTAAGATTTTTAGCCAATCAAGTCCTAAGAAAAGAGTCTCGCTAGCTTTGGGAATTTCACAAACAGCAACTAGCTGCTATACCAACAAGGTCCCATAATCGCTTTTGTCTTATTGAATCAGCAATGAAGGTCATACTACACTAAACGCTCTTCGAGCTTATGAAGTTACTAGGAGCCCTGTACTTGGGGTAGGCAGAAGACACTTGTTGTTGCGCGAAAGTCTCTAAACACCTTCGTGGAGCTAACCTGACTACCTTATCCAGGAGTCTCTTTATTGTGTGTGGGCCTTGTGACAGAAGCTACTTTTATGCGAGTTTCATCATGCATACTTGAAATTGTGGAAAATTTGCTAAGCTATTCCTGGCATATCCGTGGGTGCCTACTCTAAACTAAGTGTTCAGGCGTGAGACCCAGAGACGCGACCAGCATTTAAGTCATTGAACAGCGCGTACTAGCAAATAGCTTGAAGGTGCAACGTGAATGTTAGGGAAAGCCTTGATAAAATGCTGAGATGATCTGGAATAAGCTATCATATATCGCGGTTAGTAAAACAAACCGACAACACTCGGCTGTGCATTAAATGTCCTCCGTCGATATGCTTGCTTACCAACCAACCACTTAAGGTGCTTGAGTAGCATTTATAACTGTCAGAATACCTGAGACTGCACAACAAGGGCTTTTAGTATACGGCCCAGGTTAGCATACGAAGGTTTTAGTCACCTTTGCGCAGCAACAAGTGTTCATGACCTACTTATATAGGGTTCCTGACAGAGTAACTTAGAGGAATGTTAGCAATTGGAGGCACGTATCTAGTATCTGATACCATTTCTAAATACAAACCCGGTGAAAATTTTAGTCATAAGGGGAAGTTACCACAAAGGTTGGTTGCGTAGTGAGTTACATGCGGAGGCAATTATCTAGGTTTTACAGCACAGTGAATCAAACCAGAAGTTGAAAGTATAGTGGTGTTATTGAAAGCGAAATAAATATAAATAGCTACCTAAATAAATTACAAATTAGTTATGATATGGGCGGTTCGTTGTTGTTTCGGGGGCAACGCACAAGAGCAACGATTTCTAAAACCACGTTGGATTAGATATCCCAAAGCCACTCTTTAAAATCACTTCATAGCGGCCTATAATATGCATGAGGGATGGTGTTTTGTGGTATTGTTGGCGGTATTTGTCAATGTGGTGCATAGAGGCACTACCGCGCCTTAAGCTGACTGATTTTCAGGCTAAGTTTCTTCGACCTGGTGTCGTGATCTCGCTGATGGACTACTATAGGGCTAGTGAAGGCCATTGTTGTTTGTGAAGAGCTCTTAACGCTTTCGTAGGTAGCTCAGCCTAAGCTTGTAGGATTGACCATCTTGGCCTCACTCTCGTGAATCGACTAGGACTGTCGTTTATGTAGAAAGACTTCATTCTGTAGCATATGAAGGAAAAATTTAAACGATTGGCATACTAGGTTGAAACCTGGCTAATGTGGACCTTTGGAGAAAATGATCTAGGGCCCCCCACCGTGTGTAATGTATATTTATGAAATATCATAGTCTGTCTCCTGATAGAAAATATGGAGCTTCTCACAACGTCTCTCTATTCTGGTACCTAAAATATGTCTTGACCACTTATTGTTGCGCAAAAGGCTCCAAAACACCTTTATGGCATAGACCAACCAGCCTATACACAGAAAGCTCTTTGTTGTACACTCTCATAACACCAAGGACACTATTTTGAGGGTAAGGACCTTAGGAAGTCTCGCCCCCTTATTAATTAGATATAGATGAATAATATTGGCCTATATCAATATGTGTCCTGTTTCTATGAAGTGTACATTATACCATTATGCTGACTCCCTAGATGAGTCTGGCAGACTTGTGCCGTGGCACATGGCCATGATGCGTGAAAAACTTCAGGATCCGTCTTGTCAAAAGGCAGTGTTTCTCTGGTTGAAACAAAGGCGGAACTGCGCTCCTTGTACATCCCCTAATGGCATTTAGGCATCCATACTGAATTCATTTACGACTATTTCCTAATATCAGCAATTTACGTCTTTCTCTAGTAGATCTCAGGTTCATTTACCGCGCAGTGATATACTTGGCTAGTCCTAGTTCGATTGAACTCCAAAACGTATGACTCTGAACTTGCGCTGAATGTTAACTATGATAATACCATCGAGTAGTGTGTTATCACTGTTACTTAAGATATTCGCGGGTTACAATTTCATTACTTACGTATTCTAAGCCATTCCGGGCCTCGCGAAGCTTATTTAAGAGCGCCTTTCCATGGAGACTGTTTTCCATTTATTATTCTTTCAGCAGAGTAATGAGCATGATTTAAAACTGGCACTCAGGTAAGATATCTACCGTGAGAGTAGATAAGTATGCAGCGCCTCTACTTGACGAGGATGAACGAAGGCTGCTCGTCGGGACGTGCATAGCATTTATTGTCTTTTGTAACTTGGATTGAATTGATGGACTTGCCCACTGTAGAATTTAAGGTCTGGAACTGATGGCTCCTTGCGTCAATTGCAATATGTACGTCCAGAAATCAATGTCGAACCCTTACTGAAAGTTCCTATGCCGCCTGCCTGCCGATGGGAACAAGAGAAGGGGTTGTTGGGTGGGCAGGAACTACCGAGTTTAACTAAGCAGTTGCCAACGGGCCTACATCCAGGCGTGAGGAAGTCTGCCAGGTGTCTCCAAGCATTTCACCCGCCCTAAGCAGTTGGTAAGGAGTGTCTGTGGCGCTTGCAAGGGGTCGCTGTGCCACAAGAGGCGCAGTCGTTGCATTAATGTTGTTCGAGTTGGTGCTATGTTTGCACTTGCAAACACCAGCATCCCACCGTGACGTCTTCCTCCCTTCCCTCGCGCGGCCTGTCATGCTGCAATACTGAGGTTTCGGATTTTCACTACCCATAAACTGGTCATTGACATGCGTCTCGGACTCCCCTGTCGGCCGCAGAGTAAGGGCACTGCCAGCCCCACAACCTCATGATTAGACCACAGCTGATCAGCACCACCTACCTGACTTGCACGAGATAAGAGGTTGTCCTGCAAATCCTTCACTCCTGCCGGCCTTGAGCGTCATTGAATGACCTGAAGAGACCGCCTGGCTCCGGGACCGCATCATCTCAATCGGTAGTCACGACTGCCCCTGCAATATCCGTCAGACGGCCGCGGCCAAGCGCAATCGCCATGCCGTCGACTGTCAATCATGATGAGTGGGACTTACCTCGGCTAAGAGCCTCAATAGGCTTTGAGGTGAGCTGCTTTTGCTGTTTGCTGTTCTAGGGGCACTTTGATTTCCCGGCTGACCATTGTCTCTTGGTTTCTTAGGATGATTTTCAATACTTGTCGGCGGATGATCAAGACACCGGTACGGAGGGAGCCGTGTCAGTTATGGGGCTAGATATGCTAAACTATGGCGACAGAGTTCTTCGATGTCAAATTTTACCCCTTCGCAGATGACACACATGATCCCGTCTTTGCGGCAGTAAGCAAGAAACACGTTCGTTCCCCATACGCGCTTTGGTGAAAGGCAAATCTGACCCTCATTAGGTCGTTATATATCGACTTTCAAATAAGATAAACCCCCCGTACGAGCTCGTCCAATTATTCAGAGACGATGACGTAGGCATCCCAAGGATTCCTTTACTTTGCTGCCGTTTTAGTAACTCTAAGCAGCAAGACGCGTTGAATTGCAGCTGCACCTGGTCAAAAGACCCAGAGACAGAGGCACCTTGGTTATGCGTTGCTGGCCGGGACGCCCTGATCAAGGTGTACGACGTCATAAAAGGCACGTTGGTGAAGGTAAGCAAGCCATGGCCTCTAATACAAAACAGCATAAACCATGCTAACAAAAAGTGCGACTACGTTTAGGCACTTAAGGGACATGGAGGTGTAAGTTTGCAAGATCCTTTATATTGAATTGAACTCATCGATGACTAGGAAATAAACGACCTCGCCACATGTCCTACAGATAGTTCTTTGATTGCATCGGCATCAGACGACACCACTATTCGTATATGGAGCCTTGATCCTACATGGGAGAAGCAACCATGTGTATGTATACTTGCAGGAGAGGGCCACACAGCACACCTTTTGACAGTGGTAAGTACTCTAGCTATTTGAGGTCTGGTTTCTGTCTTCGCTGAATGAGCATGACTGATGGCCTTCAGGCTTTTCATAGTACGGGCAGATATATTCTCTCAGCGGGCCATGATAATGTTGTGTGCTTAGTAAGTATGGCTGAACCGCGGTGATCTTCACGTACTAATGCTGTATAGTGGACGTTACCTGATCTACCACCAGAGCAAATTGGAAATCCGCCGATGCCACTCTCAGTTCATTACCCTCATTTCTTTACCTCTGAGGTGCACAGTGGCATCGTCGACTGGTACGTGTTGTTATGGTGGAGTCCACTACGAATATGACTGACGTCTTATCAAGCGTTGCTTTCTTCGGGGACCTCATTTTATCTCGGGCTTGCCACGAAGATATCATCGTGCTTTGGCGTATTGAGGGTTTCTCATCCAAAGATCCCCCCCCTACTGCGAGTGAAGCTCCAACGACAAGCGATCCAGAACGTCTGACTCGATCAGCGTTCGCACCAGTGACAGCTTCATCATGCCCGCCACAATATACCCGACTACTTCAGTTCTACACACCCAATTGCGGCCATCAATTTTACCTTCGTTTCAAGCTCTATCATAATAAAGGAAAGCACCCAGTTCTCGCTTTCGGCAATGCTCACTCGGCTATTTTCTTTTGGGATCTCGCACGCTTATTGGGTTATCATGACTTCATAAATGATCTAAGGGATCCGGCTCGTGATCGGTTGCAACCCATCCATCGTCCGGGATGGCTGGTGCCAATTCAACACAGGCATAAAGGGGATGCCGTCAACAAACTTAAAGATGCTGCGAGCGATAGAGACTCGGTTTTCTCAGGCCGCACGGGCAGTGTAGACGCCGAAACTCATGTTGATGTCAACGTTGACTATGGGCAAGAAACACTTGAATCGTGGGAAGGCAAGTATGACTTGACTCGTGTGGAAGAACCTGTGAAAGCTCACGCACAGAGCAATATCACAGTTAAAGACTTTGTTGGTCGCCAAGTTGCTTGGAGCGCTCACGGCGATTGGTGCGTCGTCGTAGGGAGCAAGAATCTTGCCATAGTTCTACAACGCTGGGCCAAGAAGGACAATGTGAACGACGCTCAATAGGTCGAATCTTCTAATAACAGGGCAGCGAAATTTTGCTGTCCCCATTTTCGTCAGAGCATGTTTGAGGCGCTGAACCCTGACAACAGCCTCCTGATTGGCCCAGTGTTGCAACAAGAGACTGATATTATAGTTAAATGCTATGGAACGCGAACATTACATAACAATGCCATGCCAATCATCGCAGATCGACTAGTCAAACAAAGGACTTCTCAGACTCGGATTTACTTTTTGGGCGAGATGATAACGCTAGGGGACAAAATTACATCCCACCAAGGCAGAATGTCGAGCACCCAACATCTATCTACCTGCTAGTGGTATCCCAGAATATCAGTGCCTTGTCAGCTCAGACTAATACTCGTACCCGTCGGCTTAATGGGACCACAGTCTTCTGATTTCCATCAGGTCAAAGGGGTTCTAAGTCACCCACGTCATAGTGGCCGCGCTTTTGGAAAACGTGATTCGCTGCTAGGGACTGCCGTAGGCCTATGGTCCTACGAACCGTGATCCCAATGCACAGCCATCTTGGCCAAGTGTCAGGATAGGCTATGCGGTCATCATATACTATTACGTATTCTGGTGCCGGCCGGTTAGTGATATAGTCAAGGCTGACGGCTACAGCGGTGTTGTGGAGAAGCATTCCGTAGAACACATGACTTGGGAATAATAGACACCTTTCAAAATCTCACGTGGATTCCATATCAAGCTTTATTTGGCGATTACGACTTACGACAGACGGCTCTCTCTATGTCGCCGCCGATGAGACCGGCTACTCGTTAGCCATTTTTCGGGCTTCGTATTCTTACTAACTGGATCGGATGACATGGATCGCACGACGCTAGTGAACGACGGCTGAGAGTAAATAGGCTAGCTCTGATCATTACGAGTTCTGGGCGATCCTTGAGCGCCAACATCGTAATTGAGGCTTACAGGTCAATTGGGATGATTCGGTGAATCCCCTAGCCTGACGCAACATCCCAAAGCTGAACGCCTGTATGTCTTGTAGCATAATGGCGTGCATCTAGTCTTACGCCGCGAGCAAGCAGAAGAGTGAAGTCCTACTGGCCACTTAGTTTTCGATTGGTATAGCGGCATAGAGAATAAG
Organism: Xylaria acuta; assembly: GCA_022495125.1. NCBI lineage: Eukaryota > Fungi > Ascomycota > Sordariomycetes > Xylariales > Xylariaceae > Xylaria > Xylaria acuta. The sequence continues at coordinate 357,147 of MU383096.1, forward strand.
AGCCTGGTAGCTGTCTTTCTAACGAGTATAAAGTGTCCGGCTCCTCGCCGATTTTAAGATCGCAACATCTTTTGTTCTCATCACAACATCACGTTTAATCCATCTCGACAGTCCAACAACCCAATCTCAAAGATACTAAAAGTACTCCTACAACTTTCCCAACTAACACTATGAAGTCCTTTGCTTTCGCCGCCCTCATTGCTACGGCCCTAGCCGCCTCAACCGGCTTGGATGCTCGCACCGGTGGACCTCAGTGCACCCCCCCTTCATATGTGTGCAAGCCTGATCACTCGGGCTGGCTCGTTTGCAACGTCGATGGAACATTCCTGGTTCGTCGCCCCCCGATTTCATAAGCTAGCTCTCTGTTCTTCACGTTTCTCTATCACGCTCCTTCCCTTATCTTGAACTGAAGTGATGGCGCTACATCATGCTTCAAAGATCGATGTACACCGAAGCTAACACGCATATCTTTCGTTTACTAGGATGCCGGTGTTTGCCCCAAGGGAACCAAGTGCAAGCCCATCAACAACCTGCCATACTGCGTCTAAGGTCCCGTCCTTACAGACGCTTTGGGAATTGGAGCTTCGGTTAGGGATGTGGCGTGATATTCTGCTTTCGTGTGTCCAAAGAATGGGAACGGTCCTTTTATTGCATGGAAACCTTATGTAACGATACTCTCTTTAATTATACGATAATGATCGAGATTGCCTCCGACTATCAAGAAGATTAGCATCGCCCTCAAGCAGATCCGGCGAACCCATGTCAACACATAATAGTACAATGACAAACACTCTGGAATTATCTGTAGGGAGTATCAGTATCGTGTATTGCTATAGAATCCTCTTGGTGACTAGCATCCGAGTACTCTATATGGTTTCGACAATTTGAACAATATTTCATGGTCAAGACCATATCGATAGCATATATTAGGGCCATGTGTTTATCTCTAATGATGTATACGTTTAATTCGAAGATAATTTTGTTTCCATCCTTTAACGTAACGCCTCATTTTGGGTAACAAGAGATATCGTTCGTCTTATTTGCATTATTGGATGACCTAGACTTTGCTACTTTGTCTAGAATGGCGGTCTTAACAACGCGCGAACGATCGATCACCCATGTTTTTTTAAAGTAGGGTACGATAGAAATAAATTCGTATTGAGAAAACTTGATAACAAAGTTCGTGCACACCATAACACCCCTAACTTAGCAATCGATGTATCTATCAACATCCGGGTACATCCCCTCAGTCCTATATTAGAGTCGTTAACTTTCCAGCTCATGTTATGATATCCAACTATCAATACTCCAACAACGAAACAACAAGACATCCAACCTATAAAAACAGAGAAGCTTGCCGTAACGGCGAATCGAACGCCGGTCTCAAGCTTGAAAGGCTAGAGTGATAAGCCCTACATCATTACAGCTTTTATGGGCGTTGTGGGTAATATTAAGTCTTTATATTCTACAGCATGCAGTAAACTTCCAAACACTGAAGCTGTCGTTGTTACATATACGGGGTATTATCTTTTGGCTTTCCTAGACTGATCGGCTTACGAAAAGGGGGGCTGCTAGGTAGTATCTGAGCTAGCGGGAGCGAAGCGAATGACGGCATGCACCTATAGGATCGACCCAACCCCTGGCTTTCGAAGTTGTTTAAACACTGCAGGGATTCGAAATGTCGTCGAGTGAGTCGTGAGGCTGGCTGCAATAATAAACCTACTTTAGACACTTCTTATCGCTTCTAACTATGCTGTGGCGACGTCGAGGGCAGATATTGGTTCAATATTGGACAGGTTAGACTGTCGATGCAAGACTGTGCGCTTCGTGGTACTTTATTTTTCTCAACTGGTATAGAAAACACGTTTCCCCGTAACGTGGCATAGAAATAGTGTTTTGGGGATCTATATGTAGTTGTTTTTGATCTTATATGACCTTAGTCCTCTCACGTATGAATCGCCATATTGTATAGCAAAGCGAGAGTTCGCTGTAACTAAGTGGGTAAATTTGAGCCTTGGAGGTAGTAATTCTTCTTGTTCTGGGGTCGAGAACTCGATATCTTATTGAAAAGGTCTACGGTGAGCGGTTGGGTCGTTTGGACTTTTACCGTCTATTTTTCTAGCTGGGCCTTACGGCTGTTCTACTATCGTGTAAGCGAGGAGTGACTTGGTCAGGGGTAACCAGAGCACGTTTGCAATACTTCCACAGGAGGTATATGGTAGCATCTGTGATTAGACCGAGTACGGCGTATGCTGGAATTGGCGCAATAGTGGTTACCCATGATCATTGGGTAATACTTGAAGAATTTGACCGACTGCAAGCACCACTGGACGGCTCAGTCAACTAGTCTATGGGGAACAGATACGCAGACGAAACATACTGAAACCAGAATCCAAGATCCGTTGCATTTGAGCTACTGTCAGACCGAGGTAAATGCAATAGCTTATTCCTCATAGCTACAATATCACTCCACTCAGACAGCCTCCGCGCTACATCAGTAATTATATGACCGGCTCGGCAAACATTCAAAGCAAGTGTGGTATAGTAATTACCTAACAGGTGAGATAAAGACTTTGCCGTCAAGTGTTACCGAGAGTGATCAGCGCCACGGCCAATCTGGGTTAAATACCATATTCGCGGTTCCGGCAATTCAGCCGCCCACCCTATAGAATCCTTCATAGCACATGGGGCCATAGACGTATAGATAAACACACGTAGGCTAGAGATTGCCCTTCCACCACTTAGGAAATATACGATATCTGATGTTTTGCCAAGGGTAGACGTAATCGTGGCATTGAACAAAGTGTCGGCAGATGGGGAAAAATGACCGTACAGCCGCAACTAAATGAAGTCGTGCCACATGTCGCAGGAAACTCTCCGACAATCTTAGTCCAATATCAATTGGCCAGTCAGCGTCGTCATGTATTGCTAGGTCCACGTAATGACCCAATTCGCGGCTAAGCTGATTTCCAAGGATTGGGATTGGCTGAGATCTGTAGCCGGTTGATAGCGTCGACTACCGCAAAGTGTTTACAGGAAGCAGAATGTATATATAACATCCCAAGCCCTATGTCGAGAGAGTGCGATATTAAGGTGAGTGAAGGATCGTCTCGTCGCCTCCAATCAGTATATCGCCCCTGCAGACGTATTGGCAAACCTGAATGAACGGTCACAATGGTGAGCTTCCGGATTCTGTCACTCGCGGCTCTCTGCGGCGTGGGTCTCGCACACCCAGGTGAGCATCACGATGCGGCCAAGCGCCGAAGAGATCTTCATCATAATGAGCTCGGGATTCGAAATGCGGAGGCGGCGCTGGCAAATTGCAAGAGTAGCGTGAACGGGCAGACGATGGCTCGAAGAGCGGCTTTGCGACGTGCTGTGAAGGCGGCCGAACTTCGCGAGAAGCGAGACATCGAGCACAGTATGTTGTTTCTTCCTGAAAAGCGAGGCCGATACGTTTTCACCGACATTTCGTGAGACGGGCATGATGACTCTAGGAGTCGTTTAAATACACTAACTATAGAAACTAGCACGCATGCGAGCCAGACAGAACCAGGATATTCTGGATGAGTATTTACAAACTTGCCACGATCAAACGGATATACACGGCGACTGGTCGAAGTCGACGCCGCATGACACAATATTCGCTTCCAATTCTACCATAGGGCTTGCACCGGAGACGATTATTGGACCATACTGGGTTGGCGGCGAGTTCATCCGTTCAGAACTCGGCGAAGGCCAGGAAGGGATTCCGGTGCACTTAGACCTTCAGTTTGGTAAGTTCTCTCCCCTCTCGCCCCCCGTACACTTGAAGCAAGTACGGCATTTAACTGTTACACTAGTCGACATTTCAACCTGTGCTCCTGTCCCAAACATGCTGGTTGATCTCTGGCATGCGAATGCAACAGGTGTGTATTCGGGCGTAGTGGCTGGCGCTGGCCTGAACACCACATTCCTACGTGGTATTCAGATTTCCGATCTTGAGGGTGTTGTCAACTTCGAGACGTTATTCCCAGGACATTACCAGGGACGCGTGAATCACATCCATGTGACCACCAACCGTGGCGGCAAGCTTCTCGAGAACGGGACGTATATGGGCGGAACAGTCAATCATAGTAAGCAATTCTGAAAGTTAGAGGACATGCTCAAAATGGCGATTACTGACCCTACATGTTGTAGTTGGGCAGCTGTACTTTGATCAGGAGCTAATCAACGCCGTCGAGGGAATGAGTCCCTATACACAAAATACGATGTCAGGATTTTACAACACTGAGGACTTCCTAGTCGCACAGCAGGCAAGCCGCGACTATGATCCCTTCCTGGACTATGTTATGTTAAGCGAGGAACCCGATGACGGGCTGCTCATGTGGGCTACCATTGGCATCAATGGTACTGCTGATTATGATAACATGGTATCAGCCGGTGCGTGGTATTACAGGGAAGGCGGCGTCGATACTTCGCCCAGGTTGAATTTCACCATCCCTCCAGGTGGGTTCCCTTCCGGGTTCCCTTCCGGATTCCCTCCCATGCCGACCGGGTCGTTCACTCCACCGGCTGGATTCCCGACTGGCTTCCCCGGAGGGTTTCCGCCTGTTCCCACAGGCACTCCGACCAAGTTCTGGGGACCGTGTATGAAAAAGAAGCGCAATGTCGGCAGTGCGTAAAATAAATCGATTTGTTGTTTTGGCAGGAGTCTATCTGTATATATGGATATATACACATATTTGGGGTCCTGAATATATAACAATGCAGAAGTGGGCCAGAATGGACCTCGGGAGTTGGAATCATGCCCACTGCGTTAATAACAAGACTGCTCCAAGCTCCAAGCTCCAGGAGACTAGCATGTAATTGATTTGGCCAAAGGGTCTATGGGTGATGCCCATTGACTATAGGTAGACGTGAGGAGGGATGAGCTATAAATTCACCCGCGCATGCGTTCTTCGCGACCGTCCAGCCAGCTAGTGCAGTTAATGCAGCGAATTGCCTAAACGGGTCAGCAATGCCCAAAACCTCGCAGGGGTACCGGCCACCAACCTTTGCGCTAACGCGCTTCTTGCAATAACGGCATTTGACAGTGTGTTTGATGATGTCGTCTTTCGAAAAGTACTGGTAGAGGCAAGCGAGAGTGTAGAGCATGATACCAAGAAAGAGAAAGCTAATGACATGACGGATGAATCCACTGACACGAGCCGGTTAGCATGGAAATGTTAATGCTTCATTACTGGTAAAAACGTACCCGTATGCCAGAACTACTGCACCATCCTTCAGCGCCAGACCGATTGTGTTGTATCCGTTCTCCTCTTCATATTTAGGACCCGGTCTAAGTATAACGAACTTCTCATCCATATTGCGGTTCAAGGGCAGTATTACGGACAAGGGTGGAAGGAGAATGTCGTTGACAAATGAATTTGTGACAGTCGTGAAGGCATTGGCTAGACTGTTAAGTTCGTCGTCAACGTTAGTAAAGAGCTGCCCTCAGAATAGTAGCCGTGGTGTGGTTCAACGGGGGGTCCCTTGTTTAGCAGGGGACCAGCGCCAAGCAACTGATGATACCCGACAAGCTGAGGGTTCTTAGGTTGGAGGGCGTGGTAACTGACATCAAGCCAAATGCAATCTCAAGAATATTACCCGAAAAGGCAAAATCAATGAACCCCGTGAACATGCGTTTAGCACGTTCCTCGCTCTCCTCAAGCAAGCTCCGATGTTCCTCATTGTTAATCGATGAGCCGTACATGAGAGGCATGGTGGAAGCGTGTGTAACAAGGGGATTATCTCAAGGACTGATTCAGTAAGGAAATGGAACAAGTTAACGGGGGGCTGGACTTTTCAGATTGGGTTACCGACTGTATTAAACGAAAGAGGGTGGAAACTTGGAAGCGAAATGATCGTCGCGGGGATCATCGAGCTACATGCACTAGGTTACAGTACTTACACTAGAGCGATGGGTGGTTTCTTATGTGGGGAGACGACAGTCACGCCTGCCCTGACTTTAGGTGCCTATCCAAGTGTGGGATGAAGGCATGATATCACCCCTGCACCTGCGAAACAGGATGGCTAGCATGTGACGAAGATAAGAGTACATTTGTATTAGTATAGTATTCAATCGCCCACTGGCTGTGTAGCTGAAGGAGAGCAGTCGTGCCTGCCAAACCGTTCCCCCGAGTCTATCCATCTATGAAGGTATCCTGCTACATCCAACCAATACCAACGCCAGTTTTCAGAATCAAAACCTGGTTTTCGGTGCTAAGTTGCTTGCATCTAGAATGGTCTCCGTCGCTCACAGAAGCGCATTGAATGAATGACCTTATGAAAGAACGAATTTGCCATCACAACGGTATTGACTTTTCGCCCCGACGGCGAAAGCCGTCTCCAATGATGATCCATCTCTGTGTAGATTTGAGCGCTGCCATCCCCCAGTAGAGAGCCGTGAAGGACATGAGGCCGAAGGTAACCCAAGAAAGGGTGATGAGCTTGGTCCCTTTGATGCCCGAGATTCCTACGTCCTTGCCGGCCTTGTTAATCTCCTCGACGCCTTTGTTGTTGACATAGGTGACAACTGCGCTTCCGACTAAGAGGAAAAAGGTACCGAGACCTGCGATGCCGATATTGGCCCAGACGATCGGCTGAGTGACCCTGCTCCGGAGGAGGACTAAGACGATCAAGCTCAACAGGAAGGAAAGCCCAGCGAGACCGCTTGCTAGTGCATAGAAAACGAGCAGGGCAAGAAGCGCGTTGTTGACAATATCAACGGCGTCTTGAACCTTCTTGGGGATTGGGAGTTGGTTGAGATTTAGTTTTAACGGCCCGGCCTGGATTTCGTGGTCAAGAATCTCGCTGAGATTTAGCCGGACTATAAGCGCTTAAGTCAACGACATATCCGCTAGAAAGTTTTATCAGGAAGACGACTTACGTCCCGGCTGTTGTGCGGTGCAGTTGGTCAAGTTATACCATGCGCCAGGGCTTGACGCATTGGGCGAAAACATTCCCTCGCAAGCAGTCATGATGTGCAAGCTATACCACTCCGAAATGCCAAGCTCCTTGGTGACCTTGTCGGCAATTCCATCCGTGATGTTGTTGATGCCGTCCGAAATGTCTTGGCCAAGGCCGCGGGCGTCATCCGCAATCTGGTCGAACAAACTGCCGCCACTCGCCTGCGATGGCTTGGGCTCAGACTTGGTCGGCGACGGAACAAGATCCTGACCAAAGTTGGATAGGTTGACCTGTAGGGTTTAGGTCAGTCCATATGTGTATCGTAACAGGGTCACTCTCAAGTATTTCGACGTACCGCGATGATATGATAGGGTTCCATGGACTCCTGCTGTGGTCCGGTTCCAGCCAGGAGAACTATCAATGCCAGCACGAAGGTAACGAAAGAGATGAGAACTGGTGGGAGCAACAAGCCCACTCCAGGCTGTCTTGGGGTAGGCATCTTCACTACCACTGAAAGAATCGAAAAAGGAAAAAATTGAAAGGGAAAAAAAAGGGAAAACGTCGATGAAAAACACGCAGTGCTTCCTACAACCAGTTGTCAGGAAAATGCAGTGGTATGAATTTGTGAAATCACTTAGGGCAGGAAAGAGTAGGAGGGGCTAGAGAGATCATATGTACTGTAGGCGAGGGCGGTAATGGGCAACAAAGAAACAAGAAACAAAAAGGCAACCGAATAATACTTGATATAACAAGAAATGACAGGGCCAATGTCACCCGGATCGTCGGTACCTGTCGGGAAATATCTGGGGAGGCTTTTGAGCCTCATGTTACAGCAAACATGGTCACTGTATCAGTCCATGAAGACCTGGGCGGATAGGCGTTTATTCATTTGCCAAGACATCTGGCTCCCAGTCGACGGGCAGCAGGGTCTAAATCTAGCTGGCGCCTATTTACCGCCCAAAATATCCCTGGGTCTTGGCGTCTCTGGTTAGATTGACCACCCATCGACCACAGTGTCTTAGGCAGTCTGATTCCACCAAGGAACTTTTGTTACTACCAACAGCCACGAATTCGGCAATTGTTTGTCATTTGTATCAATTACACAAGGAAGAAAGGGAGCCGCGTCTCAGTGTCAAAGGAGTCACCCCTACCTACCCTACTACAGTATGTAGGCAGGTGGCAGCTATCCACCAGGTGTCTTCATTACAGAAGGGATATCAGTTATAAGTCATGCCTGTTTTGGATTGAAGCCACGATGCTGATTGGGCGTCAACTATATGTTGCGTCATAGCGTGGCGAGGCAGTGACTCTCTATCCGCCCACCTAGTAGTTCCCGAGCTGACCCGAACCAGCCCCACGGGTCCTGCACAGGGGCCCGTAGGTATTTTCATATCTAGGCGCTGGCAACCAATCGAGATGCCGCGCGCACCAAGAGCTGTGGCCATAGGCGCCCGGAGCAAGGATGCCCCAGAGCCAGACGTTCCATTAAATTCATGACGTTGCGAAATGTGAAACACGAGCCGTTGGTGATATACCTATCCTTTGAGCGTGAAACGGAATATTATTCCCTTTACCTCCCTTTCCAGATGAGGAACTACAGGCGCTGCGACTTTTGTGTCGCTCATTTTCATTCTTATCCTACCTACTCTAGCTACTTTGACCGCTACGAGATAGTTCACATACCTGGACTCATATCTCAAGAAGATTAGTATCAAGAAGATAGGAACAAGCGCATAGTCTATTAACTTCCTTGCACTATATAAATATACCCTTAAGTCCTATGTAACATCAATCCAGGTTGGTCACATCGAAACTAAGTAGTAAATGAGTGAGACTTCCACGTTCGGCAATTTCTTGGGCTCTCTCGGGGAGGACATCTTTTTCAACTGTGATCCACCGACCACGGCCGGAGCGCTGCGCCCGAATATGCTTCTCTACCGCAATTGCCTCGTCAATCCAGCCGGCAAACCGAAGCACTTGGCCTCTGGATGAATCATCTGCCAGGTCGTATCCCGAATTGAGTCGTAAGCTTGTGATCTTGCTCCAGTCCCCTGACCAGTCTACAAAGTCCACTCTAAACTTGCCGTCGGACTCCTCCCGCAGGGCCCGGATCCAGTCACCGCAGCCGGTAAGGTCTAGGTATTCGAGACCGTAAAGGAGCCGACTTAGACGTTTCAAAATAAGAATCGCCTCAGTCCAATCCCCATCAAGAACGTGACTATACGGCCCGGTGCCACCATATTGAACGCTACGCCCGGTTGTTGGCGAGGTCACTTTAGCGAGTTTGGCGTTGGGTGTGAGCGAAGGTTCAGGCCAACCGGCCAAGCTTAGGTGGGTGAGACGGGTAAGCTTTCCCGCGAGTGATAGTAGCTGCTTCCAAGACACCGATGGCGCGGAGCCCGGATCCATACCTAGTGATAGATGAGTTAAGTTAGGTATTAATTCGACTGATCCCGCCATCGGTGCTGGTATGTCCCACGAGTCCTGCACAGCATCGCCGGCAGGAACAGTTGCCTTCTTGGGTCCGAAAAGGAGCTCATGTAATTCTTTCAGACTTAATGACTTGCTGAGAGAATTTGTCAGGTCTAAATAAAAGATATCGGAATTTAATACGTTCAAATCAGGTGGCTCCAGTCCATATTCAGCAAGCTCGCTCCCCGACGGACCCGAGAGAACAAGTCGTAGGTCCATTAGTGAAACCCCGGAGCTGTATATCTCGGAGATGTTGGTCAGCAGGGCTGACCGCAATCGGCTAGGCAGAGTGTAGAGATAGAAACGATTCCAGTCACGTTGCTGGGACCAGTCCAAGGCTATGCGCCGTAGAATCATATCCACTAGACTGCCCTCGACCGGCGCATAAACGCCTGGCATAGGCCAGCGTCTGATGTGACCGCCTGTGCCATCGTGCGCAAGACTGGAAGGCGCTGCGTGCCGTGGCTGTGATAGCGTAACCCAACTGCGAGGCGGTGGCGGGCCTGGTGGGGGACGACGGCCGGTTAGAAAATCCCGTCTCTGAGGGCGGCGGGGAACTGGCGCGGGAGGCTCGGGAAGCTGGAGGATATGTCGGAGCGTCGGGGGTACGCTGGGAGTGGTGGCAGCCGAGACGCTGGCACCGGCGTGGGCAGCGTGGGAGTTCAGGGTGCTCCGGCGCAAGTTCGCGAGGAGCTCATTAACCGATCGGTCATGATGCTCTGGTAACCGGTATTAGTCCGTCGGCCGTCTTGCTACAAATTTGCAGTAAAAAGGAACAGTCATCCACGGCGATGCAGTCTCAGAGGAGCATAGCACAATTCGACGAGGCACTGTCACAAGTAGTCAGGGAATTGGAATAATAACCCACCTAAAGAAGTCGATTGCGATGGGGACGAGAGACGTAATGATGCCGGTGCGACTGATGGAGGTTTAGAGTATTTTGGTTGGTGTCGTTTCTTAGGCATAACAGGTGAGTCCCGACGACATCTACCTCTACTATCTTGCGAAGGGTATCGCAAAGGCTGGTCACAGAAGAAAGAGTTTGCCGTGTTAATGCTTAATTAATACTACCTAGGTAGGTAGGTAGAGCGCCGGCGTGGGATTGTTCCTTCAACAGCCTATGACTCAATGCTTGCTTCCCGGGCGCCGACTGGTCCGTGCATCCCCACTCCAGTCCCTAAACCTCCATTAGAGTTGGAGGGTTCGGATTCAACCTCGAAGTTCTGATCACACTTGTTTCGATTTAATCTATTTTTCGATTCACCTATCGAGGATGATAAGAGTACGACTAGGGTCTAGCACCTAAACTCTTGTCATCTCAGCATATGATACACAATCTAATAGTGTCCTGAAGTCCTGCCTATATCGACACCATGAGTGTCACTTCACAAAATTAGCAAACCACAAGACTGGATTCCCATGGGGACCACCAGGAACTACACCCCTTCTATACCCCGTCCATATTTGGACTCAGGCTTACGTAAGTCGACGCGTCCTGGCCTAGGTTCGCCTCATAGTGGCAGACAGACCTTCACGAATCGATAATAGCCCGAGGCTATCAAGGCGCCCAGACCTGGTCCAATCCAGTTTATCCAATGGTATCCCGGAAAGTAGGCCGCCGCGACAGCGGCATCCGAAGCTGTGTGCCGGGTTCAGTGAACCCCCAGTATAGTATATACTTATCATCCTGTCAGCTTGTTTTCTACGAATTATCGGCCGGAAAACGAGGGTGCAGTGAAAGCGAACCCGGAATCTCAGCCATGAAGAGCGCAAGTCCGTTTCCAATCGGGGCCAAGAAGGTATCTCTTGACTTCTCAACCGCAAGGATCAAGACCACGAATACGAGGTACGAAGTGAAGAACACCTCGGCAAAGAGTCCTTGTGCGATGTTCACACCTGGAGCCAATGTCGTGTTCAATGATGCCACGTTCCCAGGGAAGAGGACCTTCACAACTGCTCCAGCGCACATACACGCGATCAGCTGTGAAAAAATGAAGATAGCCGTCCTTTTCCAGGGTAGGTGACCAGACAGGGCCAGCCCGACAGTAACCTAGTGTTGTCCCAAGGGGAAACATATCGGTCGGTGATTTTGCTAGACGGTAGGAGTGCCTCGAGTGTCTGATAACAGCAGAGCGCCTCTTGAATGAGAAACGAATTGGGATGGCATACTGCTGGATTAAAGATGATCTTATACATCACCCACACAGTAACGAGTAAAGAAAACCCATCTAAAATAATTGTTAACAGAGGCCCGGCTCTAGAACTGCGCACTAATATCGATTTGAAATGGGATAGAGTGACGATTTTCCAAAATATTCGGAGAAATTGGCCCGGAATCTACGTACTAAACGATCATTAGCCTGCTCCGTGTACATATCCTCGGCTCTCACTTACCATGCAAGTGAAGCATAAAATAGTTACTGAAGGGCTATGAGTCGCGCCCGTCGCACCCGTCGCCGCCGCCTGGTCAATCACCATGAGCTGGCCAGAATACGCAAAGAATAAGAACCAAAACGTCCCGACAAACTCACCAGTTGCGCCGACAAGGTCTGCTTGGATTGGGGTAAGATGCCCGTTTCCGTGGGGCTGGGGGTGCGGTCTCTCTGGCATCTTTGTGCAGTAACCGTTGGGATAATTACTTATTGACTTTCTTCTATCCTATGGGCCCGGTTTTAGCTGACAAGATGTCGCTTTCGATTTCGAAAGAAAACAGAAGACATTGTTTACTCAATTACAGAATGACGGATGTTGTAGAAATGTTAACTACTAAATAGGTATGTATGCTACCTAGTACGGAACAGAAACGCAGAAGATGATGATCAAGGCCTGTCATTTGATTTCCAAGTGCGGGTTACTGGGGTTACATGTTATCATGGATATAAGATGGGCATATTAAGGTTTGCACTAGTATCACATCAAGAACCCTGAATGGTGCGATTGTATAGGATTATGTGAACCGGCCAACGCTAAGTCGATCGTGAACTGAATTCCATCACCATCAAAGGGTGTCGAAGTTTCACAATAAGACCTGGTTTTTTTTTCCTTAGCATCCGTATCACTATACCTAAGTATTTTCTATATCCCTTTCCTGCCCCTTTCCTGCCCCTTGTAACCTAACGAGTTTTTGAGTTATTACAGGAACAATTTACACTCGACACTTCTAAAAGTCGTCGACCCTTGTCACACAATACAAGACCGGACCTAAAAACCCGCTTTATCGCCCAGCAAGGACGTTCAGAACACCCCCATCTACCGCAATAATCTCCCCGTTAACATACTGATTCTTTGCCAGGTACAGGACAGACATGCCCATCTCGACTTCCCTACCCGGCCGCGCGAGTGGCACATGGCCCTTTTCCTGGATCTTCTCCTCGGGCACGTGGCTCTTCTGACGATCGTCACTCCCCTTGGCCGTCATCTCACTGGGGAAGTATCCAGGCGCAATCGAATTGACACGAATGCCAGCCTTCTGGAACTCCGCAGACATGAGCTTAGTCAAATGGACGGTGGCCCCCTTCGCAGTGTTGTAGCTGAAATGTCCTTGCGCATGCCGCATGATGCCCGACATGCTGGAGATTGTCAGCACGGACGCCGAATACGGCTCCAGCTCTCCTTTCGGTCTCACTACAACGCTCGAAGTCAGTTATCGCCATTTAAGGTATTGTCTGTGAGCATTTGGAAGCGGAGCAGGCTTCTATGATATGGCTCCAGTCTGAAAAGGAGTCTTTATACCCCTCAAGTAGCCAAAACATGCCTTCCGAGAAATACTTACTTGCAGCCTGCAGAAGGGGCAGGAAGGCCACAGTCGTGAAGTACACAGCCGTGACATTCGTCTGGTAGTTATCTTGCCAATCGCCGACGCTCTCGTTATCCCAGAGGCGGGAGCGCAAGTCTTCGGCATCGGTGTGTTCCGGCTCGGCCTTGGGACCCGGGACGCCGGCGCTGCACACCAGCAGATGGATGCACTTCTCCTTCTTGCCGATACCCTCCACGAGGCGGCTCAGGTCCTCCTTACTCGTCACATCGCACGGCCCGATGGGGACGATCTGCCCTTCGCCGCTTGCGGGCTGATGCTCCTTGGCGGCCTTCTCGAGAGCTTCCATCCGCCTTCCCGTGATGTAGACTTTTGCGCCGTTGGCCGCGAGGGCTTGCGCCGCCATCAGACCAATGCCTGTCCCGCCGCCTGTTACAACGGCCACGAAGCCCTGAACATTGAAGAGGTTCTGTGCTGAAAACTCACGAGTTTCCGTCATGATGACGTTTTGATGCTGTCTTTTAATTCGACGTTTAGGATACTGAATACGCTTGAACCAGAGTGCGTTGAAGGAGAAATGATTAGTTAAAGAGCTCGTTAGGTGAAGGTGATCTGTGTGAAACTTATGAGATCGGACGTCAACCTTGAAATCGACTTTGTGTGGTTTCGTAGGTTGATATGATCATATGCAATACGTCGCAGCTATCAAATCATTATTGAGTGGTGACGTCAGTTATACCTATAGCCACGTGGGAGAAGATCCCAGAGAGCGCCTTACCTAGTGGTATAATACCTTGTGAAGAATACCACACTACCTGGTACCTGCCTACTGTACTGCAGGCTCGGCGACGAGAAGTGGGTCCGAAGGCCTCTCATTAGATAAGGTAGTAAGTAATAAGGAGAAACAGGTCCCCCGCAAGGTAGAGTTCTGAACAGATGATACAATACTAATCAATTCGCACAATGCTAATAACCATCCCATCTTATATACATGATCACAATGCTACCCGCTATATCCGCTGAGGACGTTCATGCTTACACCATGTTCTATATCGCCAACTGCGGGTCGACAGTACTTGGCGATCTTCATTAACCAGTGACGCGTGCAATGGTTATAGTTTGGCCATCATCTGATGGCCCGCCTTTAGCGCTGCTGAGGCATCATTAACGAACTCATCGACAACATCCTTGGCGCTCTTTTGCTCATTGACGAGCGCCGCACACTTGCCCATCAAGTATGGGCGGAACTGGTCCATCAAGTCATCAACATCGTCTTCGTTGGTTCCTTCACCTGAAGAACCGCTTCCCTCGGCAGTGCCGTTGGCAATCTTCTCCAAGTCGGCCTCGTAAGGTAATATTCCCTTAGCGGTAAGCTGCTTCAGCTCATCTCGGCGCTCGTTCTCCCAGTTCTCGATGTAGGCATTCGTGCGCACCCGGAGAGGCCGTCCGGTGAAGATGAGGGTACGTATCGTGTCGTCGAAACTGGCCGTCCGCACGGATTCTTTGTGTGATTCTGGAGCACCAGCCTCGTCGACTAGAATAAATCGAGTTCCAACCCACACGGCACCAGCGCCCATCATAAGCGACGCGGCGAGCATGGGACCGTTGTGAATGCCACCAGCAGCAATAACCTCCACTTGCTTGCCCGTAAGGGGGCTCTTTTGGCCCTTGCAAATCTGGACACAAGCAGGGATAAGGACAGTCGTGGGTACATCTCCTGTGTGGCCACCACCTTCACCACCCTGGGCGCAGATTATATCACAGCCGATGTCTAGGGCCTTCTGAACGTGCTTGGGGTGTCCAACCATGTTCATGTATAGCACGCCATGCTTGTGGAGTTTTTCAACTACGGCCTTGGGCGGGACACCGACGGCAGAGACGAACAGCTTGGCGCCTGACTCGATGATAGTGTCGACCAACTCATTCAGCTTGCCCTTGGTGTAATCGTAGCTTGAAGTCGATAAATATTAGCCTGCGCGAACTACCCCTCGTCAAGAAAGTTCCGACATACTTGGTCTTTCGGGCGTTGCCACCGACCTGGGGGAGCAGCAGATCGATACCGAACGGCGCATTCTTGTCGTGGAGGTAGGACTTCATCTCATCGATCTGTTCCCTCAGCATTTCGGGGCTGTAGGACATTCCTCCAATAACACCCAAACCACCGGCATTTGTGACAGCGGCGGCTAGCTTCGGGCCGGCAGCAACGTTCATACCGGCAAGCAGTATAGGATGCTTGATACCGAAAAGGTCGGTAATGGGAGTGCGGATCTTCTCTGTTGTGGAAAACACTTGAGTTAGCGCCGGTGTCTCTTTATCTCGGCATTCCCGGATAGGCTGGAGTGCGACCCACGTGGTGAAGCCATCTTGTCTGATGGTATCTAATCTGCAGAATGAGAGTTGTTGAGGGGAAGAGAGTGGCAAGCCAACTTCAACATGGAACAGGAGAGACAGAGAATTAAGTAGGGAGACGGCAGTTCGCGGCGCTTTGGACAGCTGCGGGCCAGATCCTGGAGAACCGAGGTACACTATCACTTCTTTGCTGCGCTAGCTATATTTGGGTTAGTAATCATCAGGGGATCAGATTAACTATTCCCAATTCAGCGCTGCCTCGGCTGCTGCATCTGTCGACGCTACATAGGTACATAGGTACACCCAGTCTCGGACAAACATAGTGAAACAATAGATATTCGCCGGACCGCCTGGTCTAACAATCAATGTCTTTTTTTTTTTTGTTCTTGGCACATGTGACTGCGTATTTTGGATTTAGGAACCTACCACCAAGCTGGGGAAAGAAAAGGTCAGTGTTGGTAGACAATTATAAGTATGTAGACATGACTACATTAAATACGTAAGGTACCAGTTTATTGTCCTTCCATGCTTTTTCACAACACCTACCTATATACAAGTGCATGTAAATGGATACTTATGGAGAACGATACGAGTAGGACATGCTCCGATTTATCTGATTTCTCTTTGATACTATTCATGCCGCCCCTCTCGAAAGTGGCCGACCCTCCTGAGGAGGGGCGCTAAGGGTATCCTTACAGTACTTACCCGTCCAGGACCCGTCAGCCCCGAGTCCCACTATAAATCCACTGGAGCGACGTGGGTCGGGGACCCCGCCGTTTACTTAGTCGGGTGCCGGTGCGCGGCGGAACTTGATGATTTTTCCGATTCGTCTCGACATCTCAGCTTGGCTGCTGCTATTCCAGTGTAGGTGTCAGAGAGACTGCATGTGGGTTTGCATCAAGACGGGAAGGAGGAAACAGACGACATGGGGCTTCTTTTGAAAGGGAGATTTCGATGAGTTTATCACGGCCGTCCCTTCGAGCATGGAGTCTTTATTCACGCCATGCTCGGCTATCGTTGTCATTCACCACAACCACCTGCACCGCTGCCACCCGCGCCACTGCCGCCCGGACGACAGCGCCGAGTCATAACACGCCCGCCGCCACTGGAACCCCTGGCTTCTCGCCCCCGTCCTCATCGCCCTCGCAACGGCGGACTTACGCCGGCTTCAAGCGGTACACCATGGACCAGTCACTCGTGAACGACCTCAAGTCGCAACCGAGGGATGACTTGCTTTTTCGCAATGGCGACTCGAAGGCGGGAGCTCCAAAAGCCCGGACTGCCTACATCGCCCTGGGCAGCAACCTGGGCGATCGAGTGGCCATGATCGAGCAGGCGTGTTATCAAATGGACGCCCGCGGCATCAAGGTGAAGCGGACGAGCAGCCTGTGGGAGACTGAGCCTATGTATGTGCTCGATCAAGACCGATTCGTAAACGGGGCCTGTGAGGTGCGTGCGCTCTTTATTTCATTTTTTTATCGTTCCATCTCATAACTCTATACAATCGCTAAAGCCTATAAGACGTGGCCTCATTTGCACGCTCATCTGGCTGTTTTATATGCGACTCGTCTTGTCTCGTGCGATCCCATGTCATGAATTCTTACACTAAATGGTTTAATAGGTAGAAACAGAGCTGGAACCTTTGGCTCTTCTTGACGCCTTGCAAGACATAGAGAAGGCAATGGGGCGAAGAAAGATCATAGATAAAGGGCCACGAAACATCGATTTAGATATTCTCTTGTACGAGAATGAAACAGTATCCCATCCCAGACTCCAGGTGCCGCACCCCCTAATCGCCGAGCGCGAGTTCGTGCTCCGGCCCCTAGCAGAGCTAATCCCTCATCGCGCCCTTGACGCTACACGCCCCTGGAAGCTGGTTCAGGACCACTTGAATGAGCTGCCGCCTCCCACGGTCGGACGCGCCGAGCCTCTATCCACTCTGACACCACTCGGTGCCTCTGTTACCCCTCTCCATGCACTGCGCTCCGCGAGGCCGACGCAGGTCATGGCGATCCTCAACGTGACTCCCGACTCGTTCAGCGACGGCGGATTACACCTCCCGCCGTCAGAAGTCCAAAGCCAAACAGAGGCAGAACAGGAGAACGAAATTGCTCGTCACTTCTCACTGTCTTCTTCCCCATCACCAACATACTTCGCAAACCTGCGCTCAACAATCCAGCACTTCATCGCCAGCGGCGCCACAATGATCGATGTCGGGGGCCAATCAACCGCCCCGGGAGCGCCCGAAGTCAGCGTATCAGAAGAACTCTCCCGCGTGCTTCCCGCCATCACCCTGATCCGCAGCATGCCTGAGGCGGCGCACGTGTCAGTGAGCGTAGACACGTACCGAGCCGCGGTGGCAGAAGCCGCTACGGCCGCGGGCGCAGACATCGTGAACGACGTGTCGGCGGGACTTCTTGATGATGCGATGCTACCGACCATCGCCCGGCTGGGCTGTTCCGTGTGTTTGATGCACATGCGCGGCACGCCGGCGACGATGAGCCGCATGAACGAGTACCCGGAGGGGCTAATCCCCACGCTGGCCGAAGAGCTGCGCGAGCGCGTCAACGCAGCTGAGCGGGCCGGCATCCGACGCTGGCGCATTATCCTGGATCCCGGTATGGGCTTCGCCAAGGTTGGCGACCAGAACCTCGAAATCCTGCGACATATGCCCGAATTGAGACGGTGGCCTGGCCTAGAGGGCCTCCCGTGGCTTCTAGGCTCTAGCCGCAAAAGTTTCATCGGCAAGATCACAGGCGTGACGAAGCCAGGGGACCGCGTCTATGGCACCGCAGCCACAGTTACGGCCGCGGTGCAGGGCGGCGCCGATATTGTGCGCGTCCACGACGTACTGGAGATGGCACAGGTAGTCAAGATGGCTAATGCGATTTTCCGGTACTGATTCCGAATGTCGACTTCGCGGGAACCGACAGGATCGACTGACTGCAATGGAACTTTTAATTCTAAAGCCCGGTGTGTCTATCACTCATCGCAAGTCATGTTTTCTATCCTAGAGTTGGACACCAAAGCTCTTTAGCTTTATTGAATTGGTCCGTTTGCATACCCTTTTGTACTTTCAACAACTGAAAAGGAGGCCTATAGAACTACAGCGAGATCCGTTGGTATATAACTAGACACGGAGGGCGACTTCTATAACTGGCTTCTACGGAGAATAACATTTGCAACCAAGAACGAATGAATGTCCATATCATGAAAGACATATGCGAGCCATCTGCGAGTTATAGTCGAGCGACTGCGCAAACCCTTCAATTATCTCAGCCCATGCATCTTCCCTAAAAGCTCCTGGCATCTTGGCGGGGAATATGGGGGGCATGGTACTAGTGATCGGCCAAGGCTCAAAAACATCTTGACATCATATTCTCTTCAGATATACCTTTAAGCTCTAGCATGACCACGATTCACGTGAACATGTTTCAAGTTTGGGAGAATAAAGTTAACTAACTGATATACACCTTACTAACTCAATAGACAAACCTAAAAATCAGCCTTACGAATGCAATAAAGTCTAAACAAACCACATCCGATAATTAGAGCCAGTGGTTTCATAGCAACTTCGTTGAACCAAATGACATGCGCGTCCAGCCTTCTCAGACATGCCGAATCCCATGAGGGTGACGCGCAACGTATTCACGTAGTCGCAGCATGACATCCACGGCGGGCAATCAATTTCTCGGCACTCCTTCCAGCCCCTTTTTCGGGCACGTCCATTGAATCTATACGTCGCCTGCCGGGATGCAGGCATCCTAGCCGCAGATTTAGAATGAATAGGGGATCCTATGAAACCCTAATTCCAATCTCTGCGTGCGCTCGGGTGCGGGAAGGATGGGGATGGGGATGGGCGTAAGGGGAGGCAGAGACACGGTTCCGCAACGCCATGCAAGAGTGTTTGCCTCGTCTCCGCCTAGCCTCGCCGCCGCCGCCGGCCGTAACTCGCGTACGTACTGTACTGTAATCGACTGCATACCCAAGTAAATCAGCAGGTAGTAAGTAAGTAGTATGTATAATACTTACTTGCACATGTAAGGATCCCCCCCTGCCCGCTGAATAGAGACCAGGGGAGTCTTAATCCGTTTGAATAAGTAAGTGTTGGCGCGTCCCGGCGCGGAGCTGAGTAAGACCTAGCCGGGGCCTCCTACCTTAAGAAGAGACATGTCGCGAAGAAAAAAAGGACACACCAACTCAACTCTCGAGAGTAAGTCGGCCAATCTGGACTTACGCATAAATGAGACAAGACACTTTACGGGGCCTTGCCAAGCCTTGTATAGGCGAAGTGCTTACTGCTTGTTGCTGGCGTGATGTCTTTTGACTGGGCGGTTACCGAAGCCAATTGCCGATCCCAAGACTAGGTAGGTAGGTACATCTAGATTGATGTTGAAAGCTAGGTGTCTAACTTCCCTACTAATTTCGGTTACTCTTTAGATAATGTTATGACGGCCCCCAAGGGCTTTGTTCAAGTATCGACTGTGTCACCTGAAAGGCACAGGTTGGTTTGGTTCTACCCCCACGAGCCGCGCGTCGCACAGCGCGCTTGAGCAAGAGGCAGTTAGCCCCCAAGGTTACTCTAGGTTAAATCGGCGCTTAGTCTGTTACACCGGTAGGGTCTTCTTCTTAGAGGTAGTTTATGTCGTAGAGACCAGGGCGGTGGAAGGGCCAGGCTGTCGATACGCATCTCAAGGCCACGACGACAGGAACGGTGCAGCCCTAATACCGCAAGTCAAGTATGACTTGCCTTGATTACTCGATAAGCCGTTGCTTGGCTCCCAAGCACTACCTAGCTTTCAACTCTAATACTAAATGAGTAATTACCGTGGGTCGTACCGCTAATTAAGCGACGCCGCTCGAAGACAGCTAAATCGCGGGCTGTACTACGCTCGAAAGACTTGACTTCAATGTGTGTAACCGACAGAGTGACATGAAGGCGGCGGCGGCGGCGGGCCAGCGGCACAGCCCGCTCAAAGGAGGTTCACTGGTTTATGCAGGCAATATGCAGATCATATCCGTCCTGGCAGCGTATTCGCTGACGGTAATCACCTATCGGTAACCATTTATCGGTGTGGTTAGCAGGCAGTAGCTCAGCATGTAGACCCTTCTTACTAGTCCGCAGTCTGCGTCAGCCCGGTAAGCTTTCGGATCGATTCCGGACGCACGCTTCCAACCATCCCGGAGGCAGGGCGGTAGTGATACAAAGTTGTGCGTAGGGCTGAGGAGAGTCGGAAAGTCGTGTAACAAAAGGGAGTTTCTGATGGTGCATGTCAGAGTAGCAGTCGACGTTGCCAAGATTGTTGGAGGTGACGCACCATAGCGCGAGTTACGGGCAAGCAAGACCGGAGAGGGGTCAATGACCGCGCCGGTCTGACACAGTATCACGACGTAATATGAAGAGGAACCTAGAGACACTTTGCGGGCGTGGAGATGGCGCAGTACCTAGGTAGGTGGCTTGAAATGCAGAAGTGGTAAACTTGAATCTAGGCTATAAGGGTAAGTGTTTGCGAGATTGCGCCAGTAGATACCCACTTTTCTCTCTCCTAGCTATCGGATCGAATAGTTGGCCGATTCTCGAAGCACATAAAGACGAGCGGAGGGCTTATAGGTGCCATTGCCCTTCCGCGGCTGACAAGGGTAGCCGGGCGCTCTAGTGTGTCGGCTTAACTTGCTCTGGTCAAACGAGATAGCCCGAGGTTGGCGAATAGATGTCGACCATAGCTTAAGGATGTGCACGAGGAATTCGGCTATCTAGATGGACATAATATGCCGGGTACTATTATGTCTTGGTAGACGGTGCCCTATCAACTCAAGCATAGCGAATCATCGAGCCTACGTGATTGGGGTCGACAATAGGTATTAGACGTGCCCCCTCTCAGCAGGACGAAGACACGCACCTATCGCTAGGTAGGAGAAGAAAAGAAAACGGTACAGTGAGAGAAACAGCTATGTCGTCCCTCTACAAGCGTGCGATGATCTTTATTCGTCGGGTACCGGATAAATGTCGCGGCGGGCTCGAATCGTCTGAGAAGGGCTACTGTAAACGATGACATGCCCATTTTTCAGCCGGTCTGCCTCAAAGGCTGCCGCAGTAGGTCCGCTTATTTGTTAGAATTGTAAGCAACCCACAGTTGAACGGCCGGCTCCGCATCTCGATTATCATGACAATGTTGCCCTGACTCCCTCCCTGAACATTGCAGACAGAGAATGTAGCGGACGTAGGAGAGAGGTCATTGTCATCAAGCAAAATGACGGAGGAGATCCCAGCAGCTGAAAGAACGCGCAATTCATGCATTGGGGGTGATGGCGACTCCGAGATTGATAGTCAGACGTCCCTTTACGTTCTTCAGGCCTTCGGGTCCGAAATCTAGCTATAGCATTCTTGGCACAATGCTCGGTGACCAAGGACAAAATCCATCTGCCATACTTATTGCCTGGGACCGTTGAACGAGCAGGTTTGCGTCCACGGCAAGGGGCAATGTTTGAGGGCGTGGCAGAATGGCACCCCGCCCAGCTGCTCAAGGTGGGAATGGTACCGACAGCGTCAAAAATATTGTCGGTAGCTGTCAAGCTGCATCATACTGACCTACTTACATTTCACCAGCCGCGGTGACGGTTTCGGATCACGACTGATTCAAGCTCCACAAAAGAAAGCTTAATTAAACAACGCCGAGCGAAGCATGCTGGTGGTCGCAACTATACCTAGAGGTGATCATTGTAGGTATATATAGTTATGATGTATGTTGTGATACAAGCGGTTCATCGGGCGATATGTTTGTATGCCTTTGCGGTACAGTGGTAGGCCATGCAAGAAGAGGAGTGGGGTGTCAAATGGCCCCGGCCAGCTTGTTTGACGATGTACAATCCATGGTGGGGGCCAGGTCGGCTTCTCGAAAATACCGTGCCGGTGAGCGATGGGCTCGCTGGTGGCTGCGGAGCAACACCTCAAAACCTCAGCCGGCAGGCTTCTTGGGTGATTTGGGGGGGGGGGGGGGGGTTCTTGGCTCTGTGGCTTCGTCGCTTCCGCCGGCAACGGCTTTGCTTGGGGCTGGGGCAGTGGAAGAGCTGTACAACCGTATATGCCAAGCCTGGTATCGAAATGAAAAGTCCTTGAGTCCCGGCCACTCGGCATGGTCATGGAGTGCTTGATTTTGCCCCCATGCTGGGAGAGCGAGTCGGGACCAAAGTACCGCACCAGCACATTAGGTAGGACTGTGACTCGGCTGCCACGTTTCGTCATGACGCACTTCGTTCTACTCTTGTGCCCAAGAGTAGGTGTGTAGGTATGTCCTTGGCCAGCCGGGACGAGATCGCCACCACACCCTGCAGCTGAGTATCAACTGACCAACCTCGTGCGCAGCCAGCTATCCTGGGCCACTCATGCCCAGGTCGCCGTGGTGAGGCTGTACAGCTGTAGCTGTACATGATAGACCTACTACATAAGTAGATATGACGGATGACTGCCGGGCTGCAACCCACGAGGGTGTCATGACCGGCAGCGTCACGTCGGATTCACTCGCAAATGACTTCATACTGTTTCAAGATGTAGAAATAAGGGATGGTATGATTGGACCGTCCTGGGTTTAATTAGCTTAATTCCTTAAATGAGAGGCCAATGGCGTGTCTTGTTGTGCCCAGCATGCGGGATGTAGAACCGTTACGTCAACATGCAACGGCGACGACGAAAAGAGGCAGGGATGCTCAGCTGCATCTTCGGCGACGATTTTATGTACGCCGCCGTGGTGACTTGCCTACTGGCACGGGACGACAGGCACAAACACGCCGTTGCCCGGAGAATATCGCGTTACCGGTCGACCTGCTCAAACGATAGGTAAAAGAGAGCGAGAAGACGGTTACTGAAGTATGACCAACTAATAAACGTACCCAGCCCAGGTAAGTCCGTGGTGGTCCTACAAATTCTGAGCAAGTTGGCCGGTGAGAAAAGGACCGAGGTTTTTGGTAGAGGCCGCAGGTGTTCGATCGAACTGCCAGGGTACCTGCTTTGGTACCTACCTACCTCATGTACTTACTTTGAAACGCGTGAGGCTGCCACGGATTTAGGGCCTTCTGCATATCTCCCCTCCCACCTTCTTTGCTTATCACCATTGCACAACGTCCCCTGGACAGGAGCCCTGGACCTCGGTGGTATCTGGTGTTGCAACCACCCATCATCCATGCAAGTACACCCAAAGCCAAAGGCTTGCCTTTGCCTGCCCACGAACTGTCAAACTCCCGTGGTCCCATTGATCAAATGGGGTCTTACAACTCGGCCCACCATTCCCTGTTCTCGGCCGTTGTCTGTTCCACTACTCCGCACACCGTTTAGGTCCCGTTTTTCTGCTATGTGGGGTCATCCCTTACCGTAATGTACCACGTTTGCTGTACCCACACCTACATATACATACCTTACAGTACACGTGTAGTACTGCTACCTTATTGCGGATCTCGCTAGGCTCACCCTCCCGTCTGTTACTTCCGCCACATCCCGATGTTCATGTACCTGTGTAAGTACCGAGATACACGGTACATGAATATACAGTAGGTGTGCCGTGAAGTACAGCGCTGTGGACATATTACTAAGTTACCTAATTGATGTGCCCTTACCTACTCATCAAATATTTCCCTAAGATATGCGCTTTGAAAGTCTGAGGTAATGCGTACTCGGTACATGTCCCCCCACCTACAGGCATTAATAGAGCATATGGTGGCTTCTCGGTACGTCTTTGCATCAAAGCTATGGCCCATTGGCGTAGAATGTTTGGTAAACACTGTGTTATCGGTCCTCGGTGAGGGGATAAATGCGCGCACGTTATTTAGTCCCATGCGTTTGGAGCAGGGATATTATCATTAACCTCCCTACTAGTAGCGCACTACCTAATGACATTATGATAATAATACCAATAATGCTGGTTTTTGGTTGGTACCTATATGTACGGCGGGTATGTGGCTGCAGTGTAAGTAGAGCTGCCTGCATTCGACCTTTCACTACTACAATAGTGGAATTGCAGCTTTCGCTACATATCTACTTTAGCAACAGGTACACCACTAGTACTATCTGGGTCATGTTAGTAGATTCGTATACCAGTAGCATAACGCTGCTCTTGCCCACAGAAGGAGGGGTACGTACCAAGTAGGGCCCCTCAAGTAGAGCGGTTCTACTCAATAGTTGTCCTTGCGGGCACCTTCGGGGAGATACAGGGGGTGCAGTCAACTGCTGAGTGACCAGGTATTACCAGTAGCCCGGTATCTGTTAACTGGATATAGGCCTGAGCATTCATAAGTTACCAGGTATCAAGAGCTACCGACCTGTATCTGCGGGTGGCGACGTTACCCAGGTACCCCGGTCGTAGCCAGTATGCCCAATGGTTTGTGTACCTAGTGTACAAGTGCATGAAACACAGGACGATGACCAGGGGTCCCCATCCCCACTGTATAACTTGGCGATTTTTGGTTGTTGTCTCTTTTTTAAACACTTAATTCGACATGCCTCCTTAGCGCCCCCTAGTTCCCGCTGTGGGACCCTGGGTGAGGCTGGCTGGGCAGATGCACTACCACAGCACCGATAGCGTCGTGAATGGATGCTTCTTGACCGGGGTTTTCGCTCACTTGATCTGGTGAATCATAATTTGCATACCCATCACCCACATCGAACTTGTTTGTGGTACATCTGTCATGCAAATAAGTCACGACCCACTGCCGCCATACAACACCAATCGGAATCATCTTTAAGGACTTGTTGCGATTGCTAAGGTAATGAGCTATGCTAAGGAGAACTCGAGCGTCCGCAAGGTACATGTGTCTGGATTTTGCTTGCCAGACTGGCCATCTCTTTAGGCCTCCAGTTCGTCTTGGAGCCTTCGGCAACCGGCCGCTGCTACCCTGCGGAAAGCTCGCAAACAACTGTACCGCCCAACGGTCCCCGAGCCCAAGTGAAGACGGAGATAGCGACTTGTACGGAGTTGTTCTCACCAGTAACAGGCAGAGCAACAAGTAAATCATTCGCCATGGCTTTCTAGTCGAAAGCAGAAAGGAGATATGAAAGAAAAGTCAAAATCATGCTCCTGGCAAATCCATCCGTCTTTGCCAAACGCCATCCATGACTGTTTCCCCATGTGACTCTCGCCTGGGGATGAGGACCAGGAAACCAACCAGAACATGTACTTCTAGTCTTTGGCCTCGCGAGAGCTGTTCCATAATAAAACATCTGTGTTCGGGTATCCTTGCCGTACTCCGCAATCCTTTTTACTCTCACTCTTTCGTAAACCGCATTTGTTTAGTATACCCGAGACCGTTACATAATGCCATATCAGTTTCGCCCTATGCCTCACATCTTGTATGTCGAGATACCCCATGCAGATATAAACTCCAGGCCTTTGATTTTTCCGTGTTCGTTTCCGTACGCCGTCATACCCAGCTCCAGCAGCTGGACTAAATCCGAATGAAACAAATTCCAGTATGTTTTTTCTCTCCGGTACGGCCGATATGATGCAAGGGTGGAGATACGAAGCCAGGCTGCCATAAATCACAGAGCGTCGTACATAGCTTGCCATATCTTCAAAGACACTTCAGCTCTCTTGATCTCTTTTTTTTGTTTTTTTTTTTTGTATACACCTTGGCTCTACTCGAAAAGTACGTTCACCCAGATTGTGAAAGAGGTGTGGGATAATAGGCAGTTGACGTTGCCCTCCCCTCAAACCGACTGCAGCTTCTAGGGTAGTACGCAGGCCCAGGCTGGTATATGCTTGGCAGTGGGTGGTCATATTCATGTTTGACCTTCGAAATAGCCGAGTCGACGGCAGAAGTTGTCGTGCTCAGCATAGCGTCTGGTTCGTTGCGATGGGAGAACATCTCAATCCCGTGACGCGCCTCGATGTTCTCATATATTGTTGCAGGATAGTATTGATATTCTTTGGTCGTATCAATCGCCTTACCCTCCTCCGTAGGGATCATGGGCTCCAAGCCAATCTCGGGATGGCGGGTTGTACCGTAGTGCCCAGTTCGGGCCTCGTATGCTCCTGAGTACGTACTGGGGAGGAGATTGGAAGAGCCCGGCCCGTAGTCGCCTCCAATTACCTGGGAGCTCGAATAACTTCCCATGCCGCTCGACCCTCCAGGCCCACTGCTTGTGCTGCCCCGTCGTTCTGTCTGGTAGTGCCCAGGGGAACGACCACGAACAATCATCTTTGCCGATTTTCGTTCTGCGACTTTGATATACTGCCCACCTGGGTTCTGTGTGCCGACGTCAACAAACAGCTCTACAACCAAGTGATAGTATTGCTGTGCGGCTCTACGCTTGCCATTATTCGCCGTGGCCTGCTTGAACTGGATTCTCTCGAAAGTATGCTCCGTTGCATATGGTCCTTGTCCACTTTGGCTATATCCACCCTCATAAATTGCCCTAGAGCCAGTAGCCATAGTATGATGATCTTGGTAGAGCCCCATTGAGTGTGACGCCTGCTGGGGAGGCTTGGGCAGCAACCTCACCTTCTCCGGCTTCGCGGTTGGGCCTTTATCTCTCTTAGGCGTGTGCTGTACCAAGTCGATGCTCTGGGAGTCGCTATCGGATACAACGGCCGAGATGCTCATCGCAAATCCGAAGACTTGGTAAGCGGTTGTCGACCCTGTTGGGAGATACTGCATTGTCGCATTGGGAAAATGAGGGGTTAAACTATAGGAACACACACAGGAGAAATAATTCCTCCGATAGCATGTCCATTCTCCCTCTGATAGGAAGAACCCTTTGTCAATCACACCCTGAATGTCAATTTTGATGTGCGTACCCGAGCCCGGCGTTCCCACATCGCTGTACGCTAGCTGGCCGTGGGAAGCTAAGGGCAAGAGCGGAGGAGTGTTTCCCGCCGAGTTCTTGCCATATTGGTGGACTCCCTCCATCCTTACAGGACTGGTGAACCCAATATTGGGACTGGGTGTTGGCGATAGCGGATGGCGTCGTATAGGAGTCGTGAAGGATGGCGATCTAGATATGTGAGGCGTCGTTCTTATAAACGACGGGCGCGATCCCGCGTAGACCTCTCTGGCGCTGTAACCTGGGTTGGGGAGTGCAGTAGTGCGAGGGGCATGTGCCATGCCCGTAGAGGTACTGTTGCTGACTTGGTGAGCAGGGCGAAGACCAACTGAGGACGCATTGAGGCGGAGGGGCATACGTGAGGAGGAGTGTAGTAATGCGTGACTTACGTGGAACCTAGACGTGACCTAGGATCGACCGCGGCAGCGGGGAAGAGTTGTGTACTTGGAGGAGGATAGTAGTGCCCGGTATCCGGAGAGTATCCCGTACTGTTGTTAAGTAAAGGGGCAGGAAAACCGCTCAGCACCGACGGCGGCTGGGAAGGGGTTTCTAAGCTGAGCGAAGTAATACCGGAAGATTCCTGATTGTATCTAACACAGACGGATCAGTAGGGGCCCGTGAAAAGGTGAAAGGGTGAAAGGTGACTCGTGTGCGAGGCAGCTTGCGTGACGATGCTATAAGTATCGTGCTCCCACACAGCACCAAGACGCAACACACCACGGCGCCAACTGTCTGAGTGTGACGGAGCAGTAGTGATACCGACAACGACGTTGCCGTCATACAGGGGAAGCAGGGTGGCTGATCAGGATCGGGAACAGCGAGCGAGTCACAAACACCCCTAGCCCACAACCCATAGTCCGGAGTCCAGATCCCAGAGCCCAAGCCTTCAGGGTCTGGGGGGCAGCAAGGGCCGGGAGAGCCACAACGACAAGTTTTAATTGTGTTGCAGTCTCTGCGCGGCAAGGGCAGCCACACCCTTACATCCTGCCCATAGTCGCCGCAGCAGCACAACCAACTATGGTGATTTTGTGGCCGGTGGGAGTACCAACGAGAATCAGAAGAAAAAGGGCACGGGAAGTGCCTGGTGCGTACACAATATGTGCCCAATTGTCAAACCCACCCTACCAGGACACGAAGAGAGAGGAAGTCGGCGAGATTGTACAAAAACAAATAAGTGTCTTGTGGACTACACAAAATACAGGAGGACTTCTATTTTTCTGTCTTCGCCTTGTTTATATTGAATAGCATTGCCGGTATTAGAAGGAGATAAAGATAAACATACCGCATATCAGCTACGGCTGGGACCTCGATATATGTATCTAGCCCGTTGCAAGTGGGCGGCGAAGGCTCAAAGTCCTGTTAGAGGCGGGGGCAGATATTGTCAGTTCATGATACTATCGTGGAAAAACAATAACAGTGTTTAAATGACGAGCAAGAGTAGCAATGCTGGTGCTGCGGGTGGCGGAGACAGGAAACAGTCAAAGGTGTTGGTATAGGCGAGCCGTGTGTCGTCGTCTGTTGTTGATCTTGCTTCCCCTTGCTGTGTTAATTTTGTTCTCCGTCTTCCCCGTTCAAGTTGCAGCCTCCCAGGCTACGGCATTGGTGGCCAAGAACCGGGAAGCAGAGTATCAGTAGCTTGTAGGGTGAGGACCTGCAGCGGCTGGAGTCAGAACGGGTCAGCAGACGTTCGCCCGGAGGTCTCGAGGAGCATGTATAATGTATGTGGTATGTCTAATGTGTGTGTCTAAGAGAACAACTTCAAGTGTGCGAGGAAGCCGAGGAGATGCACAGGATGGCTAGGCCAGGGCTTAGGGCCTAGGTTAAGAAATAGTAGTCGAGAAATAATAGTCAAGTGGAATTGAAATGAATGTGCGTTGACAGGTAATGTATGAATCAGCAGCAGCGAATAAGTGAATGAGATGGCAGCCTGAGTGTTTGTGCCGGTGGATTTCCCTTTCCTCTCGTTTACCAGCGCAATGGGCACCGAGAGGCAGGCAAGGAAGGCAGTATGCGAGAGAAACTCGATGTGTGGGAGGTACATGGCTGGTACAAGGCGTTGTGATACAGCATCAAGCATGGCGCAGCCCACGCGATTTGAGAGTGGAGGACCAGCGAGGATGAAGAATGGTGCGCCAAAGGAGTTCCAGGGCCAGGTACATATATACCGTGGCAGGTAGAGGCAAGTACATGAGAGGGATGTACAACTGTGGCACGGTACATGTACATGTGGTGTAGGTAAGCAGGCAGGGAGGAGCGCCATTCTGGACTGCGCACCGAGAGGCAGGTACACTCGGGGGTGAGCTACCTCCGGC
The DNA here is from genome assembly GCA_022495125.1 of Xylaria acuta. Classification (NCBI taxonomy): domain Eukaryota; kingdom Fungi; phylum Ascomycota; class Sordariomycetes; order Xylariales; family Xylariaceae; genus Xylaria; species Xylaria acuta. The sequence goes on from MU383096.1 coordinate 386,773, forward strand.
CTGCACGGTAGGCAAGTACATGGGTACCCACTCAGGCAGTCAGAGGGATAGGGAAAAATGGGACGGGCTGGAATGAAATACTTGAGGTACATGGCATCGGTAATGAAGGCAATCAGGTAATGAATTGAAATATGGGGAAGTAGCGCCAAGGTCGAGAAACGGTTTGTGTATGCGTGTGATGTACAAGGGAAAGGTATCTGTGGGAAACACTAGACCAGTATGGGAGAGCGAAATTGACGTATAACGCGTTTGGTGGTACGGAGAGTGATGATTGATTCACCAGGACCGGCTGGGAGAGGATCTCGCCGCCCATTGGTCCCGGTGCCCCTTGTCATCCTGTGGAATCTTCATTCTCACCCTCTGGCGCCCGCTCTCACTTCCAGCATCGGTGGGTTGCATGTGCAGTTTCGATTTTCGTGATGCAAGAACAGAAACGGCAGTGAACGGCTTAGTCCATGTAATGTCCATCGCCCCACCGTCCCTGCTCATCTTTTTGTTTTCTCGGGAGAAGGAGAAAGAAGGAAAAGGGAAAAAGAAAAGTGGCAGCATCAACGTTGCTAAAAAGCATCACTAAATGACGAATGAGAGCCACGTCTGGACCCTTCAGCAAATGCGTGCCTGGCGCTGTAGATACCCTGCAGCTCAGGGTGTGCGAGATGTGAGTGTGGTCCATGGTTGGTACCCAGTACAAGTATACCTGACAGGGGGAAGGGACTTTGGTGGTAATCAGAGCTCGATGGGAAAAGAAATCGGAATCAACTTATCACACTGACCTTTGCCTAGTTTCTTGGTAGATACTACACGTTTTTGGCAATTGTTGCAGCTGCGGTCAATGTCGACTACCCTCTTGGAGGATCTGTTCATCCTGTAAAACAGCTACTGGAATCCTTCTGTTGTGGTTTTCATCTCCTTGTCTTCGCCGCTACTGCTCCCCTTTCAGCATCACCGGTGCGTGTTGTCTCTTTGATCCAATTGGCTGTCGATTAATTAAAATGCCTGCGTCCTTGCAGACCGGTTGGGAAAAGCTGCCACTCCACCTTCTGGCTCCTATCTAGATAATCCCACCGGGAGATGGAGAGCTTGTGGTGGCATCCGTGGTGTACAAACCCAGGTAAAGCCGGTGGATGTGACGAGACGGGCATAGAAAGATCATAGTGAACAAAATGAAGATGGGGCAAAAGGTAGATAACGCAAGTACAATGAGAAGACTTGAACTGAATTGAAAAGAATATATACCTTATTGAGAGGTTGTTGATTCATCCGGTGAGCCTCTGGTCCGAGAGGCCAGAGGTGTAAGTCACTCTCGTTCCGCCGTGGAGAAGACGGTAGTAGTGTTGCCGGTGGGAGGAGAGGACGTAACGGTGCTCCAGTCGGTGGTGAGGGTAGTCCAATGAACGGTGGATCGAAGAGTAACGGTTGCTGATACCGTATCTGAATGAGCGTCATAATCAGCCCCAGCTCCAGCCCCAGCTCTCGACTCAATCCTCATTTTTCTCAGCTCTTCTCCAGTCGCAAAAGGCGGCTCTATCTATGCAAATACAGTGCGAGCACGGGCTGCCTCGGTGCTATTGTTGGCCCGCCTACTCAGGCTGCTGCTCGCCAACTAAACTCGTAGTAAAATACGTCAAGTACGGGCTGGGAGGCAAGCGCCGCACCATCATCTCGAGAGGAATGCTAATAGGTGGCTATGAACCCAGCGACCAGCCCTATGGAGACGGGGGACCGGGGGTACGTATGGAGGGGGGGTGTGAACGGGTGGGAGAATCAAGAACAGGCTAGGTAAGGATTTCAGATCGGATTTTGCAGATGCCGCGACAGGGTATGCAGGCAGGGAATAAGTCAAGGGAAGTAGACGTAACAGATCCAAGCCTTATGTTCTGGCATCCAGAGAGCTAACGATCAACAACAAGAGAACATTGGTTGGAGGGGGCAATGATAAAGTACGCAAGAACGGCACCATAGAAGCCATCGGACGACAGAAGACAGAACGCTGGGTAAACAGACAGACAGAGGGAAGTGTTAGAAGAGAGTCAACAAAGACAAGCTCAGGGATAGTACACCGACCTTTGAAGATCTAGGACCCGCTGTCACCATTACAGAGATGATTTGCCAAGAAGGCGATCCCCAATCGCACTGTCACGTAACGACCGGAAAGCCCCTGGTGATTCTCTGGCCAATTCAATCTCGCCGTTAGCTCGCATACCAATCAACACTGTAGAACCCAAGCCACTGACACAAGTGACACAAGGAAATAAAGGAACTCGAGAACAGTTTGTGCAGGCGGAACACCGATACGACCAAGACAACCAGCTTTGAACGTCATCCTTTCCCCACGAGGATTGCGATGACGGTAACGGGGACGAGGATAGCGGCGGAAGCTTGCTGGAGAGGGCCATAATCGGTGCTTGCAATGTTCAAACACTCAAAGCGCGAGGCACGGCGAGGCAAGAAAGACGAGCCGGGTACCAAGATAGAGAGGCCATTGAGCGGCGCGCATGGGTGAGGCTCGCATGCTTGTACACCGTTCCGGTACCCGAGCTTGCTGTGTAGCCAAGTCTGCTAGATCGTAGTGGCGCCTGCACAACGTTCCCGAGTACAGTATACGTATGCGCGATATGATTCCACCCGCCCTCATCGGAAATGGGGCACTTACACGTAGCTTGCGCCGGGCAGTCTCTCAACCTAGGAAACAGGTCAGCATGGCACATCGAATACAACTCGAGCCCTTGCAGCCACTGCGCAATCCCAATGAGGTGATGGCGAGCCTATGCTGCCGAGAAGCCCTAGGCCGTTTCCAGCTCTTATACGCCCTTGTCTCCCACGACACTGGTGGTAACTTCCATGTGCACATGGGGCATGGGCGGCGCAACCCAACTCATTTACGACAGTGGCCGCGTTAAAAGGGGGTATTTTAGTTGCAGTGTTTCAAGACATCCGAATTATTGTGCAATTTGATGGGAGGGAACATACTGCTACCTTATTTATCCACTTGGCGGGTTGGACTCTGAATGTCCTCTGGTATAGACTCCTGGTTCTTGCTGAAACGGCCGCAAGCCCGCAGATAAAGTACAAGGTTTAGGGCAGCCGGTTCGAAGACAGTAGCATCGGGGTGGGAAAGCGCGCTTCCTAGTATTGGAGCGGCTGCGGATTGGCCAGATAATAGTTCTGGGTCAACGCCAATAGAACGAGCGATGAAGACGCAGTATGATGAAGTTGGAAGCAACTCTATATATTTCAGAAGTTGTGATGCCGAGTAGAAGCCCTTGTATATGTTTATGGTGGTGGTAGTAAGAGAGAGGGAAGGAAAAATAGACGGGGAGTGACTGCTGGTTAAAAGCGCAAGAAGCTTAAAAACATAAAGGTGATGAGTTGCACAGACGAACGCGCGCGAGAGTGACCTTAAGGCCTCTTCAAATCAGGGGCGAGGAGATCAGGCGTCGGCCAGACTCCGGGGCTTGATGCTTCGAGAATAAGATGACGAAGCGTTGACAAGAATGGAAAGGAAACATGTGGGAAAGCTCTATACCCTCTTTGGCACCCGCCCCTAGTAGATTGATAGTGGTTGTGCAATGTTGGTAGTTTAAGACAAAGCTATTGGCAGTTTCCATCTGTAGGAGACTGGAAAGCTTAGAGGCACACACGGTCTTTCTTATCATCAAGAGTCCGACATCTACTCAAGTGAAAGAGAAAGTCGTTGGTATATTCTCTAAGCTATGGTCGAGAGTGGAGAGGTAGGGCCTATGCAAGGTCGATGGGTGTAGTCTTAAACACCTATGGGGGCGTATTGGGGGGGTGAAAAATCTTAAGAACTGACTGGTAGGGCGTCGAAGAAGATATAAAGGAGTGAGCCCAACAATACAGGGCCCGGTGTGCAGGTTTTAACTATACTTTCTGCCTTGGACAATCGATGCTTCAAGTAGTAATCCTTCGTGTCAAAGGTCACGCCTTGAGAAATTGACTTCATAGTTGACATCAAACACGCCAGTTACTACCTCACGGCATCCAGCCTTCTCATCATGTAGCGCCATACTCCCGACCCGGCATCCTCTTACCCTAGGAATTCAGTGTCATACAAGATCCTTGTATGTCAAGATGTCGACCTTTGATTGGAGCCAAGGCAAGAGGACTCCTGCATTCTTCTTGCCGGTAACTTATTATGTATCATGATCTAATAAGAACATATGAGCTACAAGTTTAGTACAAAGGATTTAACTAAATCCAGGTTCTTTCGGTTTCGTACAAGAACCGTTCCGGACAAGCAAAGGACTCCGTGTCCAGCATGCATCAACTGCAGCTATCCTCCCTCAGTACATCTACGAGACGCCACATACATCCACTGGTAATTAGCAAGGGATTTGGTTGGCCGAGTGCACTTGATTTGACGGGTTCTTGCATAAACATGCTTACAAGTGTCCGGTCGATTTAGCTGTTCCTGCCCGTCATTCGATTACATGTGCCCCAGTTTGTCGTCATGTGTCGTTTTTACACCTACTTTTGTGACTGGAACACTCTAATTTTCTCTTATTAAATTTTGTGAACGCGCTCCTCCAGTGGTTATGATAAGGTAGACGGAGAGAGGAGAAGGTGAGAGCGAGGGGCAGTGGGAAAATGGCTTATACCTCTAAGTAGGTTGTGGCAAATCGACTTAGTATTAGGTCATGGCGATTTAAGGTTGAAATTAAAATGCCTCTGAAACTTTTTTAATGAAGCTACCCTTCAATCACTCACTCTAGTCCACCACGCTGCGTTTTAGATGATTGGATCCTCACGAGATGAAGAACCAGCGCAAGCAGCTTGAAAAGTGGATGGGCTAAGCTCGTAGCCCTCGTAAAATGGATGCACACCGTTGGAAGCTCTAACTAGAATAGCCTTGATATCTCTCGTGTCTCTTGCTTTCTTTCGGCAACGACCAACCGAGAGCGGGCTCCTGAGACTTTGGTAGGCCAGGTTAAGCCAGTTACCGGCTCGGTTCCGCGGGCTACGCACGTAGTAGCAGATCATCTAAAGCCTAAAGCCACCAATGCTCTGGTGTCTCAGGTCTAAATGATATCAAAATCTAGAGCTGCCGTATTTAGGGCCGTCAACACGTGAGGCGATGCGTAAAGTTTCCCTCTTTAGTGAAATCCATCGCGCCACCTGACCAGGTTGATACATCGGATTGTGGCTCTCCTATTTACTACCAATGAAGCAGACTGGTCATGTCATAGGCAACGAGAACTTAGAAACAAGCGGGATCCCGAGGGTATGGCTGGACTACTTGGATGCCTTAGGTGGCTAGCCAGATTTCGGTCCTTTTTTTTCCGAGCCCGAAAGCGAACGCGGCGGCTCTGTTCATTTTCCTACTTGACGAACACAACGACAAGGTCTAGAAGTTGGAGCGAATAACGATAGATTCAGAGTGATTTAGCTCAGTATTTGGGGCCACGATGTTTGACAGTAGCTCCACCGGCCAATCAGGCTTGTCAGATACCCGAACCCATCGACAACAGGGTCAAGGCACGAAAAGACCACGGGATTTGATGATTAAAATAGTATATTGACGCTGCGGTCCACGAGAGCCGATAACTGCTTGAATCGATAATATACAATGTCTCTCTCGTGCAGCCGTAATCACTTTCATATAGGTAGATCACTGGTCAAAGTCTTCACGCCCGTCTACTAGTCTGTCTCGGCCATACAGTGGTTTGTGCAGCCGTCCGACTATCCAAAGGTTTCCAGCATCCCCACAATGAGACATCTTCCAAAGAGTCGGAATCGTTGTCGTGTTTCAGACCACAATACTTGGGCCGTTGGCAGGCCCACTCTGATGAAATTTACGGCTCTACCGTTTCATTTTGTTTCGTACCGGAAGTAGCAGTGTTGTCAAAAGCCCTCGAATTATATGTGCTCGGAGACGACTATCTTTTGACTGTTCAGTTATCACTATTGCCGAAATCTACCTTTGGTCTCTGTGATAAGCGCCTAATCGTGGGAGTGTAAAGACTCTGCACATCTCTTCGAAGCAATGCAGTCGTCCCCAGCTAACCCACCATCCAGAATCGGCTACCAACCGAACGTCACGGTACAGTTCGTTGGAAGAGTCTCATGTCGGGTCGGGCCGAAAATTTTCTCTAGCAGAACCAACCTTTAGGCTACCAGGCCGATAGCCTATTGCTGTTTGACATCATGTCATGAGTGTTAAGTACCTGTACCACACTCGGGCCCAGCTCGAAGCTTAGCAGATACGTAGTAATAAATCCTATGTCAAGCGAACCACACACGAGAGAGTGTTCCCACCGCACCTGTTCGATGAATGTTGCGCAAGCCGTAACTTCTAGCATAAATTGAAGATCTGTGTGAGGTGATAAATCGCTATCCACACGCCCAAAACCTAGGTATTCTTCCCCTGGAGGTCTATTCTGTTAGACTCACAGGGACTTAACAAGGGAGCTCGGAAAGCGTAACCGCGATCAGTATCTGCCAGATTAAATAGCAAGATCAGAGATATATAATGCATACCACCCACTGCGCGCAGGGGTGGCACATGGTAGTAGAAAACACAAACACATTTGGCCAACGCGAGCGCCTGGGGTAAGTAGATCTCGGGGTAACCCAGCATCACACGTAACTGATTGCTAGCTACTGCGAGATAGGTGCTTAGAACTAATGAGCTTGCTACATTGTCCCCTCTTGCCCTCAGCACCGATCTCCCGCCCCTAAGACACTGGAATGGCCATTGGCAGACTCAGTCATTGCCAGTGATAGCAAAGGTTAACTCGAAGCGAGCTATCATAATCTAGAACGTCACGGAACATCCACAAATTGTTCAAAGTGGTGTAGCGCACTGTCTGCTTGCTTGACCGGTGAGTCTGCATGTCATGTTCACGTCGCTTTGGGATTCCATTTCGAGGGGCGGGGAAGAGAACAGCTGGCCAAATAAACGAAACTACCAACCTCCCAAAGCGATTTCGGCCGAGGCCGGGAGCATCGACCTAGGCGACGAGTAGTACGCAGTAGAGTCCTTGCTACGCGCATCAAAAACCGTGAGTGCACCTGCTTGGACTGTTGGCAATGGTAGAGCGATGCGTTAAAAGGAGAAAGTATACGTAATTGAGATTTATTTAGTAGTTTCTTTTTATCCCTTGACCAAATGGAACCTTCTGCCTGCAAAATAATTGACTGAGAAAATCCAGTATTCTCTTTAGGGAAATATCGCCATTAATACCTAAATCGCGGCTATTTCCAGTAAGCTATGACTTGGTACGTCTATATCGCTTCATTCAGGATGAGACAATATCAAACACTACAAGTTAAGCTGTTATATTCTCCTACTCCCTACGAACAACGTACATACTTTGTACCTAAGTATGGAGTTTTACATTCTCCTCTGTACGTTAACTCTCGTTTACCTAATGCTAAAAACACAGAGTAGCTCCCTCGAATGAATATGCTATTAATTAAAGGCACAAGATTAGGTACAAACCCTCAACAGAGGAGATCAGATAGTAACTTTTACGCAGCGTCAAGTACATATAACTAAAATCTCGCTGACTCTTGCCTTGATTTACGCCTACGCCCGCACCCGGGGGTCGCCTCCGCCCCCCGGCACGTCTTGTACGGAAATCTTTACGGTACGTTAGGGTGCATAAGTAAAGAGAGGTATGTACGCGGTTCGGGGTACTCCTTCGGAAAATAACTCCACCTCGGATAGTGTCACACTGTGTGAGTTCAGTGTCGGGGCGAGATGAAGGTGTTCCGACTACCCAATAAAATCTCCAGGCCCTGATAGCTGAAGAGCAATAGGATCTTGGCGTGATTATCACATCTGAGTACGATGGAGAGTAGTTTTGGACTAAGTGAAGACCCCATAGGTTGCAGTTTTATACGGAGTTCTTTGGCCTATGGGCAAGCGTATAATACATCAAAGGAGCGCACCTCATGGACCGGTGAGGGCTTTCTTTTGGCTAGCCTCCACCGGGAAAGTAGTATTGGCTAGAAAAACACCAACGTTGGGGGTTCCAAGTTCCTTGTGAGTCGACATGGACACATGGTCCGAGTTCCTTGATAAGAGAACGGTCATAGTTTGGAACTACTCAAGGTACTGTCCAGCCTCACTGAAGCTCGATTAGTCGATATATTACCTGTAGGCCGCTAGAACCCTCGGCGCCCCGTGATCCCTCGGGATTTGAAGATGACAAAGTAGGCCTCACCGACAACTCAACCACTACTACTTTTAGTAAGATCTTAGTAGGAATAAACCAAGTGTACAGAAGGGATGGCAAGCTAAAGCCTCAACCTGCCCGCACCAGGGTCCTAGAGGCACATCACTCTCACCCTACCCACTATCATGTACGAGATAGTGGATTGGCGGCCAGCCATTTCCCGGCCTTTTAATTACTGTTGGATCCGGACAAGTCCTACGGGAGAGCATACCAATCGTTGTACAGAAGGGCAGACCCCCTTTTTCACTCATTGTGCATATTTCGTAATTTCTTTCGTGACAGTTATTTAGGCACCGTGAAAAATATTCCTTTACTTGTCACCTGGGTTTATGTAACTACTGTCGCCTCGGGGTTTTAATCGGTGTGGTATCGATTGGAGGCCAACATGGGTACAATGGTTCATCTGTACATGTAACTTATTGCCCTATTAAGGGGGCTAGAGAGAAGAGAAGAAAAGAAAAAGGCAGAATCGGGAAAAACTAGCCCTCCCAAGTGGGCTCTGGGCCAACCACTACTACTAGTCGTACTAGACATGGGAAATGATGCATTGCAGTTGGCCTGGTAATTAATACGCCCTCGAGAGGCCCAACGCTACATAGTATATTACGTCAACCTGCTGCCGGGATGGATTATTACAGGCCACGAGTGTTTCGCCGAGAGCAAATTCACATTCTCTTCTCGGCCGTTAGAATAAGTGGACATACGCAGAATGACCTGATTTCGGCCACTGGGCCGAAGAAATGGCGTGGTCCACTGGCACGTCGTCGCACAGGGAGGGCCCTACCCGAAGAGTTCTGTTTCCCCTCTTCAGCGAAGTGCAGACGCGCCGAACATCTACCCGCGTTCGGTAGCCGCCGGGGCGTTCCTGGTCTGTCTGCTGGCCACAGTCCACTGCTGCAGCGGGAGGCAGCCTCACAAACAACAGGCACTGCTTTGCTCACCCTCACGTTGCTTAGCGGCAAAGCAAGCGCCCTCGTAGATCGACAGCAAGGATTGTAGAACATCGAGGTCAAGCCACCAGGCCAGCAGTCATGTAAGGTGCTTTCAGCAGCGTACCTAGTGTTGTGAGGCGGGCTCCTCTTCAGGACAAGTCACCGTCCCTTACTTTGAACCGCCGGTATTTGTTGCGTCGCAGAAAGATGAAGATTTCTGGTTTGACCCAGATTCTCGGGCCCGAGTTTGCGGATACGTGTAGACAGCTATCAGAATGGCCTCGGTATCTAGACTCGGCCTCTCTGCCCTACGCCGGCTCTATACTTAGTCGGTGCTTTTGCATGTTGACGAGGCTCTCTATTCGCAATCTAGGTAAAGGTAGATAATAAAAAGCGATGGGCTTCCGCTTTCCTTCGCTTGTCTTTTCCGTATCTGGCGACGAGCCTCTGTATCTGTCACTTAATGGTGCCTTCTCCCCCTGGATCCTCCGCCGTGGCATAAGGTTGTTGTTATGTTTTGCCTCTAGTCTCTGATGTGGCCGACCGTATGACTCCATCTAACTCAATTACAGTCCAGTGCGGATGAGGGCTTGCCAGACTCACTGACCGGCTGACCTACTTACTCTTTTTGAGGATTATGGTTCTTAGCGTAGCTAGCCTATAAGGCTCAGACGACTCACACGCAATACGCCGTGCTCTAAACAACCATAGAAAAATACACGCTTTCAGTACACGCAGAGTTAGCTAGCTGTTTGGGGTGTTGCCAGTCTTGTTAGCCTATCTGCACAAATCTTTCAAATGCCGAAGCCCCCCTAAGCATTCAGCACCCTGCTCTATTGTAACGTGGTACTGCAAGTCCTGTCGCCACTAATAAGTCGGCCTTTCTAGGGTGGCTCCTATTCCAGAGCATCATGCCTGATTCTCATGACATGGAACGGTACCGATCGTGAGGGACGAAAATCTGCCCGACAACCCATGGTCCAACTGGCCAAAAGCTATCACCAATGAAATCTCGTTCACTCCCGTCATCGTCAGGGCAAATTAGGGGGTCGGGAGCAACCCAGCATACCATTTGCTATTGTACGATCTTGCCTTCTCGAATAAGAAAACTGGCGACAAAATTGGCCGCAAACATTGACGATTGAAACCGGTGCAGTCCTACGGGGTTCATTCTCTCCCTAGCCATCGTCTTTTCTACGCAGGGCCCCAATCGGGCATTCATGTTTCAGAATCCTGAGCAAACATGTAGCCTCGAGGACTCTCACATGTTTTCTGGGGAAACGGCCAGGCGATTCCGAGGCTAAGAGAGCCTAGACTGGGCGATGCTCTTAAACTCACGGAGTGGTGTGAGGTCAAAAGATGGCCTGGGGCGCTCTTTGATTACTATTTCGAAACACAAGATGCTCAGTTATACCTTAGAAAGTTGGCGTAGTCCAAAGCTCACAAGGCTCACGCTCCGCTAGCTACTTTGTAAGACCAAACCAGCACATTTCGTTCAAGAGACACACTTACGTAACCTTGAGCCGCAACTTTATAGATTGGGCAGCCACGTAAAGCGGTGTACTTAGTTGTGTAAGTATCCCTTGTTTATTTGCGGTTTATCAAACTGCATTTTTGGGGAGAGTGTGTAGGGCAACATACCGCGAGCGGGTGTAATTCATTCTTGACGTTGGTTGCACATGTAGGCTTGGAGAGAGCGGGTTGTTTCCGATACGCTGCCTTGGCTCCTGACAGCTTCAAGTGTATCTCATCGAGATGAACCTAGAATCAGTAATAATAGGACCTAGATTGTACATATGAGTTACTTTATGATATGTACCTTGGTCTAAGGAATACTGTTCTGTCATATACCTGTATCCCTTGCGTGCTTCAGGTCTAGGCAGGTTTACTACCCTGTTGTTTACAAATTTGTCGAAATAAGAGAAGAGAAGGGAGCTAGGCTTACCTACCTAGGTAGGTAAAATACAAGCAGATCATTTCGATGCCTCGTTGGCAGTTACCCAGCCATGTAGTTCCCGCCTCACCGAGCTTACGATCGACTTGTAATCTACACACTTGCGGCTTATAGATGACTCTCTACGGCTTCACTCCCTGTTCTTGGCTAAAAGCGAGACCACAAATCAGACGAGGACGGCTCAAAGATAAGGGCTAGTGTCTCTCATCCGACAATCATGGCCACCTATCGCGGCCCAGGTATCATACTAGCTCCTCAACCCAGTTTTGCTGCCACGAGCCGATCCCGCCATAACCGTTGATGCCGCAACCCGCTATATCCGACACAGCCCACACAAAGTTAATTTTATGCGGATGAGGCTCGGTCCTTTGCAGATTCTCTGCTGTTACATGGCCAGCTGCTGGGCGCTGAACCATCCTCGGAGAGTCAAGCCTTATCTACGAAGATGGCTAGATGAGCAGACTAAATTCAAAATACCGGAGTCGAGGTCCATTCGACCAGGGATGCGATGAAAAGTGTAATTTTGGTGGTGGACAGTAGGAGGATGAAAAGTTTAGACTGATGACGTGGCTCATGCTGTTCCTCTCAAGGATAATATCCAAGCCTACGCTGTATCCAGTCACAGCATACGCATTAAACATCACAAGTATCTAGATTGTGTACTCCACCCCGCAAGGCGGTGCTTGTTCACCCTAATAAACCGATAGCTTTGGAAATAAGCCACGGTCTTTTATCGGAGGTTTTTGACCTTGTCCGCTTTCTATTGGGAATCTCGAAGTCATATAACCTTAAGACATTTCAAGAATATGTCTTTGGTTTGTAGTATGCACCAGTACAGCTTAGTTATTATTTCATAAAGCACTCGAAACCTATTACGGAAACTTAGTTGATTAGAGCAAGTCTAGTTTATTGGCATATGTAACTGTACTTATTATGATGTAGTTAATCGACCTCCGAGTGTACCTGATTTTAGTTCTCTTTTAGGGCACACTATCACCAAGACGAGAAGAGCTTCAAGTGATTCTCAACGACAGTAAATACGCGTAATTCGTCTATAAGAACCTATATGCGTTTGAACCACTAGTCTACATCAGCTTAAAGCAGGATATCTCAAAGAGGATAAACAGGGTAGTTTCGCATCCCAAGCTTGATGCCTCGTAGAGCTATTATAGGTTTTGCCACAAAGCGTGATACTGCACAACGCAGCAAAGAGCTTTCCATACATAAACCAGTCTCGCCCGTGAAGGCGTTTAGACCCTTTCGCGCAATAACGATGGTCTTCATCCAGCCTATAGTTAGCTCCTTAACGAGTTCCTTGTACTAGTAACCAATATACAGACTTTATATAACGAGAAATATAGCCAAAATGTAAGGATGATTTTAGAAGAAGAAAACAGGATGAGCAATAATCCCCTTTCGGTTACCACAATGCCAAATAGCAATAGGAGAACACTCTTAGTCGGCACAAATAATTTATATAAGAATATTATGCAACTGCCAGGGCCTCACTTTGTTGATACCGAACCTAAGGTATGTCTTGAATCCTTGGTGTTGCGTAAAGGAGTCTAAAACACCTTCCTGTGCTGGTCCTGGTTATATACACCGGTACTATTCTTTACTTTATAGAAGCGGTTCCATAATAACTAGCATTCTAATCATATGATCATACAAGTAATAAACTCAAAAGCTTTATTGTCACTTGAAACTACCATTGATGGAGCAGCATACTTAATACGTTAGTCAGGAATTTTATTGACGTGATGTGATATAGGTAGATTAACGGTGGGCATGCGTACCTTGCAGAGGGAGCAACTCGATTAGCCAAACTAAGTCACATTGTTATGATACCACTCCTCTGATGAATACAGGTGTATATAGGTAAGACTAGCTTGCGAAGGAGATTCAAGCTTTTTCGCGCGACAACCAGCGTATTTACGTAGCCCTACGGTTGGCACCTCAACGAGACTCTGGCATACATTAAACAAGATTACATGCTCTTAGGTGATGATTTATTAGTTTGAAAGGCTACATATATAGTAATCCCCAATTGGACAGGTTGATGGTTGACTTTAGAACCGAAAGTTGAGGATATTAAACTATTTGATAAAGATACTTGGTATTCATCAGTTTTTCAAACCGCGACACATCCTAAGAGGAACACACCATGTGAGCTAGCCACATCCTATCGCTTTCGCGGCAGTCAGTCGTAGTGCCTGTGTTTTTTTCTTTGGATTGATAAGTATGTATATCTTAATGATACAATCTGAACTCTACAGGCATCGGCGCGTTGAGCGCTCACCCAAGTAGGTTAGTCGACTTCCATGAGTTTGGGGGTTGGAGCACTGGATTAACTCCTTTCTGGTTCCCTCCCTTGTTTTTATATCCACAGGCTGAGGAAAGTTACCCTCCAGGTTCCGTCTACGCCGGACGTCTCTGTTTCGGCGAAACGTAAACTACGCAGGACCGACTATAACATCCAGTTGCCGCTCTCCATGTCTGCCGATATTTCCGTACCGCGACGACGTCAAAATTAGGTTTTGCCCGAAACCGACGGGCCGTTCTTGCATCTACGCCATGAGGTGGATGCCTACACAAACCTAACACTCAGGTCCAATTAACCCCGAACAGCCTGAACTTCTTAGAGTCCCTGCCTGAGGCTTTTGCATCGGCGTTCTCGAGGTAGATGCGTGGATGGCCTTTCACATCTACGAATAGATACTTGTACTCGAATTCGCTGTGCCCGGCACGCTTGACGAGGTGTACGTTTACCACACCGTTATTCAATGGCCCCTCGACCTAGGCAGTGTTAGATGTCTTCTACGGGAATGAGAGGCGATAGACATACGTAGAAATGCATGACTAGATGGTCGGCCCCTTGTGCATCTGTCTTCAGCGTTGACCTAACACGGTCAGCCACGATCTTCAATTACTGGCACGATTCAGCCTTACGCTATCGGCCGTGCCCGCCGCCATTTGTTGGCCGTCTCCTCGCCATGGGCCGTGATCTTCTTAGCCTCGCCTAGCACTGCCAAGCAGGCAGGATCTTTCTTGATCCGATCGACGGCACGGTTGAAATACGCCGTTTTGCTGTCTGGTGAGAAGACATCTTGGTAGAGAAAGTAGCCCACACCGCCCTAACAAAAGCCAGGATTAGCAATAGTGGTGCGGCCCGTGGCGAGATGTCGGGCATACTGTCAATACGAGGCCGACGACGACAAGCCCGAGGTTGAAGGACTGTTGGGTGGCACGCGACGCCTTCTCGGCGGTGGAGAGTTCGCTCCAGGGCACAACTCCATCGTCGTTGAATGGCGTCACAGCCCTCCGACGCGATACAGTCGATTTTTTGCCTAGATCACGGTGCGTGGCGTAGCTGCGTTGGACGAGGAGTGGTCGCAATGGCGCGACGACGCTCGAGGCGGTAATCGGCCGGAGGAGAAGCTTCATGACGGCGGGGAAGGGTCCATCGGGACCGTCGCGTTATTGTTCGCAGCGATTGGCGAAGGTTCCTTTTGGCTCCTTCTGGTTCGTACTAAGAAAGAGAGCCGCGCTTCGGGAAAGACGTCGTGTTGTCGCTTGGAGAGCTGGGATGAACTCTGAGGATCCGATATGCTAGACTAAGTACTTCCTAGACCCGGCTGCCCACCTCCGGGACTGATAGTGATCAATTGTGGGGAACTGTCGCTGACCCACCACTAGCCCCGTTCTGGTCTAGGCCACACCGTGGTGGGATATAGTGGGATAATCCCGGTGGAGACATTCTTTAATGTGGCTTCTGGTGACCGCTGCCATGTCGCTGCGGCTTCTGAAATCTGGCCCAACTCCTGAATAACGCGCTCCCTCTCCCCTCAACCTTAGGACCTCGATCGCCCTCTACTCCCGGACACGTCTTTTCGCAGCAAACCATCACGTAACGTAGAAGATTGTGCAGTGACGTCCGTGTGGACCATTCGGGCAAAATGAGTGCGCTGGCCACAAAGCAGCAATCCCAGAAGATATTCGAGAAGTTGAAGACGAAGCAAGCCAACAAAGTGAGCGAGGATCCATATCCAGATACACGGCTCAACAGCCCTGTGCAGTGTCCTGCTAACATCGGCGCGCTGCCAGATATGCTTTGATTGCGGTCAGAACAATCCGACGTGGACTTCGGTCCCCTTCGGCATCTACCTATGTCTTGATTGCTCGTCTAACCATCGGAATCTCGGCGTGCACATCTCCTTCGTGCGTTCTACGAACCTCGACCGTACGTTCTCCTGGCTTGACGCCGTCGTCCTCGGCTTGCTATGTGAAACTGATGCGCTATAGAGTGGCAATGGGATCAACTCCGCGTTATGAAAGTCGGTGGCAATGAGTCTGCGACCAAGTTCTTCCGCTCCAACGGCGGCAGCGCAGCGCTCGCGAGCAAGGATCCAAAGACCAAGTACCAGTCGCCTGCAGCTACGAAATATAAAGAAGAACTAAGGAAGCGGGCTGCTCGGGACGCTATCGAGTGGGTCGAAGTTCGCTCATGGTGTCGAGGCGTGGCTGACATGAGTGCGTGATTAGGTACCCTAATGAGGTTGATGTTACGGATGTCGCAGGTGACGGCGCCGGGAGCACATCAACACCTTCCAGTGAACCAGCAGACGACTTCTTCTCTTCATGGGATAAGCCCTCGATCAAGAAGCCCACACCTCCTGTATCGCGAACCGGGACCCCCCCAGTTGTCGGCCGAACCCCCTCCCCGTTCCTAAACGCTGGCGCCAATGGTAAAGACATCGCTAGGTCTGCCTCACCTCTTGCGAAATCTGACTCGACGTCTGAGGCCAAACCTGCCGCAAGCAGAATCACTACATCTGCCGCGCTCCGAAAGACCACTACCGGTGGGCCCCGCAAGGCTAACATTCTCGGCGCGAAGAAGACTACCTCGAAACTTGGTGTGAAGAAAGTTGCTGATACTATTGATTTTGATGAAGCCGAAAAGCGGGCGAAAGAGGAAGCTGAGCGCATTGAAAAACTCGGCTACGACCCCGAAGCCGAGGAAGCAGAAGCCAAGACCGCGGCCGCTACATCATCAAAGGCTGAAACGACTAACGTTGTCTCGCCAACTCCCGCAAGCGCAAGCAGCTACGGCTCGGGCCATACTCGCCAGAAGTCGGCTGCTGAGGTAGAAAGACTAGGTATGGGCTTTGGAAGGCTTGGTTTTGGCCAGGTTGGAGGCAACAAGCCTGCCGCTGCTGCTGCGACAGCCAAAAGGAACGCCGGTGGTTTCGGCTCAGTCGGCCCAGTCAAGGCCACTCCTGAAGGTACGTTTCGATTACATCCTCATTCTGGGGATCAAGCTAATCCATTTATTTACTTAAAGCGGATGAAGAACGTTATGCGCGGAACAAGTTTGGAAGCCAGAAGGGTATTTCTTCCGATGAATTCTTTGGAAAAGGCGCATACGACCCCAACGCCCAGTCAGAGGCAAAGTCACGCCTGCAAGGTTTCGAAGGAGCCACTGCCATCTCGTCCAACGCATATTTCGGCCGGCCTGAGGAGGAAGATACAGCCGAAGACTATGGGGACCTCGAGACAGCGGCCAAGGACTTCATCCGCAAATTCGGGATCACCGCTGGCGACGATCTTGACAATCTAACGAGTGCGCTGGGCGAAGGAGCTACCCGATTGCAAGGTGCTATTCGAAACTACCTGAACAGCTAGGTTACGTTGCCCGTCGTTCTAGACGGAAAACGACCCCAGGAGCAATCATGTCATTTTAGACTCGAGAATGATTGGCTTGGGCATGAAGACATGACAGTGGGGACAGTCCGTTACGAGAGATAGACCTGACGACTAGAATAAGTGGACAGAAGGTAAGCTGGCACAGGCTCCAGGGGTACAAGATACACTTGAGAATTGTGCCTTAATTGAACTGGGTACGGAAAAAGGTGGCCCTGTTTGCATTGTAATGAATATATTGTTAGTTCTATCCTCGGTGTTTCTGTAAACTTGCGCGTATGCGGACCAGGTCTCTCCGGCTTTAGGCACTGTTGCTATATACCTGGATCGAGTTCCGTCAATGTTTAATGCTAGGTACCTTAAACGATGATTTAAAGGTGGATATAGCAAGGGCTCTAACCTCAAGGAAAGGTCCCGTCACGAGTCAGTAGCAAGGAACTACCTGCATGTGTGTATGTAAGTTCACTGGTCCGGGGTTGACACCTGTGGCCCGAGCTCCCCATACCCGTACCTCGGCATGGTGTTCGGGTAGGTTCCCACCTAGACAGGTAGTATATACCTAAGTATTTCTCCCGCGACTTTGAATGACTAGTACTTCGACGCGACAGTTCTTTCTCGTCATCTCGACTCTTCTCAGGCCTGGATATGGCTCGTTTATGGCGCCGGCCGAGTCTTGTAGTCCTCGCAACTACCAGTAACGAAGTGAAACGCACATCGCCTAGGCTTCGGGATGGAGTTTGTCACGGCCCTTCGGGGCAACTTCGACGACCAGAAGCCGTCGCTGTTCGAGCTGCTCTCCGAGCAACAGCTGAATTCCCTGCTGCCGCCAACGCTCCGCTATCTTCTGACGGTCGCCACCCAGCGCTACCCGCGATACCTACTCCGCGCCCTGAACTCCTTCGATGAGCTGCACGCCCTGGCCATGCTCGTCGTCGAGCGCCATTACCTGCGCACCCGCGGCGGCAGCTTCACCGAGCACTTCTACGGCTTGAAGCGAGAGAAGGCCCTGCAGGCCGAGATTCCGCGTGCTGTCGCAACGGCGCCATCCCTCGTGCGTGAGACGCTGAAGCTAAGCGAGAAGGATGTCTGGAAGAATCTGGCTGTCATGGTCGCCATCCCGTACCTCAAACGAAAGCTTGACGAGAGCCACGAAATCGAGGCACCACGGGCTCTCCTCGGCACCAACTACACGCGCATGCCTCCGAACCCGACTATAAAGCAGAGGATCATGCACCATTACAAGTGGTTTATACGGAACGTTTATCCAAGTGTACATGCCGCCTACTACTTCAGCATTATTGCCTTCAACCTCGCCTACCTATTCGACAACACCAAGTTCCATAATCCATTCCTGTGGCTTATCGGCACCAGGATCCGTCGCATGAACTCGGCCGACTTCCAAGCCATTGAAGCACTGAGCAAGCCGAAACCCGGCAATTCACCTGGCCCAACAAGCATCTTGAATCCCAGAACGATGGGGCCTAAATTGCTAGGTAGTCTCTCCGTACTTCTACCAACGAGCATTTTTGCTCTGAAGTTCCTGGAGTGGTGGTATGCCTCGGATTTTGCGAAGCAACTATCCAGAAAGGCCGCGGAAAACCTTGAACTGCCACCTCCGATCGTTTCGGGATTGTTAGCACTTGGCGCTAAACTGCAGCTCAAGAAGAGTAAACACAGCGAAAGCACCAAAGACAACGGCAAGCAGAACAACGGCGACGAACTGCCGTGGGCGGAGAATGCACCCATCGCCACACCATCACTCCTGCCAATCCTCACCGTGTCGCCCCCAGTGGATTCCGAGTTGTGCCCTATATGCGAAGACGAGATTACAACTGCTACGGCATGTCAAACCGGATTTGTCTACTGCTATGTGTGTATACACAAGTGGCTCGAGGGAATTCATCCCCGGCAAGAAGAGTTCATGGCTGATAAAGCTGGGAAATGGGAGAGTGGTCATGGTCGATGTGCAGTTACAGGACGACGCGTCCTTGGTGGCACTGAGGGACTAAGACGGATTATGGTCTGAAAGTCCTGAAAGATCCGTACCGAGGTGCAAAAGGTGATCAAATAAACTATCACTGCCTCTACCTCTACCTCTCTACTAATACACAAACAATCTTTGTGTATGTCTGTGACTGAAAACCAACTATACCTATCGGTTCAGTATCAGCGACGATTACACTGTATGGCTATCAGGAGACTGGGTGGTGGGTTGAAACGCCTCCCGGTGACCGGGACAACTAGCACAGAAGGTCAATGGCTGTCACTGTCCCGGGGCTGACCAATACTACTCTAAACCGGTACGCTCAGAGTAAGGCTACGAGGGTTCGGCGCAGCTACAATCACATTTCGACAAGCCCAGAAGATCTGCACTTGCATCATTGTGGAACGGGAAGATGCGGGATAAACGATGCTGTTCCAGAAATAGCTCTAAATGAACGGTCCAGAACGATCGTAGAACGAGCTTATACCCCTGCATCGTATCTTGGGAATGGGTCGACAATTGCCTCAAACAATTATGACCATCCGAACATCTCAGTTACAGCCTGTCCGATTCTATCTCGGACGCAGAGACTATGAGAGAGCCATATTTTGTCCTCTGGCTGTTTATTAGGGCTGACGTCTGGACTGCGTTCTTAAGTCTAGACCTACGCATACTTCGGTGTCAAGGCGGAGCCAGGTTGTATTAACCGGTTCAACTACCCAGGAAAAATAGGACCAGAAGCTTTCGCTTGCTATTTTTGATTCAGGTTCCTAGGGTCGGGCCTTGTACTTGGGGAACTCTGGTTTTCCCGGGAACCAGTCGCAAGGTGACCGCTACTTTATCCATATTAGCCATTACGTCTAGCTCGCAATTCTAACAACCCGTTCGTGGCAACTATGGATTCTTCATTTTACACACTCAGGATTCCCATCTACTAGCCTGCAAAGACTCGCCTAGAGACAACTCTGGCGAGTATAGCAGGGTCCTGAATGGGCCAGAGACCGAGGTCTAGACTAGATCATAGCTTACCTATCGTGCAACGACTGGGCATTAGGTGGTGGTGGTCTCAGTGTTTCCTCCGCAGATCCATTTGCATCAGGATAGACAACGGAGGCATTCACAACAACCGCAGATCGTCTATAAAGACGAGATGTTCTTCACGATGTAGTCACAATTAGAGTAGAAACATACACACACACACACACTACTTAAATCAACATAACTATCAAAACATATACTCTACTATTTTCTGCCTTGCACATCGTACAACACGCAGAGCACAATCTATAGCATCAGCTGCTTCAATCTCCACCATCACAATGCATCTACCAAGCTTCACCTCACTCTCATTGCTCGCCCCCTTCACATCCGTCGCACTAGCCGCCTCAATACCCCTATCAGCACGCGAGGCAGCCGTGCCCGTGTCGCTACCTAGAGTCACATCGCTCTCGTACAGCGGGAGCGGGTGCCCGTCGTCGTCGCCCGGCGTCGAGCGCACGGGAGCCGGG
This sequence comes from Xylaria acuta, assembly GCA_022495125.1. Classification (NCBI taxonomy): domain Eukaryota; kingdom Fungi; phylum Ascomycota; class Sordariomycetes; order Xylariales; family Xylariaceae; genus Xylaria; species Xylaria acuta. The sequence continues at coordinate 407,052 of MU383096.1, forward strand.
TTCGGGGACATCGGGTTCCGGCTCAACGGCTTCCAGGCCAGTCTGCCGGACATCGAGACCTCCAACACCAACTGCCAGGTCCACCTGCAGGCCTCGGGCTGCTCCGCCGGCTGGCAGGTCGGCATCCAGAGCGCCACCGTCAAAGGCCACCTCACGCTCGACCCGGGTGCGAGCGTCACTTGGTACCTAACGAGCTATTGGAGCGAGAATGCTGGTGCGACGGTACGCACCCAAAACCATTATTTTCTCGTTCCTTTCTTGATCCTATATACGCGCGCGCGCGCACTCCTTATCTCTCTCTCTTTCCCCTCTATCGTAAAGTACGTGAGGGAATGAATGGAATGACTGACATATGTGCGCAGAATACCATCTCGGGCACCATCTCCAACACAGGCTCATCGCGTCTCGATGAGGACGTTTCCCGGTCGTCTAACGCTGGCGCCGTGGCCTGGTCATCCTGCGCCAAGGGCGACGGCTTCCTCGGCATCCTCAATGTCAACTTCCGCGTCGCCCTCGACGCCCCCGGGAAGCAGTACGGCTACTTTGGCAAGGACGCCAACACGGCGGCCGCCGAGAGCTGGAACTATGTCTGGAGACAGTGCTAGACTAGACCCGGTCCGGTTCAGTTGTTGCTCGAATGAGTGGCTTGGTAGGGAGAGATGGAGGAAATAGAGAGCGGGAGATGTTGGATGGCTGGGAACAAAAATTCTTTCAATTGCTTTGAATACCCTTGTCAAAAGTCGGTTTTGGTTTCTCGAGACGAGATTCTTGTTCACCTAGCATTTCTAGCATTTGTTTTTGTTGGCGATGCCTATGAAGGGGCGACTTTCTCACTTCATCCTTTCTTGAGTAGCTAGAACATTTTTAGTTATTTAGCGTTTACTGTCCTTGTATTTAATCAACTTATTTCTCGACATACTGCTTCGTTCATCGTGACCACCGTGGAAAAAATGGAGACGTGTACCTCAGTAGGCTTACAGACAGTGCTAAATGTCAACCTGTTAGAAATAAAGATTAAGGCTCGTATCAATAATGATATCTTCAGTTGATTATTGTACATGGTTGAGAGCAACTCGATTTATCTCGCCTCCATATCTTCATCTGACAACAACATGCCCCGAGATAATATTTACATAGCTTTGAGTTAATCGAGGATAACTCTATATCTCGATCGTAATAGGCGGCTTATTCGTCAGCTTTCCAGAGGTCCCAGCCTGCATGGCAGCATTGATCAAGACGCCGCCATTGCCCGCACCACCCAGCCAGAACCACTGCCAGAAAATGGCCTTAACAGCAAAACACAACATCTTCAACGCATCGATCCATCCAGGGTTGGGAATTATGTCATAGATCGGCCCCCGTTTCTTCCGGGACATGAGGTTCTCGTATGCTTTCTGACAATCGTCCCAGTAGACGGGCTCGATTCCACGGCCCCAGTGGACGTGGCCGAAGACGTGGATCTTGGGCTTCTTCCGCCAGATCTCGCCTAGCAAGCCAGGACAGCCGAGCGAGAGGTCGCGGTGAAGCATCTAGGAGATCTCATTAGCTGAGGAAAGCAGACAAGGCATTGATGGTTACTCGTCGTACCGGAGGTCCGTGAGTAACGAGAACATCGGTATCTAAGGGGATCGTGTCCTTCCACGGATGCTGATCAATCGTGTATTGGAACCTACATCAATCAGCACATCGTTAGTCACCTCTCAATTCCTCTTACTCACTCGCTCTGGGGTCAGGGGGGGGGGACTGACGCATTCTCGGAGCCTCCACATTGAGGTATGTCAGGGGCGCCGTAAATATTGAGTCTCCGCCCGCTCTTGAACGTAAGCGTAACGGACTTGCGCTCAAGGTAGTGGAGGGTCTTCAGGTCCACGGCGCGATGTCCCAGCGTGTCCTCCTCGGTGCGTGAGCTCAGGTCGAACCAACTGTCATGGTTGCCGGACACGACGACCTTGTGCTGGTGGGGCAGCGAGGCGAGCCAGTCGACCTGCTTCTGGATCGACGCCGCTGTACCGTCGTTCGTCATGTCGCCGCAGTGGATGAGCAGGTCGCCATCGGGGACATGTTCAACGATGGATTCGTGCGTGTCCGAGAGACACACGATCTTGATTGGTTCCCTGTTCCTCGGCGGCTTCACGGGATTCCCACGTAACCAGAGGATGATGGGGTACAGCAAGTATATGAGGCCCTGCAGAGGAGACGCCAGGAACCAGTCGAGCGGCGTTCGGGGCTCCCATACGAGGCGCCGGCGAAGGCCGAGGTTGGCGAGTAGTCCCATGGCTATAAGTGCTTGACGATGAATATTTGTCTCCGATCGCAAATCGAACGAAACTCAACACGTTAACGTTAAAAAGCAGATAGTGAGGCCAGAACCCCAAGGACGAAACTAAATAAACAGTTGACAGGGGATCTTGTCGTAGAATTGTACTTCCATGCCGGTACGTCCTTATATTGTCGTCTATTGAAAGTTGCGGTTATATACGTTACGATACATGACGGATCCTATCTGTATTGTCACCTAACCTTACATACCTACAGTACCTCCATGTTGGACTAACGGGCGTGTGGGGCAGAAGCCCATCAACCTCTGATGTCATTTCTTCTTTTGGGGGGGGGGGATCAAAGCCATATATGCATATAGAGGGTATGCTATTAAACTACATTCTATATACCATGTAATGTCAGTTCCATGGATGTTTTCAATTCTACTCATTACATATATAAATGCTTGTCCAGAGGTCCCGTCGTATTGTTGAACCTTTGTACATGCATCCTATGGAGGTGGCAGTTTTATCATAAGTGGGATTCTGAATGGTGCCAGCATTGTAAGATACGTGTAAGTAGTAGTCGCAAATTTGATTGTCAGTTCCATGATTGCCGCGTTTAGCATTCGGGAACAGCCTACACTTCCAACCTAATCCAAGCAATTCAATTTCAGCCCCGGATCAAATATCTATATACATAATTATGCCTGTAATTAATTAACGCGTGGCTTTAGAAATTGAATTTGCATATACATATAGGTACAGGTTTTAGCTGGACCGTGACAGACATAAATACCTACATGTCCGTATTGTAGGTACCTAGGCAGGTATGTATGTAAGGCTCTACCAGGAGCCCTACTAGGTACCTATGTAGGTACCCAGTAGGCTGCCCTACTTAGGTATCATCAGCGCTAATTCTACTGCCAAAAGCGCTTAGTGGATAGAGCTGCAGGCAGGCAAGAGCCAGCCAAGCCGGTTATCTTGGTCTAGAGCCACCTACCCGGGTAAGGCTCTGGCGAGCTGTGTATGACGTTGTTGGCTGTCATTGGCCGTCGCTGGCTAGCTGGATTCATTTCCTGCTTCTCACGAGATCTCATTGTTGATTTTATTTATTTAATCTATATTGAGTATTGAGTATTAAGTAGCTCCCTGTCCTCTTCTTCTCTTCATATATGCCTAAGTGTATCCTCACCTTCCTCCTCTCATATTTCCTCCTATCAATTCTCGAGTTACGCCACCACCCCCTCGTTGGGGAACCTACAGCCAGCCGAGTTCCGTGCCGCATTTCCGATTGATACTGGCATGATCCGTGATATTGGTATTTTCTGTGTTGGTATTCACTAAGCAGCGCTACAGCTGCATCCACACTCTAAAGGATGAGCACTCTTCACGAACTCTCCGCATCTAAAGGCGCCGGCCTCGCAGAGCTCAAGTCGAACATGAATGTTGACTATGTAATCAACTATAACATACCTTCTGACAAAGCTGAGGCTGAAGCTGGCTTCATCGAGCTGATTGAAGTTCTTACGAAAGTTGGTCTTGCCTCAGAGGTGCGACATGGCGACGACTGTTCGGTGCTGGTATTCGTCAAAGTAGCGTCGAACCAGTACCTTGCCTCTCAGATCTACCGAGAACGGCTTCAAGACTGGCTCTACGGCGTGCGAGCCTCTGCACCGGAGAAAGACATCACCAAGGCTTTCGAAAACGAGCCGGTCACCGAGGCTGAACGCCTACGCCTGGTCTATCTACTCATCACGAAGCCCAAAAACGAAGGCGGAGCCGGGATCACACCCAAGGTTGGACAGTGGAAGGAGGTCACTTCAATCTTCCCTCTTCACGATCATTCCTTCAATACCGCCTGGATTAAGGCATGGAGCACGAAATACTTCTTGGATGAAGTAGACTTTGATCATATACGGAACAAGTTTGGCGAGAGCGTAGCCTTCTACTTCGCCTTCTTACAATCATATTTCGCCTTTCAATTTGTTCCTGCGGCCTTTGGAGTCGCCACGTGGCTCATCCTTGGACGCTATTCATGGCTCTATGCCTTCGCCAACTCGCTCTGGTCCGTCGTTTTCTTCGAGTGGTGGAAGAAGAAGGAGGTTGATCTGGCTGTGCAGTGGGGCGTCCGTAATGTCTCGCGCATCCAACATCCTCGAACCCAGTTCCAGTGGGATCATGAGGCTCCGGACCCGGTGACTGGTGAACCTGTCAAGCACTACCCGCCTACGAAAAGACTAAAGACACAACTGCTCCAGATTCCATTCGCACTCGCTTGTGTCCTAGTGTTGGGGGCACTATACGTATTCTGTTTTGGCGTCGAGATTTTCCTTACTCAAGTATACAATGGGCCGTTCAAGTCGTACCTGGTGTGTAATTTATTCGTCCCGAGGAAGATGCGAGCTGACACAACGAAGACTTTCACGCCTACTATCATCCTAAGCAGTATACTACCAGTCTTGTCCGCCATACTGACAAAATTTGCCGAAATACTGACAGAGCGCGAGAATTATCAAACAAGCGATGGTAGGGAATCTGAGACAACTTGGAGACGACTAGCTAACCATGAATTACAGCTCATCTAGCTAGTCTCATCAGGAAGATTTTCATCCTCAACTTTATCACCTCTTATACTCCCTTGTTCCTATCCGCCTTTGTCTATATGCCGTTTGGGAATTTGATGATGCCATATCTCCATATCTTCACAACCGCAGCCCGGAAGTTCTACAACGATAAGCCGATAACCACTCAAGAGTTCCAGATCAACCCTCATCGACTAAAGAGTCAGATGGTTTACTTCGCTGTTACCGCCCAAATCGTCAATGTCGCTCTGGAATTCGTGGTACCTTACGTGAAGCAAGTTGCGTTTAAAAAGGTCGAGAGGGCCCAGGCGAAGCAGGCAGCAAGCCAGGAGGGTAAAGCTATACAGGACGCGCCTGAAGAACGTAAGTTCCTGCAGAGGGTCCGAGACGAAGCTAAGCTAGGAGTCTACGATGTTGCCGTCGACTATCGAGAAATGGTAGTCCAGTTTGGCTACTTGTCCCTATTCTCGTCTATCTGGCCGCTAACACCCTTGTCATTCTTGGCCAACAACTGGATCGAGCTTCGATCTGATGCGATGAAGATTGCTATGAGTTGTCAGCGTCCAATTCCTTGGAGATCTGATTCAATTGGTCCTTGGTTGAACGCCTTAGGATTCCTGTCTTGGGCAGGGAGTCTCGTTAGTTCGGCCCTCGTATTCCTCTTCAGTGGTGAAAGCGAGGGCCCAGGTGGTGATCCGTCAAATGTGAATGTCGTTGGTCTTTTAGTGACAATCCTCTTGGCGGAACATTTATATCTGGGCACTCAGTTCGTGGTCAGGTATGCCCTAAGTCAAATGGATAGCCCAGGTCTCCAGAAAGAGAGGAAGGAGAGATTCGCCATGCGGAAGCAGCTTCTAGAGGAAACCCTCGGACCCGATGCTATGGAAACGGCTGTTCCCCCTACGTCTAAGACTGGAGAGAAGATCACACTTGTCGCACTTGAAGAAGAAGCCAGGAAACTCTCTACAAGTGGTGGTGGCGCTCCAGAGCAGATGTAAGTTCGCGAAGCATATGGTCCCATTGAACACTGCTTACATATTTTGCAGATTTTGGCTACATCAGCAGGGCATGGATGAGACTATAACGATCGGCCGAAAACTCATCTCGCAGGCGAAGCCATAAAGGAACTGGGAATCTACGATGTAGGCGACGTTTGAAACAGTGGAAGAAGCGGTAAGTTGATGAACTATTATCCGGTATTCTAAAAATAACCGACTGACACATCAAAAGGGCCATAAAACGGAACACGAGTAATCAACGGGGCTGGGACTTGAATCATGCTTATTATGTTCCCATGCGTTTATAATGAAGCATACTTATGAAGGTTTCTTAGACAGGGTGTTTTTGATCGAGTTTGTGTTCTGCGTGTTAGGTATGAAGTTTCGTGGAAGGTGTTGGATGGGTGAGATTGTCAGTTAATAATGTTTAGAAACACTACGCAGACGAAACGAAAAGACGAATTATAGCTGCGATCTTCCCATTTATTCATCCGTGTTTTTTTTCCCTGTTTTTTTAGCATATCTCTAGATTCATTCTAGGCTTCTCATTGTATCTACCTAAATAGGTAAGTATCTATAAACCAGACCCCAGCTTCCGGCCGATTTGAAACGCAATGCTTATGGAAGCAGGGTAGCTGCTAGTCAGAGGTTGCCCGTCCTACTAGGTACTCATAATGCAAGTCAAGTGAGAATCTTTCTTCCCTCTGAGTGTGTGTCCCTCCAGCCACCCTGGTGATATTTTCACTGAATAGTCCCTTTGGGACTGGGGTATATTATAACATAACCAAATCAGACACCATCTTTCCTTACATCCACAACTCTCCCATCACAGAATAATACCGATCCAAAAGACAACGAACCAAAGAATAAGCCCATACGAAAGCGTTTGTAGAAAGCCGGCCGTCTCGCCTATAGTGGTAGCGGCGCCCGCGCCTACGACGGGCACATCGCCAGATATGCTCGGCCTAACAGCGTAACCGGCGTTTTCTAGTGGCAGTGATGCGTTCAATCTGAGGACGGGGACGACGGTCTGCACAGCAACAGCCACCACACGACCGCCTGCCGCGACGGCCTCGGGCACCGTGAGCGTGACGGTGCTCTCGCCGTGCGGGCCGCAGGCATCGCAGGTCTCGGTGCATGTGGTCATCGGCACGGCGGGCGCCGCGGCGGTGCACAGCCGACACGGCTGCCGGGTCGTCAGCGTGGTGATGTATTCTAGCGTGGCGAGCCTCCCCGCGTCCGTGGGACATATCGTCGTGAATGTTACTGTGACGGCGCTCGTCACCGTCACCGCTTGCCCTCTCACTTCCCCTCTAGAGCGGTTTCGGCCCATCCCGGGCGCGCCGGGCGGGACGTCGTCGTCGTCGATCTTTCCGTAGACCGTGAGGAGGATGCTGTCAGAGGGGGCCGCGCGCGGGAGGAGGGGGTTCACGCGGATATTTGGCCTTGCGCTGTCTAGTAATGTGGTGTTATGAATATTTGTCGAGTTCGTCCGCGCGATGCCTATCCCGGCGAAAGGGGTCTTCTTCTCGCTCGTCGATAGCGCGCCGCCGCCGCAGACCTCGTGGGGGTTTCCCGGACACGGGACGTCGCACATGTCGTTTGCGACGGCGCTGGCGTCGCCGAGGGTGTCGGCGCAGTAGCATGTTCTACGAAATCATATGTGTTAGCGTCTTATGTCGCTTGGACGGGAAGCCAGGGCCTAACATACTCGCCGGAAACGCCGGCATACTTGTGTCCGGCGCAGCTGGCCACACAGACCTCGTTGTCCATCGTGGATGACGAGGCGACCTTGGATAATGACTTGTAGCCCGCAAGAGACCCGAAACAGCCTAGGAGCGTCCACCCGTTGATCGTGGCGGGATCGGCTAGCCTACCGCTCGTTCGGGTCGGCTCGGCGGTCGCGATGATTTGCGTAATGGTTGTCACCGTGACGGTTCGTGTTCTGCTTATTATGGCAGTACCGTTGCCGAAGACCGAAGGGCTCTTGGTAGCAGATAACGGAGGGCTTGGCAGGGTAGTGTTACTTGGGAAGGGAGGTGGTAGGGTGCTGTTGACGGGCACCGGCTTCTGGTAGATATCAATATAGTTGATTTGCCAGAAAGCGTTAATAAAGCTGCTCGGATTTCCAGCAACGTATTCTTCGCAGGTGGGTGCAAGTTCGTTACATTTGTCGGCAACTCCCCAGATGTTACCCGCATATGCACCACAAAAGTTCTATTTATTCCATGTCAGTAGGCAAGCCGGGGATCAGTAATCCTTCTGGTTTTCCTTACAGTGTTGATGACGAGACTCATGTTGAAAAAGTGAGAATCTGCTTCACAGCTTGATCCCCCGAAGAGGGCCTGTGGTGGACCCCAGGTGGAAGGATCCGGTGTGATCATGGGTGCGAGTTTGATGTCGTCTGGAATGGCTGTGCGAGGAAAATGCCATATCTTGATGTCTTGAGAGTTCCACTCCAACGCGTATACGCCACCTCCTTCAGCGTTAAAAGTGTCGCCGTATGTAGCAGTATCTGATACCGGTGCCACGTAACCGTAGCCAATTTTGCCGGGCTAGGAGGTTCGCATCAGTCTGGATATTCAGTACGGGAAGTGACTCTCAACACTCACACTCAATGAGCAATCAGTCGTGTCCTGGGCTCCGGTGAAACCTGTTTTTGGGGCCTGACATCCAGGTGTGCTGTCCTCGCTTAGAAACCGACTTCATTGTATGTTGATTTGTCTGTGAGAGACTCACGTATGAGCAGAGAATAAATTCATCTCTGCTGTGTTAGCACCCTCAATGATATGAATATCTCCTCCCATGGGCCAGAGTGAGCCATTCTCCTCGTTATTGAAAGCCCAGACTTGCAAGCAGTCAGTTCGAGTTGAAGCATGGGAGCAGAAGGTGTTTAATTACATGTTGGCCACGTCCCACAAGTCGAACTGGGCATGTGGGTAAAATCGGCAATGAAGAGACCATGAGTGAAAGCGTCATTGCTGGTGATTCTAACACTTGGCCGGCCTTTGTCACTGGTTGAGTATGTGTTGATCGAGTCGACCCCCAGTTTTACTCGGTTGAACTCGTCGACAGAGACGAGATTACTAGCCACGGCCTCTTCTCTGCTCTTGTAACTGACACAAGATTAGCCAGCTGTTAGTTAGTACGGATTGTACTAGAGTCACTTACTCGACGAATCCGTTATTCGGTTCTTCACCTGTAAAGAAGCTAAAACTGTCGAGAAGCCCCTGGCCGGCATAATGCGTCGAAAGAGAGTACGCCATAGCGAAAACTTAGGAAACGAAAAAACAAAAGACAAAAAGGAAGTCAAGGAGTGACTAGAAGAGAGTAAATGAGTGGCTGACCTTTCGGCCAAGGAGTGACTAGAAAAGACGACGGAGCTGGATGAACTTCATTTGGAGAAGACCGGACGAGTCGTTGCAAGCTGTATTTGAATAGTCGTGTCTGCCCCGCACTACCATCGTGACGGAGTCGAATGCCGACTACGGCACGCGGAAATCGTAACGAGGAATGTCTACGAGGTTTCGTGTTGGCGATGGCCCATGCCTACGTGGGTGAGACATCTTGAGTGAGTTGTTATGGACCCGGTCGGCTGTATTCACAATGAACACTTGTGGAGGGGTGTCTCAAAGACCTGCATACGAGCATCTAGACTCTTCTCTAATAACGAGATCTACACGATACAAAATAAGCGAAAATATATATAGTCACGGAATCTATTAATTGAACCGACTCGGCAGATCTGTGTAGACAACCTGGGATGAGGGAAGCTTTTGTCTGCCAGGGCGTCCAGACTGTCGGGTTCTCTTGCCAAGCCTACGACAACATTCCTCAACCTTAGCGAGGACATTGTGTTTACCAAAACTGATAGGACCTTAACGGAGAGATTGCTGGGATTGGTGACCCTGTTTCTACGATGTTCTTATAGTCGTATAGAAAATGCGTCGCCAAACTTCCCCATGGAGTAGGGAAACGATTTCTTGTTGCGGTATCATGATTGGTTCATTATCGGTTCATACCCGCACGCGATCCATCGTATCGAGGAAGTTGTGAGTCTCGAAGAAAGGGGCTTACACCACAAAGCGGTTGTTGAACTGACCTCGCTGCATGTTAAGCCTCAAGGAAGATGACTTACATTACAGGCAAGTCGCTCCAACTAGGTCAGCGCTAATGGGATTTGAACCTTACCGCTGCTCGTAAGTATATAACTGACTCCGCAGTTCAGCTGCTACAAGGCGGCTGGTGAGCTGACTTCACTGCATTCTCAGCTTCAAAGAATGGGCTTTCGTCCCACTTCACTTCAGCTTCTGGTGTCTAACTTTCGCCAAGGACTGTAGTATAGCTCTTGACGGACGCCGTCGCAGATGGGAGGCAGGCGGCTTTATGTTCGTTCGAACTAGGAAATAACAGTCCATGAAAGACTAAAGTACATACTACAGTGCACTAAGTTCAGGTACAGATATAAGTAAAGGCGATGTTGTACAGTACCGCAGATCTCACGTGGCGCGATCAGGGGTGGCTGCGAAGACGCGCTTCCATGACTCCGTAACGGGTTGTGAGGCATCCAGTTGTAAGGGGTAACTGGGCTTCTACATAGTAACTGGGTTTCTAGAAAATTTCTCTGCGCGTGATATGGTGCGTGCGTTCTGATAATGATGTAACAATCCGAGAGCGGGAGATGATGTGCATGAACATATGACATGTGAAAGGGCAAGGGCCACAAGTCAGTGCTGTAGAAGAGTTGTGGCTTCAACTTTCAAGCCACGCTCCACAGGCCCTCCATAAGGTACCTACTGTACAGTATGCATCCTCCCGTTGCCCCGGGCAGTCCGGGGTTAGCGGCGTCCTTTGGTCCTTTTTGGTGTTTGTAGCGCGGATGGCGCGGCTAGTGTAAATTGTTATTAGCGATACTGTATAAGAGCACTGTGGAGAATAGCCAGCCCACCAAGAATCTACCTCGGCATCGAGGGGCTCTGCGACCGACCTACCGACTCGGCACCTTGCACTTGTACTACACTACCAGCGAACTCCTTTGTTCCGGCACGCAAATTGAGTATGTATTAAGTGCTAAGTAGTTGCGAGAACTTGGGGCATTGTTATAAGATACCATTTGCGGCTTTTATTCAAGCAGCAGCTTTTGCCGCGACTATAACTATAAGTCTACATATGCAGGGTGTCGCACTGTATCGTACTGTACGGCTTATAGACAGACACACATGTACATAGGAAATAACCTAGGCTACCTGGTCTTGTGAGAGAGCTCTCTCCATACCACCGCGGCATCTTTCACATCCATCGTCGAGCGACCCATACCACTACACGCTCCCCTGGCGCAGTTGATTATAGTAGACCAGTCCACATCTTTTCACATCCCCTTTCCTCCCTCTCCCTCTCCCTCTCCCTCTCCTCTTCAACCCATAAGCTGTGATGTTGGCTTCCCTGGCAAAGAGTCGGGCACAGAGTACCGCTCTCCGATCATTCACAAGACAAGCCATAACTGGAAAGGTAAATAGATCACGTCCACCTTGGCCACCCACGCAAGTAAGAGGAAGCGGTGTACTGACCGGCATCGCATAGAACCCCCTCATGGCGCCCGCTGCGCGACGGAGCAACAGCTCCCTTCCTCAAGGTTAGTCGCCAATCACCCGGCCATGGGTCTATTCGAGGCTCCAATCGCTCACCGGAAACCCCAGGCTATGCCGAGGACAAGTCAAAAGGGCCCATGCTCCGGTTTCAGGAGTCCCTACCTCGTCTCCCCGTCCCGACCCTCGAAGAGACCGCCGCGCGCTACGTCAAGAGCATGCACCCCCTGCTGAGCCCCGTCGAGTTCGCCGCGAGCAAGAAGGCCGTCGACGAGTTCGTCAAGCCAGGCGGCGTCGGCGAGAAGCTCCAGGGCAAGCTGATCGCGAAGCGGGAGGACCCCAAGACGAAGAACTGGATCTACGAGTGGTGGAACGACGCTGCTTATCTGTCCTACCGAGATCCCGTCGTTCCCTACGTCAGCTACTTCTACTCACACCGTGATGACCGGCGGCGGCGGAACCCCGCCAAACGCGCCGCCGCCCTCACCACTGCCGCGTTGGAGTTCAAGAAGCAGGTCGACAGCGGCGCGCTCGAGCCCGAGTACATGAAGAAGCTGCCCATCTGCATGGACAGCTACAAGTGGATGTTCAATGCCAGCAGAGTCGCTGCCCGCCCCGCCGATCACCCTGTGAAATTCGACCCCAAGGACCACAAACACATAATTGCCATCCGCAAGAACCAATTCTTCAAGATCGCACACGAGGTCGATGGGCAGCAGCTGAACACCACAGAGCTCGAGGCGCAGTTCGCCAAGGTCTACAAGCTTGCCCAGCGGGCGCCCGCCGTCGGTGCGCTTACGAGCGAAAACAGGGACGTCTGGACAGACGCACGCAAGGTTCTCTTGGACGCCTCACCCAAGAACGCAGCAGCGCTTGAGGCCATCGAGTCCGCCTCGTTCGTTGTCTGCTTGGATGATGCGTCCCCTGTGACTCTCGAGGAGCGGGCGCGCCAGTACTGGCACGGCGACGGCCAGAACCGCTGGTACGACAAGCCGCTACAGTTCATCGTGAACGATAACGGTACGTCAGGCTTTATGGGTGAGCACAGCATGATGGATGGAACACCGACACACCGGCTCAACGACTACGTCAACGATGCCATCTTTGGCAACAAGCTGGACTTCAGCAATCCGACTGTGCGGTCAAACCTACCAGACCCCGTGGCCGTGAACTTTGAGATTACCCCCGAGGTGCGGGCCGAGATCGACCGCGCTACCAAGGACTTCGCCACTGTCATCGGGCAGCACGAGCTCGCGGTCCAGGCTTACCAGGGCTACGGCAAGGGCCTTATCAAGAAGTTCAAGTGCTCACCCGACGCGTACGTGCAGATGATCATCCAGCTGGCGTACTACAAGATGTACGGCAAGAACCGGCCCACATACGAATCGGCGGCGACGCGGCGGTTCCAGCTGGGTCGCACGGAGACGTGCCGCACAGTATCGGACGACAGCGTGGCCTTCTGCAATTCTATGGCGAACCCGAGCGTCTCGGATGAGGACCGGGTCGCCCTCTTCCGTAAGGCCATTGCCGCGCACATCGAGTACATCGGCGCCGCGTCGGACGGCAAGGGTGTGGACCGCCACCTCTTCGGCCTCAAGAAGCTGCTCGAGCCCGGCGAGGAGGTCCCTGCCATCTACAAGGACCCGGCCTTCGGCTACAGCTCTTCGTGGTTCCTGTCCACGAGCCAGCTGAGCTCCGAGTTCTTCAACGGCTACGGATGGAGCCAGGTCATCGATGCCGGCTTTGGTATTGCGTATATGATCAACGAGAATAGGTAAGTTGTCGCTCATACCTTTTCATCTTTTTTCTTCCTCCCTAGTTATCATTTCCCTTAAAACATATGCTCTGCTATTATATCCGCTGCCGGGAGAGAAAAAGTACGTTATACTAATCAGCAATTCTTTACTCTACAGCCTCAATTTCAACATCGTCTCCAAGGGCCTCGGCAGCCAGAAGATGAGCTACTACCTCAACGAGGCCGCGGGCGATATCCGCGACCTACTGCTACCCACACTCGAAGCCCCCAGGGCCAAACTATAAACCTATATATAAAAGAAACCAAAGAGAAACAGTCTCATGACGATAGAGTTGCTTACGTGCACTTCTGCTATATCGTGTATACGTAGGCATGTACGCGTATGTTACACGCCCGATAGACCTACCTAAATACCAAAAGACCCGGAAGGAAGATTTTACGGCGCATTACTACCTGGTTGGATTGACGGTCCGTTCCGTACTTACACTATTTGTATATAAGATCCATCATGATTGATTTCAATCTCAGGTCAATAATAACCTGTTTGGAAACTGATATCTGAGTTCCCTTTCTATCCGTTTTATAGACAGACCTAGAAACAAATAAACGCATGCTAGGATAACTTTGTGCTATCCATTATTTTCGTCTATTTACTAAAATGCACACAGCCCAGTCACAGAGAGGTTCGGACAGTTGAGATTTCTGTATTGTATTGTAAATGCCTCAATTGATACCAACATGTAGATGCTATGTAGGGGATACAATTATTAAAGACAGGCGGCGACAATTTAAAAAGAACATTGCACGCCACTCGGCCATGTGTATGGCGCACCTGTATAGCCAGCCATCTTCAACTCGAGACGACGTCGCACTGGAGGGAGACAGCCGTATCGAGCGTTTTGATCAATCCCACCGCGCTTCTTCGTCGGGCTCAATTCTACGCCCCATATATCTACACTTTCATCACTCCATATACCCCAAGACTGAGAATTGCAGCACGTGTTTTGTTCCGGCACTTGATATTTTGGGCGCGGTGAATTTCGTTTAACCAGCATGCTCGACGATCTCGTTGACCATCTCGCCCTTCTTCTCATCGAACTGGGAACAGATTTGGTACGGGAGTGGGATCTCCACGTAGTCGTCCTCATCACCGGCCAGCACATTGACGTTAACACTGGAGGACTTGCTCGTGAAGATCCGAGTCGAGATACTCTCCTTGCTCAGGTAGATCTGCGCGCCGTCCAGCTGGTCCAGCAAGACGGTGGGCAGGTGGCCGAGGACCTGCAGGGCGAAGTTGGCCGACTTGACGACATCGACGGTGGAGACGAGGCTGTCGATGACGAGAGACAAGCGCTGTGAGTTCTCAATCGTCACCGCGTTGGCCTTGCCCTTGAGGATAATGGTCGTATGGCTACACTTGCTGATCAATACCGCTTGCGACATAGACACCTCGATTTCGATGGGCTCGTTGTGCTTTTCGTAGTTTTCCTGTAATTCAATGTTAGCTGTGTAGTCTCTCCCGGTACACAGTACTGGAATGCAATCCTCACGATTGTCCACTTGTTGCCATCAAGCTCCTTCCTAGGGGGCTTCTTAACCCGCATACTCTCGGGTTTGGGTTTCTTGCCAGGGGCACTCTTCCCCCGAGCAGGGGGGTCGTGGTCGGAAACTGTCGATCCTGCTCTTAATGATGGGTTCTTGTGTGTCATTTGTGACCTGTCAACCTTCCGTAGTCCCTTCGTCACATCGCTGCCCTTGTTGATTTCGCTAAACACTGCGCCCAAGCCCGAATCCGCCTTTGACGGAGCTTCCTCCTTAATTTGAAGGACCGGCGGCGGACCAGGCGGAGGCGGAGGCGGAGGCGCACCGCCAGCAGTTGGTGGTGCTGGGGGAGGTGGTGCGGCGGCGCCTGATGACGATATTGTCTTGGCGACTTGGGCAGCCGATTCGCCTTGAGGGTTCCAAGGGATACCGTTAGGAAAGTACTGTTTGACGTACTCGGTGAGGTCGCGGAATATCTGGTAGAAGGACTGGATCCATTGGACCTGCTCGGGGTTCCTAGGACGGATTATTAGCATGTTTCTCCCGTCGCTGCCATCATCAACCGTCTTCCATACTTGTCCTTATGTTCGCTCAGAACCCGGTTCCCGAAAAATTGCGCAGAGCCAAGCGACTCTTCTACGTGCTTAAACGGCTTGTTATCCACGGTGACCCAGGCCAGCACCATGATTCCTTCAGCAACGGCACTCAGTTGTGTGAAGACGGGAGATCCACGGTTTGACTCCTTGAGGCTGCCGACGGCCATAAGAGCCTCGTTGATGGGCTTGAGCAACTCCTGGTAGACGGACATATCGGCGGAAACGGAGATGTCGGGCTTCTTTGCCTTGGTGGAGATGAGCAGGAAGCGACGCTGCTGCTTGAAGCCATCGAGGACCTTGGACGCCTGCTCGGCAATCAAGCCACCGAGCTTGTCACTGGCCTGGACATACTTGTCGACGGACTGACTGATGAAGCTATCGAATTCCTCGACAGGCTCGGGTAAGGCGTCTTGGGGGGCCGGGGTCGAGACGGCGGGGGAGGTGGACGACGAGGCCGAGGCCAAAGGGGTGGCGCCGTCAGACTGGTCGGGGGGCGAGGTGATGGGCTGTGACAGGGCGGGAACGGCATGCGGGAGCTCGATGGTGGACGATGCGATGTCTTCCAGCCGCGTGGTGGCCGCTTCCAGCCTGGCAACAACCGGGTCAGGTCAGGCCAGCTCAGGGGATATGGGTTGCGGGTTGCGGGTTGCGGGCTGCTGGCTGCGTCGGGCTTACCGTTTTATCAACGTGACGAGATTGTACATATTATTCTGCGCCATCGTGGGTGGTTGCGCGGCGGGTTGGACTGTCGGTGCCGAGCCTGTCCGGACAAGGTTGATCGAGTGCGCGGAGACGGCGTGGTGGGTGTTCAAGAAGCTTCGGCAGCTTTATGGTTTTTATGCCCTTTTTTTTCTATCTGGGAGAGAAGCAGGGAGACGAGACGGCTGTGCCCCCTGAATGAGTAGGTAATCAATGCAACTAGGGACGGGCTACAAGCAAGCAGAGCGATTGCAAAGGCAGAACAAACGCCCCGGGAACAAGAAATGCGGCAACCTAGAAAGAGGGCTATGCTGATGCCTGGTATTCCAAGAAGTTATGCTGTAGTGTAGTAAATGTGGTATCGCTGATGACGAGGCACAGACACGAGCAGAGTTCAGACAAATCCCCAGGCACGGCATTGTTCAGGTCAATGGTCAATGGTCAATGCCGCCAGAGTGGTACTTGGGTACTTACCAGAGGTAACCATTCTTGGTAAGCGCCCACTACTAAGGCAAGTACCTACCTCATGTACCTACCTCATGTACCTACCTTACAGTACGCAGGCACCTAGATAGGTACGTACGTACGTAAACTTATAGGCAGGTAACTACTAGGTTAGAGTCTGGTTAAGTAGAGGTCAGTACTGTGCTAATACTGCACAGCTCTAGATAGATTACTCGGTCTTAGAAGCTTGCTATTGCTACGATCTAAAGCCATCACATAACCAACCTGATCCAGGGCCTACGACCCATGGCTGACTGGTACATATAGACTCCCAACCGATGCACGCGAGGTGCATAAGAGTACAGTGCGTTGGGAGGAAACGAGCCCCACTAGTACGTGGGTAAGGCCGGATTGGGCATCTCAGGGTGTGTAACAGGCAATGCCATTGTGTGTATTGAGATGTAGAATGGATGGAGAGACTGCACTGTGGCTACTGTGTACAGAAGGCTACATATACTTATAGTTGGTATGTCATGTGACAGGGTGGGACCAGGATCAGATTACCTAAACGTACATGTACCGCACTACATGATGCATATGCACAAATAATACCGTATGTACCTGAACAATCAAATACGACATAGGTATCATGCTATGATGACTGTTAGCACTGAGGCCACAGGCATCGTCCCATCCATCATTCCAACCACGGTAGGCACAATAGGTAGGTAAAGGCAAGGCTGCATGCATGTGGCTGTCCGTGTATCTACCTATACTATGATCCAGGCATGCAGCCTACTCTCTGGGCCAGTCAGAACCAGTCACCACCCATCGGTGAACTCTCTTTTTCCCCTTCTCTTCGACGTCCATGGGAAACCCCGGACGGCCACAGCCCCATCTTAGGCACAAACCACAAACCACAAACCACAAACTTTGGCATAGACGCATATCCGATCCCTATTTCTTGGGGCATATCTCCCTCTGGCCACCTCTCCGACGGCGGCTGCCTTACCCACAGTCCCTCGTTCTTTTGCTCTCTGCTCTTGCACGCCATCTGAATCCGGCTTCTATCTCTTCATTTTTCCCGGGCCCAGGCGAAACATAGACAGACATAAGCACCTATCCACCTTCGCGATACAGCCCCCTCAAACCGTCCGCCGTCTCACATGGATTGTGTCTGCCTAGGTAGGCATTAATCGTCATGGCTACCGCCGAGGACCCGATAATTAGTGACAATGAGAGGCCCATTGTTGTTGCCTGCGAGGAAATGCCAGTACCAAAGCCAGCGGCAACAGAGGCTGGCACCGGAACGGAGACGGAGACAGAGACAGGCCACCACGAAATAGACTTCGTCACTCTTGGCATGTTTATCATAGGTAGGCTATCCTCATGTCGTTGTCGCATACCTATTGGCTCGGTTTGGTTATTCGCGACTGTTTAATGTATCTGGTGGATATTCTCCTCTCTTTAAATGGGAAGCATTGGCAAATCTAGTCTTCGCTGCAGCGCAAATGGTTATCTCAGGCTACCTCTTTCCATCGCTACTTACTCTTACCGCCTCTATTTTCATGACCACCCTAACAAAAATTTACCGAACAAATCCAGATCACTTTACATATTGTGCCAATCCAGTTACTAATCAGGAAATTCATAATACGCTAACGTGCTCCAATCAAGATGATATCGAGTATCTACCCCCCACACCGCCAGTAAAAGACATTCTCGGCGGTGCCGGGACGTACTCGGCGCTCGGTGCGAGGCTGCTGTCGCCGCCCCCACGCTCCGGATCCGTGGGCTGGATAGTCGACAAGGGGTCTGACTTCCCTCCGGACCTCGAGGCTGCGATTACATCGTGGGGAACATCGGTGCTGCTGCGCGAGACACCCGAACGCCTAACAACCCGTGGCTGGAACGGCTACGATGAGCACCAGAACCGGGCATTCCGGTATATGACGCCCAAGAAACGGCTCACGGCCGAAGATCTGACGCCCGAGCTGCTTGCGTCGCGTACTTTCCACCTGATTTGCTCTCCCACGCGATGCCGCGAGCTCGTCCTGGAAATTAAAGATAAGCGTGCTGACTTGCCAACATCCGTCTTTCATGGCCCGGAAGAGGTTCGTGATGGTGGGGACGATACGGCAGGCAATCACTTCCCGAAGCCCATCTTCATCTGGGAACCCGTGCCAGATCTCTGCACGCCCGATGAGCTACTAAACTGCACAAATGTGCTGCCACTCATTGACGTTCTGAGCCCTAATCATGCTGAGCTAGCGGGCTTCATGGGCGACGATGGACTAGATCCAGAGACGGGAGAGATTAGCACACGGGCCATCGAGCGGTCCTGTGAGCAGCTCCTCGGTTCTATGCCCCTGCAATCTTTTAGCATTGTTGTGCGAGCTGGCGAGAAGGGGTGCTACCTCGCGCGCAATGGCGGCCGCAAACGCACAAATAAACACAAGTCCAAGTCTAAAGGCACGAAAGGCAAGAAGCCGTCCGCGCTGCTCCATGGCGGGCTTAGCCACGACACAGACATGGAAGCGCTATTCGCAGGCCTCTTACAGGACGCTGAGGGCTCCATCGCCCGGGAGGAGATAGAGGTAGACCCAGGTGTCGAGCGTTGGATCCCCGCTTTTCACTCTAATTCCTGCGAAGAGGATGACAACGAGCCCCCACACGATGAGGAGGGGGCAGAGGGACGAACAGGACAGGAGAAGAGGAAGAAAGGCAAGGTCATCGACCCCACCGGCGGCGGCAACACGTTCTTGGGTGGACTTGCGGTTGCGCTCGCAAGGGGGAAGAACCTCGAGGAGGCCGCGGCCTGGGCTAGTGTGGCAGCCAGCTTCGCTATTGAACAGGTCGGCATGCCGACGCTAGGGCGTGATGACGAAGGTCGCGAGACCTGGAACGGCATCCATGTCGATAAGCGGTTTGAGGAATTCAAGACGAGACTTGCATTCAGTTGTTAACATGTCCTTTGTCAACCCCTAATTTGAACGCCGACTCCAGCATTTCGACCTGGGCCCTCTGTCTTGCCAAAATACATTCACATACACTAACAACGTCGACGCATCAAATAGCAAGAAGCTCAACCACCATCTATAATATATGTAGTTCACTTGGCAGATGGACAAAAACAGGCAGCGCCGTTAGATATAGACGGGTGAACGAACAAGAAATTAGGTGTTCATTATGAAACTCTCAAGCCCCTCTTACTCCACGCTCACTAGGCGGGAATATATCCCAACGCACATCACCCGCCGCTCAATTACGAACGGCAATGTGGAAAAGATCGACACACGATCAGACGACACCTTATCTCACTACGCGGTATGCACATTAGTCAGACAACGCGAAACAAGCCAAATCCGAGAGTATTTAGAGATCCCAACACATCTAAAGCACACTCGACAGAAACACGCCCCATAGACGACGGAGAAGAATATCGAAGACTAGAATTTCCAGATATCGTATCTAGAGTGACGGGAACATTTCCATCTATCACATCATGGTTTACCCCAACGGCGACGACGCCGCACGGACTAACGATATAGAATTCGATAATCTGGTTAGGTACAATTCTTCAAGAGAATTCTTGAGATCCCGAACGACTCACCTAGACGAGAGGTGTGAGAATGGTGTCATGGTTTGGGGCACTGCCGGAACAAGATTGAACATGGGAATAGAAGAGATATAGTGAAAGTTTAATAATATAGCACCCACGAGTCACCCATTACCGAATCTACGTTGGAGTAGTACACACACCGTGTTTTCCTATCCTGATTTGATAAGATGCTTTTCGTAATGTTAGGTTAGTCTCACAATAAATCATGTACATCCGTCAATGCCAGTCATGACCCTTCAAATCAAAACACCCTGACGAACGAATTGTGCCTGATCAATTATCAAACTACGGAGATCTCGACATGAAATTACAAGCCCCTTTACTCCTTATCATGCGCGAAGGGCGTGGGGAATGGGAACGAGACAATGCGACTAGGAGGATTATCCTGGAGACCCACGGTTCGCCCGTCAGCTACGGCGATACCACCCCTCTAAATCCTCACATGACACGAAGCATACCACGATCTAATACACTAAAAGAGGGGGTTGAGGAAGACAAGCTCATCACCCCATCAAACCAGATCTAAACTCTAACCAACCTAAGCTCCGGGTGTAGAAAAGCCGACAGGGACGGCATCATCCTCGTCACTGGAGCCCTCCCCTTCTCCATCCTGATAGGATTCGTATTCGCCGTCGAGCTCGTCCATCTCGGTTAAGAGGTCGTGCTCGTCTCCGCCTCCTATGCTGTAATTGGGTTGATTCTTGTCTGAAATCTTCCAGAACGCGGTAGGTCCGGCCGGTCCGCGCGGATCATAGTCCCTGAGAACACCAATGTTAAGTTGCCGTGTAGACGTCATCATATTCATAGAAAGTCGAAATGAAAATGAGATACCAAATACTAAAAAGTACTAGGCAGCTAGAAGGGATGGGGAAGGGGGTAGTGCGGGTATGGAAGATGGGGAAATCGGCAAATGAACTCACTTGTCGAACCAATGACCCAGTACGCCTTTGGCGCTCTTGATACCGCCAACCTGTATACTCTCGCTACGCCAGCGCTCTACACCACCGAAGATGGAGAACGTTGTCCAGCGAACCTCGCCTTCTGGTGTCAAGCGCACAGAACCTACAACACAATTCCTCTTCGTTAGCATTAAGTTTCCTATAATGAGCATTATGTCCTCTTGCAAGCAGCAAAATAACACAAATGAAATTCCATTCACACCTCTGACAAGGACTGTACCTCTAAGATCTGAGTCGGCGTTCTCGTCGAAGCTCTGATCTAATGATCTAGAAACGCCCTTGAAATGCACGACGGGCAGGTCCTGTCCATCTTCTGGTCCCGGCTTTTCGACGCCCGTGACAAAGATACGCATGAGAATAAGGCGCGTGGCTTGACCGACGTTGATGGAGGGGCGCGGGACGTGTGGTGGCGGCTCGAAGTTGTTGTGGGCGCCGAAGTTGTAGGCGAAGAAATCAGTGTAGTCCAAGAAGCAGACAACACGTAACCAGACGCCGGTGACGCCATAGGGATCGAGATGTTCCATCGGGTCGGGCTCGCGCGGCGTCGAGGGGATGTGAGGTGACTTCCAGCTATTCGGCCAGGTGCCAGCGAAGGGAACGGAGCAGAAGGTTTCGCACATGTGTATTCTCGAAACGCCGAGATTGCTCATGTTAGCGCCAAGCACAATCATGATCGCCTCGACCTTTTCCCAGTCAACGCTCATGCTACCGTCGTCCCGGAAAGGCCCCCATTTATTCTTCTCGGTGTATTGTCTGAGATCGTAGACCTTGGAGCAAGCGAAGGGATGCATCAAGTTATGCCGGGTCTGCCGACGGGCGGACGGGTAGGCGAACAACCGCGGCACGCCGTAGAGACAGTGCAGGTGAGCACTCTTCTGGTGCTCTGGCTTGGGAGGCCCATGCCAGTACCTGATGTCCCGAGAGTGGAATTCAGCGCGAGCACGTTCGTAGATGAAAGAGCGGCACAGAAAAGCCGACTGGTTCGACGAGGAGCTGAAGATATCGGTTAGGATATCAGCGTTGCGAGACTGAGGAAGCTTCGCTGTCAAGCCCGGCCGTGCGCCTTTGGTGGAGGCGTTCTTTAGCAGCTCGGTCACGACCCGGTGCACGAACTCGAGCTCGTCCTTCTATTGGGCGTGGGTTTGTCAGTATCTCAGCATCGGGCGAGAAGCGAGGAGCGAGGAGCAGAGCCGGTGCCGAAACCGGCATCTGCATCTGCATCGGCATCGGCTTCAGCATCGGCGCCTTTATCGCGCTGGGACAGCTCGACCACACGTATACTTAAACTAAGCTCAAGCTCGTATGACAGAGCTCGCCGCAATTAGGAAGGTACGTACCTTGTCATCGACATGATCACGCTTACATAGAGCCTGCAGCCGAACCAGATCTTTCAAAGACTGTTCCCAATCAACGGGGCCCTGCGAAGGCGCATCCAGGTGGTTGAGGTAGATGTGCTTGAACAATGGGGCGTTGGCGTAGATGGCGTGGTAGAGGCTCTTGCAGGTGCGGGGAATCCAAGCCACGTCCTGCGGATCAACGTATCCCAGGATATGATGGACGATCTCGGGCGGGAGGTCTGTCAAGAGAAGCATCGTGAGATCGGTGCAACCAACTACAGTACCGGCGGGGGAGTGTTGTGTCACGCATGTAGATCAGGTAGGTGTAGAAGGTGGAAGCTAAGGTACTGGTAGCTAGGTAAGGTAGGAGAAGGATTATGAGAGACGGCAACACCCAGCACACGCGCGCAGTGAGGGGCACTGCCTGCCTATTTTAAACCCGGCAACTGGATCTTCTTCTTTGATTGAATGAGACTTGCTGTAGGTGATACTGAACACGAGTACTGCAGGTAATGAGCCAGCAGTCGGGGATTGCATTGTCCGTTCGGGGTTAACCTTGGAATTCGCGTATCAAGACCCCGGATTTAAGTACCTGTACTTGTAGCGATAGAGGCCCACCCAGGCACATGTACATATGTAGTACTGCTTACCGCCTTGCACCTGGGCCCAGAATCTCTGCCCCGCTATATTCAATGTTAGCTAGTAGTGCCTATCAGGCACCTCATACAGATAGATCATAAAGAATCATGCGATTGATTCACCTGGACGCAAGCAATCGCTCGATATACGCTAGATTAAAGAAATTCCTACCTACCCAAGCCTAACCTTCAAAGTCGCCAGTAGATTTGGTAATTTGGTAGGTAGTCAATGTGAAGTTAGTATCAGCATGGTGATTGGTCCCGTACCTATTCTTCGAGGCTTAACTTAGTAGGTACTCCGCTCGGCGTTAGGGCAGACGGCGGTGGCGGGATAGTGCGTGACGGGACCGATTCGATTTAGTGCCGCATTCTCTCGGTTTTCTAGCAACGTACATGGTATCTCCGAGTATGCCTCTTATTTCACCTCATCACGACAGCGCCGATAAAGTTGGACAACAGCTGCCGTTCTTTTTCGGTTTATTAAATCCGTCCAAACGCCCGCCTATATGATATGAGCGAGCAACCCAGCATAGTCTGGTGTAGAGTGTCGCATGAATTCATCGCATTGGAGGGGTATATAGCGAGAAAGCCATTAACATACAAAAGATTTCCCTAAACGTCTTATATGTATCCATCCAGTACTCCAACGAAAATGCCGGGCTGTAGATCGACCATTCGTTACCCATCCTACCTCATACCCTTTTGCGCTGCAAGCTTCACAAAACCGCTCCGAATGGCGCTATGCGAAATGATAAAGCCGGGGCACCTGATGAGACAATTGTATGACAGAGCAACGGCGCTACACCATAGCGCCGCGATTTAGTTGGATACAATTGTCCAGGAGTGTGGCGCCTTCATGGAGTAGTTCCCAGCGAGTCGAGGCAAACGCGTCCTTCAAGACAGCCAAAAGAGCGCTGCTACAATTAACATCCCTCATCAACTTCAGATCGTCGGGTGTCTGTATCGAGCCGAGCCTCTGCAGATACTCGCGCATTTGGTTATACTTCTCCTCATGACTGCTCGGTACAACATGTCCCGGACATGGTCCAGCTATGGCGAACCCGTAACACCAGATAACCAAGGCCGCAAAATAAAGAACCCAAGGCCTATTTAGAAGCACGTCGTCCCTAGCACAATACTGTGTATCGTCGAGCAGCACTGAGCATAGAAATTTGGCCGCGTAAAACGTGGCGTCGCGAGCTCTAGCCGATGGCGCCCAGTGGTCTTTCATCCTTCTCTGTGCGCTGCTTAGGTCTTGCGAGCCGATCGCCCGTCCCAAGAGGCGCGTCGCTCGAGCAAATATCTGGCAGTCCACGATGTCTACGTGCATCGCCATGTGGGCTAGATGATGCAGCACAGTTCGGCTTTCAAAAACCACATTGGAATCGTTTCGTTTGTCGGAGCTGTAAGGATCATATGATAGGTTCGAATGCTGAAGTGACTTGTCGAATTCGTTTCGCCACGCGTCAAATGCTCTCATTAAAGTACCTCGCCATTTGTCTCGACCACCCAGCGCCTGCGACATGTTCGTACCAAGAGAGCTTATTTGCAGATCGCGCTGATTCATGTGCCAACTAACGCTCAACAGCCCAGCCATAAGGATCTGCCGCCCAAATGGGTTGGTGTGTACGTCCTGCCCGGCGAGGGTACGCTTCAGTCCTTCAAGGAATAGCATAGGCTTAATTCCTCGAGACATATTGTTCGACTCGATTCGGCCCACCTCAGCGCCACTCGTAGCTTTCCAGAGTTGATCATCACATGGTAGAGGAAGGCGCATCTCGTGTGCTACCATCACCGTTGAGTGTCCAAACATAGTAGCATGAATCGAGTCGATCAAAAATGCTATAAAGGCGGCACGCCGAGTGCTCTCGTTCGTTATCCAAGTATTCCACCATTCATCCGTGGTATGTGCCGGGCCAGACGTGGAAGATTGTCGAGATCCGGTACTAGTTGACCTATCCTCTCGTGCACTGGGGGGCGAGTCTAGGGGCGATTTTCCTATCAATGACCGGCCTCTTCGCATGAGGGTTATTGTTGTCGCATGATGAATATGAGCTCGTTCGTGAAGCTTCCGTGTAGAGTACATCTTTTCGTATAATTCGAGTAGTAATAAGGTCTGGAAAGTCCATAGTTTCGCAGGTGGCTGGCAGGACCCGTCCATGTAAGTTTCCCACCTTAGACTCCAGGCCAAAAAGTTGGAAAGATTCGCGGCAGCTTGAGTAATCTTATTTCCATGGCTACGGTCCAGACAAGCAGCACCGATGGTCATGACAGCTATCAGAAGAAGGTTTGGTGTCCTATCTGGTGAGAAGGTCGGCTTGTGAAGGATGGGTACCTGATCGCTAAAATGTAGCCAATAAGAACCTATGTATACTTGCATCATCTTGCGACTCAGCATATGCTCATCGTCATTTCTATCTCCGTCAAGGAGATTCTCCCCTTGTCGTTCGACGGGAGCCTGATTATCCTCGTGAAATTTCTCCCTGATCAAATCAAATACTTCTTGGCTTTTCTCATCAGATAGTATAGACTCCGGTAGATTAGGATCAAGCAGGTTCGTAACCGCCATAACTTGGCCAGGTGGAAAGTAACCGAGAGGAGCAGTCTCAGCTCCAGGGTAGTGCATGTTGTATGGGTGCTGGTAATCTCCATAACTGGCTTGGATTAGCACCACATTTAATAACAATCCTAGGGATAATACTCACTTTGAGTATGAATTCCGTTGTATGATATGGGCCACAGCTGACGGTGAAGTGTTGGGAGATGATGTGTTGAACAGAAAAGCCACAAAGTCTTCAGGAATCGAGATATACGGCGATTTGTTTAAAATGCCGTCGGTAGCGAACACGGGCATCGTAGCTTGTGCCGTCATTTGATCTAGCAGCATTAAATCGGTCGATGCTTGGGCGTGCGACTGTTCGCCATACTCGCTCGAAGTGGTAGGCGCATATTGATTGGCCGACCCAGAACCGGCATTGACACCAGTTGCAGAATTGAAGTCTGAAGGAGGAAGTGAGAAGGCAGGGAAGTTATTCGGCACAGCAAATGGCAT
Organism: Xylaria acuta; assembly: GCA_022495125.1. Classification (NCBI taxonomy): domain Eukaryota; kingdom Fungi; phylum Ascomycota; class Sordariomycetes; order Xylariales; family Xylariaceae; genus Xylaria; species Xylaria acuta. Next base: position 433,123 of record MU383096.1, read on the forward strand.
CGTTGAGACGGACTGTGGAGTATGAGTAGCCTGTAAGTGGTAGCTGCCAGGGTGGTTTGATACGGGTGACATGACACCATAAACGTTGGCACCAGGATGTGTGTGAAGTCGTTGGTGGTGACTGGTCGGGGATTGGTGAGGAAGTCTTGCGTTATAGCTCGTTGCCTGCTCAGACTGCACGTATGCATCGGGAACATTAGAAGGCCCAGAATGAGGAAAAGTGGCCGGGGATGTGCTGGCTATCGGGGTGTATGGTGTGCCAATACCAACACCATCCTTCGGCGACTGGTATTGAGGGTGAGCTGCGTGTTCTGATCTCAAAGCGACGTTCCCCAGCTTGGTGTGCTTGGGCGACATAGTCGTCGAAGCAGGGGTGGGGTACGGAGATCTTACGTTGTCGACCGGAGAGGTTTGACTAATTAGAGAATCTTTCCGGCTCAACGCGGATCCCTTTGCGGTGTGACGATCCCTATGGCGGTTGCACAGGTCGAGTCGGACAAACTCGCGGTTGCAGTCCGGAAAGTTGCACCTGTAAATCTGCTTGGGGGTGTGGTTCAGCTGGTGGCGGTGGCTGTCGACTCATCAGCAATGCCTACAGCCTCGAAAAGGCACAACACTTACAGATGTTCTGCTCTTGAGTAGCTTTTGCCGCAACCTTCGGTGGGACACTCAAATTTCTTGTCAAGGCCTTTCCGGCTCCGTCTGCGCTTCTTTACCGGGCTTTCCGAGTTGGATGAATTTCCATTTTTAATGTCACCCTCACCCTCACCCTCACCCTCATTATCACTATCCATATCGTCCATATCGTAATCCCCAGCCTGGCTCAGCGGCCTACGGAGATGCTCGGGGTCCTCTTCCGCCTTGACCAGTGATGGCGGCGTGGGCCTGCGTGTTTGTGTCATGATAGAGAATAGTTGAGTAGTAGGCAATGATGACCCGATGTCTCTAGGCTGGACCACAAGGACAGAAGTCATGGTCTATGAAGGCCCATGATGATACAATATCAATTACGCAGTGACGAAGTCTCGAGGTTATTTTTCTAGTGGGCAACGTCCCCTGAGACTTAATAAAGGCTTGGTGGCGTGGCTATTGATGCAGTTGTATGTCGTGTTAGGTGTCAGCGGCCAATAACGTGTCACGTACCACAATCCGGGGAAGCCCTATACGTCCGTTACAATAAGCAGAGTCCTGGAGGCGGGTGCTTCCCCGCGTTGACAGGGATTGAAGGCCGTCCGAGTGCCTGAGGGAATCAAGCAACAGAACCGGGGGAGAATGGGCTGAATTGTGTAGACGCTGATGGAATTCCGGGCGCTGGAATAGCCGGCTTCTCATGAATTGAGTGGTAACGCCTGTCAATCACGGTACGACTAGCAAATGAGGCTGGCAATGTTGATGCTGCCTTAGTGTGGCCAGATTGGTGTGTGTGTTTGTGGTAATTGCGACAGTAATTAGAGCAGAGCGCCTAAAGGAAAGCGGCGTGATCAGCAGCTGATGCGAAATAGTTCACAAATGAGAATAAAAAGCGATATCAATATTGTTCCAGGTTATCAGTCTCAGATGTCGGTGGTGGATCTAGGTAAGTGCGATAGATCATCTCCCCATTGCGGAGCGAGCGACGCAGTCCAAGCTACTAAGGCGCGCTGAGTTCGACAACAAGCCTCCGTGAGCTTGTTCTAGGGAAAGGGGAGCGTGATTGGGACCAACGAGAGACGGAAGAGTGAGGACAAAAGACGGACATCGAAAGGCGGAAAGGCTAAACTAAGACAAGAAGTGGAGCTATCATGGGCCCTGACAGACAAGTCGGATGGAGTCGATGGCGTTGTTGACAACCTACCCAAGTTTCGGGCGTGCGGACTGGTAGGTAGCAACGACGGGGAAAGGAGTGCAGGCGAACTTCCGGAGCTGCAGCGCCATGCGAAGCTGATCTAAATTCAGGGGTTCCGACTGGACCGGGCGAGGGCTATGGCCGGCGCGCAGCGCAGCACGAAGCATCGCGAATCGAGTTGTAGACAGGCCGACTTCTACTGGCCCGTTATATAACCGCCTTGGGCAGGCAGGCAGGTAGGTAGGTAGGCATAGGAAAGAGACTGGGTACCTAACCTTGGAACGCAAAGGTACGGTACAAGCACTCGCTAGCCAGTCTCGGTCTCAGTCAGTGTCGCACAGCCCCAGCAACCTGCCACGAACTCGTAGAGCCAATTCGAAAGGAACCGGAGGAGGCAGAAAGATGAGACACAGCAACCACGAAGTCGTCGAGGATCAGGGGTTGAGGAACAAGCTCGAGTGTATCACGAAGAATTGGATCGCCCGCACCGCGATAGGGCCCCCGGGGTTGGATATGGATGAACGGTAGCAATACATACTCTCAATGACAAAGAGACGGCACCACGCGCGAGAGTTCGAGTATAACGTATGGATCATTCAACTTGCGGCCAGGTATTCAAGCTTGGGGCGATCAGTCGGCCGTCTCGTCCGCGCCGGGAAATGTCAGCTGCACGATTGGTTCGGCTGCGGACGGGCAAGAAAGAACCAAGGTTTGACGACGGCGTCGCTGGTCCGGGCAGGCTGGTTCAGACACTATAAAGAATTTCAATCAGTCGTAGATCGACGCTCTCCACGTCGGAGAACACACTTGCGGCGCGCACGAGACTGCAGTGTGTTCGAGGATGCAATGCGTTGGCTCGTTGTGTCCAAACCCGGGGGACGGCGAGAACGAGAGGGCCTGGTGTGGGGGGTTTTCATCACTTTAATACCGCCCGCCCGCCCATCCCAGCCCTGGACCGCCCGCTAATTGCTGTGCGTAAGGACACTAGCTGGGTTAGCCTGCAGTAGGTTCCGTATTAGTACAGCCCTGGGTTGGCGTCTACGTCTAATAGGTAGGGGGGCCGTTAGGTACCGTTCCAGTACTGTACACCACAGCAGCGTACAGGGATGGACGCTAAGATCAATCACAGCACGGTGGAGGAGGAACCCTGGGCAAGTGCTGTACCTGGGCATGCTCAGCTCCGAGGATCCCAACTCGACGAGCTTTACCTTGACTTCCGGACCCCAGGTAGGGGTGTGCTCATATTTCCGCGCCTATTAGGTAGGTCGGTAAGAATACATGTACTTACTTATCCCAGCTGGGAATCAGGGGGACTTACACTGTTAGGGCTGCCAGCTAACTTTATACTATCTATTTGTATATCCCTCATCTCAAGCGTTGTAGCTTCGTGCTGGATCCGTTGCTAAAGAATCAAAATGAAAATTAAGCAGCAGCACCATACCATCCGACATAGTCAAGTACACGCAAATTAGAGCACCGTAGTACCTACATATGTAGGCGGCGGAGGCGGCGGGAGTCAAGGGCAGATCGAGGGATACATGGGTAGCTGGGTAGGTAGGTAAGTACCTAACCCAGTACTGTAGTTTAGTGTGACTGGGTACGTGCAGGTTGTTATTGTCCCCGGGAATAAAAACGACTGAGTTTCAGAAATGCTAAGATCCAAATACTCACAATATCTCCCTAGCCCACCCAATAAGCCGTTCCCCAAGCTGACTATATAGGCCCTTGGTAGTAGATCCATTCCGTAAGCAGGTATGGAAGAGGAAATAACATTGGATCGTTCCTGATTCACAGTCCCAACTCCTCTATGGGCACAGGTTTGTGGCTCCTTGTTGAAAACGGATGGATGCTCTGTACATGCTGTCTTTCCTTACCTTTGGAGTCAAAATCTCCGGCCTTGGACGTTTGCAAGGGGTTTAAAATCCATATAGGTAGTTAACACGGACGGCTTGCCGAATCAGTACAAGACCTCGGGATGACTACCATCCTATAACCTCATTCACCGAACGAACGACGACGGCTCCTGGGGGTCCTCGGACCCCTCTTCACTCGGTATCGGTGGTAGTTGGTTTATTGTGTCTGCGACTTCATAGGCTGGGCAATGTGGAATTGAGGTAATACGGGCCTCCAACTCCGTATAAGTCGTGTTGTGCCACCAATTCATGGATGATTGAACCGCCACGCTTATTCGCCCTCATATATGCTGTTAGCAACTACAATGCGGTTACGTACGCGTAACCCCATGAGGAGATCCTCTTTGGATCAAATCGGCGGTTTACTTTATTGGGGTTGGACAGGGCACAGGGAAGTTAGATTGATAGCAGGCTTTGCTATGCTCAACACCGTGACCAGGACGCCCCTCGTTTCTCACCTGTTACTATAAAGTGATTCGAAATGTGGGTTGCGTTAGTCGTCCTGCCCTCCAGGGTATAAGGACCCCCGAACGATATGCACGTACCATATGCATGGGGCCATGTTTGGAGACAAGATGGAGAGTGGACTGGTATCAACGATATAGTGACCGGGCCATAAAGATATTATAATAACACAGGGAAGGTGTGGGTGGAGTATGTGTGCGGGTGTTGGACAAGCTCTATACAATATTCTCTAAGGTGGTTGATGAAAGGTATGTCAGCTGAACGAACCAAGTAGATAGAGTTGTTGAGTTGTTAAATGCAAGGCACCAACAGCAATCCGCTCGGTCGACATCTTTGCATCCACGGCTCCCATGTATGTGTGTTATTATTAATGTCCCTAGTAACATTGAGACCGCCTAGATCCCTCAGCTAGGGCAGTATTAACCTTTATTCGAACGTCATACGTAATGGATACTGTGAATATGGTGTTATACATTGCTGCTTCATGGATGCGATTCAAACAACACCGACATCGGGGTTGCGATGAGATTCAACTGCACGTCCTCGGAGTTCTGTTTCTTGCTACGTCCCTTCGTTTTACTAGGCGTTTATTTCAACGGACTGGTATTTGGCAATCTTCTGCTCTTGATATTAGGAAAACAAGGACGAAAAAAATGTACTTACTAGCTCCCAAGGCAATCCTTGTCGTATCGAACATCTCCGGTGCTTGAGCCCTACTATTGAGCATCTGTCGATCTAGTCGAATTAGCATGGCAGCCCAATCCACGGCTTAGGCGCTGTCGAACTTTGAGCGAACAGTCTTGACAAGGAACTGTACATCCATTTAGCATGTAGCACAACCGCTTCCTTCAAGTCGTTGACCCCCAAACCCCCATGTGAAGGAAATGAAGGTACCACAGAGTCGGTAACCAGGGGTCTTACCTGATCGCCATCCTGAAATTTAGGTCTAATTGACGAGGCGTAGGCTAACGCCTGTTTACACAAATGCACGGCTTAAGATTACTGGTGCTTGTCAGAGTAATTAGCGATTTGTCCATGCTTGTGAGTAAGCGCGTAGGTTTGACAAAACTGCACGATGCCTGTTCCGCAGGTGGCTGTCTCAGATGATCCGTAGGATCTTCAGATTCGTCTATGCATACGTTAATACTCCCGTAGGTAGTTTTCATGCACGTTGTAGACATAATGATAGTTTACGAAGGCACTTGGCCATAACCCGTGGTTACCGAGGACACATCGCGCTACCAAACTCTGTGCAACAGCTCATACTCGAATGGTGAAGAAAATCTCCCCACAAGGGCTGTGCCACAGATATACGTGAGCAGCCGAAACGCGTTTCGTGGGGTCGGAAGCGTTGAAAGGTTCTAGAAGCGCAGAAGAAGGTTAGTATTTCCTGAAGGCGTCGGGGTTGTCCCAGGATGTCCGGCGTCACGTCAGCCCAGCCCAGGTCCCATGATCAAAGGGAGCCACCAGCTGACCAATCGACAATGCGGTCTCCCGCTGCAAAAGAAAAAGAAGAAAAATATGCAGCAGCAAGCACTTCACCCAAAGCCGGAGGGCACCCTCACTTACAGGCGTGACAAGGACCCACGAGACTCTAGCAATGCAAGTCGATGAATCTGGCGGAGACGAGAAGGGCAAGTGGCATGGGCAAAAACCACAATGCATGGATGGGCAGTCTAGCATGCCAATGCAAACCAGGGTATCCTTCAATGTGTGCCACCAACAAGCCTGCCAAGCCGTCTTTAGCCAGGGTGGCTGGCAACACCGAGGCGAGAGAACGAACGACGTCGTGAAGATCTCAAAACGGTGAGTTTTTAGTAAGTGCGGGAACGGGAACAGGCTAATAAACGAGAGGGAAGGACGCAGCTCCAGAGGAGGAATACTACCCAATGGATATTTTGCTTGAAACTTCCAGGGATGTATTGAGGCGTAGAAAACCCAATCTCAACCTCGAACCATCTTAACGTCACTTCCGCATCACTTTTTTTTATTTTTTTTTTTAAATGTCACCTGCTAGAATAGAACCATGGCCAAGCCCGACAGCAACACCTTATGGGCCGCGGCTAGGGGCACCCGTCCACTTGGAAAGCCCACCATCGTTCCATCGCGGATCCTTACGGGTTTCTATATGAGTGCCCAATATTAAACCTGAGAACCACTTTAACGGGAAATCAACCATGGCGAAGATGAGGCTGAAGCGGAGGCTGAAGGTTTTCACTATCCCTAGCATAACCAGAACGAGGTTCACGACGGCGCAACTGCGTCGCGCGTCTCTCCCAACACCATCCAATGCTGGCTTCCAGACTTGTGGAAAACTTTCAACGTTAAGTATTCAGCATTCATAGGTAGAGATCGTGGTTGCATCACGTTGTCAGGGGGGAAAACAACTCACACAAGATGTACAATCGCGCTACTCGACACTGATGTGTTATAGGACAGGAGAACTTGGCACAACCTAGCACACGACGTCCACGCTAGTCTAGCGTATACTAGACTAGTCCAAGGAATAAACTACGGCAGACTCCATTTCGGGAACTAGGCATAGACGGAGTGGGCGATCTACTGCACTATGTGATCATATAGACGGAGTTGACCGATGCCTAGAGATTCAAAAACTCAGTCTCGCACGGGTCCGCGATCCAGTCGCTTGTTTGCGACCTCGGCGGGACGGCAAGTGCCAGCGCCTCATTTTTTTTTTTTATTTCCATAGGCAACGGGAGAATAAAAACATGAAGCCAGTGGGGAAATAAAGGAGATAAGTAATGCGAAAGGTCCAATTTGAGCTTATTGGTGAGGGAAATAGCCCACACCAGTTAAATAGACAAACTATGGCAAAACAGATCGGAACAGATTCACTTCAAGTTAATATACGCATTGACACTTAACATATGAATACACCTCGTAATGAATAATTATATTTTAGCTCTGTCTCGTATGTTGACGATGGTAATATCATTTGAACTACAACTGATGTGTACTCCGAGCTATCCAGCATACTACTCTGCTTATTTATACATTATAGGTCAGAATAGACCAGGCTCCGGACTAGGGGCCATGAAACCCGACGACAAAACTCAGTCCAGCTAAAGAAACACACTAAAACCCAAGCTAGCGTCACCACTCTCTTCGTATACATATTTAGAATCACATGTGACATACGAACCTACCGTAATCTTTCAAAACAAGTAAAGACTGACCATATCCTTTGTAAACAACGATAACCCCATTTCATTTTGGCCTAGGCTGTTCCTGTTATGATTAGGTTACATTCTGTAACCCCCCCCCAATACCAGATATGGCGAGTAGAAACCGGACCAACAGTCTCAAGAGGAGTAAGGCTAGTGATGAGATAGGGGGTAATATGATTAGATAATATGAACAAGAAGCATTTAATGTTGCTCACCATAATTTGTACGCGTATAAATTCAAGTAATAACTTAGCATATGGATATTATGATTATCTTTACGTTTTCGGAGTAAATTAACTATAATCACGAGGAATGGGAACATAATTAGAAGCCCTCGATGGCAATAGACAGTTGTAGCCCCAAGAGTCACAGTCCCAACTCCCCGGGCCCAACACTTAGTATAGTACCCACCGTAGCTGAACGATATCGGCCGTGACCTATGGTGTCATCGTGGCTTTAAACTAGTAGGGAACGTTTTAAGAAGCCGAACAGGTGTTCCTGCGGTAATGTACCTTTACCTCCCCCTAATCAAAGCCCCTGCCCGTTAAAATTTCCCCATGCGTGTTTTGCCTAGGTGGGAGCTAAAGATGATAGCGTCGCGATAGTTTGAGAAGACATCGACATGTAAGAAATAGTTTGGAGTCACTCTGGCTCGTTTTATCTTTATGTCAGGAATCCTGTACATTAGGCTGGTCATAAACACCTGTTGTTGCGCAAAGATGTTCGAACCATCTTAATGGGCTAATCCGGCTGTATGCAGAATGTTCGTTGTTGTGCAGTTTTGAGGTGTGCCTCGTGGCAGTTGGAAACCAGTTTCTAGTAGTGCCAAGTTACATCGTAGCACCTAATTTGTAGCACGTTGAGATAATATAGCTCTTCTATCGACATGGTGTCAGGATCTTGTTCAGGAGTCAACCATAAAATAAGTAAAGCAATCGTTATTGCGCGAAGGCGTCTGAATCACCTTCGTAGGCTAATCCTAGCAATATACATGTGTGTCATTTATCTATCACAAGAGTAGTATTATAGCCAGCATATGAGTTATATAAGCGATACCAGCTTCATGTTTCCTATAAGCTTGCGCAATATATATATATATATAACAAGGGCTTGGGCAAGCTGAAGCCTCAGACGAAGCCTCGCGCTAGCATGGCTATGTTCGAGACATGGTCTCAAGTACGTGTGACAATATGAGTCCGTTGGCGATTGCATCAAGTCCCACAGAACAACCGGGACCTCGCTGGTGTACACCCCTATTATCAGAGGGCTTGGCTCCAGGGTGAAGATGGGATACAGATAGATCACTGCTAGGTAGGAAGTGTAGGGGTAAAGGTTCAATGCCATTGACTCCTGCGCCTCTTCCAACTAGCTGGGAGGGCTGCGTCCTTGGATAGCTAAAGCCCTTACAAAAAGGGGTAGTAGCTATCCTGTGACTTTAGTGTCTGACATGTATGCCTAAACAAAGGAAGTAAAATGTATATAGATGGGAACTAGATAACGGGGGTGATTCTGGGCCCTCCGTGGAGAAATAAACTCCATATCTACAAATATGGGCAAGGAATCAAGGGGTTCGTAAGATTTGGGCGGAATTGCTGCTCACCTCGTTACTGACAGCATCCTACGTGCAAAGTGTCTTGTACAGTTGAACATGCTGAAGGCATCATGAATTCATCTTGCATGCTACAAATTTGTCTCTCCTGGAAACATGAACCCAGTTATTAAAGGGGAAAATCGCAAATAAAGACAGTAAGCTGAAGGCTTTTAGCACCTCGCTCACCATTATTATGATTGTTATCACCGTCATTGGTAGTCTTCTATTCGCCCCTTAGTATTTTCACAATTTACGCCATCAAGTCTCGAAACTTGATCACAAACCTCTGAACAGCATCCACGAACCTATCAAGCTCTCTCCGGCCATCATGCTCTAGAAGCGCAAGGCTGAGGGCGGCGTAACCGCGTCTAGCAAGATAGAAGCCCTCGTTCAACATCTCCAGGTGGAAGAGATCCAGCAATCTCGGATCCTCATCCGCCTTCCAATCTGCGGGCGAAGCGATATCCTCAACCGGGGTTTCCGTGAAGTGGATCACGAGGATCGAGCCACAGCCCAGGACTCTCAACCTCTTGCCCGTGCCACCATCCTCAAGGCCGTTGATCCTATCACGCACCTCGTTGCCGAGCTCGTGCAGCGCCCTCGCCTTCTCGGGCGTGAAGACGCTCTCGAGCCCCGCGGCGCCGACGTTCATCGTCAGCACGTTATTGTTGAATGTGCCGGCGTGCGGCAGCGCGGCGGGCGCACGTGGGTCGAAGAGCGCCATGACGTCCCGGCGTCCGCCGAACGCGCCGAACGACATGCCGCCGCCGATGTACTGCGCGTATAGAAACATTGTTAGTCGAGATCTCTAAGTCTTACATGATAGAACTTGCTAGATCATCATATGAAACAAACAAGGAGGCTAAGAGATCAGGCACGGGAGGTTTTTATACACACCTTGCCCAGCGTCGTCAGGTCCGGGTAGATCGCCAGCTCGCTCTGGACGCCGCCGCCCTCGTACATGCGCGAGGTCATGACCTCGTCGAAGATGAGGAGCGCCCCGAGCTCGTCGGCGCGGCGGCGGAGGTGTGCGAGGGACTCGGGCGTCGCGCACACCCCGCCACCGGACCCGAGCATGGGCTCCAGCAAGATGGCCGCTATGCCGTCTCCTTCTCCTTCCGATACGGAGGAGATCAACGCATCGACGGACGCCATGTCATTGTACGTCGCGACGAGGAACTCGTGGGGCGCATTGAGCGCCCGCAGAACCTCGTATTTACTCTTCTCCCCCGTCTCTTTCGGTGCCCAGACATCCTTGCACCCGAACGGGAAAACAAACACGCCGCCGTGATACGCGCCATCAAACACGACGACCTTTCCCCTGTGCCGTCCGGTGAACGCTTTCGCAGCGGCAAGCGCCATGAGATTCGCCTCGGTGCCCGAGTTCGTGAACCGGGCGTGCTCGATGCTACGGAATCGGTCCTTGATCAGCGCCGCGAGCCGCGCCTCGGCGGCATGTGGTCCGCCGTAGCTGAGCCCGCGCTGCACCGTCTCCGTGATGGCGGCCTGTAATACGGGATGCGAGTGCCCATACAGGCCGGCGGAGTACTCGCCCAGTAGATCTACGTACGCGTGCCCGTCGGCATCGCGCAACGTGTAGCCCGCCGCTGAGCTGATACAGAGCGGGTATGGCTCCCAATGCAGCACCGAGCGCGTGTTACCTCCGGGGAGGCTCGCTGTGGCTGCGTCATGCGCTGCACGGCTGGCCGGGTTTGCAGCCACATAGCGCACCTCGGCTTCGATATAGGCGGCTTGGATGCGGTCCGTTGTGGCTGAGGCCATGTTGAGCTCTTCCCTCCCAATTTTTGGTGTTGTTGACGTTAATACCGGTGGTAGGTGAGGACATTCATGACGCTTGTTGGAAGTGATGATGGCTTATTTAAGGGCTCAATGCCGACTTGAACTTCCTCGATATCACGATCTCCGTTCGGGTCGGGAAAGCTGATAAAGTTGATTCCCGAAATTCGGAGTATCAGTCCCACTCCAAGTTCGCTTTCAGATCCCCTTATCTCATAGATTCTGCGCGCGGGGATCATTGGTTTGCGGGGTCATAGGCGACGGGCATCAACTTACAGTGGGCTTGCCCTGGTGTACAGCTTCATGACTTCAGATGGGCAACATGGATGTAGATACAGCAAGAGGCCAGTGTTGAAAGCGAGCTCTGTAAACAGCAACGTAGTCAATGTTATCGGTAGGGCAGAAACAATGAGACAGCCATTTCCGTACGGAATATAAGGATGATGATGATCATTGCGATGCTAGCGTTAATATACTCTGCATTCACCGATCTTATTATAGACCAGGGAGCGGTACGCAGCCTTGGACAAATACATTTACATCCCTTGAGCCTTGCCGTGAAAATCCCAGCGCTGTATAAGACTAGCTTCCACCAAAGCACCGGGGAGGACTCCAGTTTCTTCCCAACGTACGGATACAGCAACCATCCACGTTATCCCTCACCCCATGTCCCTGCGCCGTATTATCATAAGCATCGTCTACTTTCACTGCTCAATGTCCTGCTCGTACAATGCTCTCCTCATCCGCTATCGTAATTTTTCTTAAATCCATATGCCCCGTTAGCCCTGAAGGCCAGTATGATGATTCAGCAAAGGTCATCGAAACCCATCATTCCCTCTCAGAACGCCAGAAAGCAAACTCAAACCCCATCTTTATGTTGGAAACGTGCGTAGTCCGGTTGACTGGATCGTGGTATCATTGTTGTGTATTGCATGCTTTCTTTCCAGAACTGGCCCAAGGTGACAAAAGGGTTCAGTTGCCATTTAGATGAGACTCGGGTGGAGGAAGGTTGTTTTCAACGTTGTGATAGTCCAAGATCTCTGAATACCTACCCACAGATTTTGATTAGCATGTCACCCGACGCCGTAGTTAGAGTTGGCCAGTACTAACATCATGATTTTCCAAGTATCGACAGGTAGATCAGCGTCATTGAAGCTCCAATCGAACTTCTCGTCGGCGACCGGCTCGTCAGTGGGATCGTGGTACGGAGCCAAGTATTCGTGAGCCAAGGCTTCAGCCGCTGTAATTCGCTTCTTGGGGTCGAACACGAGCATGCGCTCAAGAAGGTCGATAGCTTTTCCGCGAGTTGGTTATCGACTGAACACAGCGCAGTATGCTTTGGAGCGCAGCTTACCAGAAGAATCAGCATTCCTGAACTTAGTTTTCAGGGGTTGTCGCTCTCGCTTCGGCAGAGATTTAACAAATCTTAGCGTCTATCATTGTTGTTAGTAGGTAGCCTGCTTCCACAGAGTGTATACGCAACGTACATTTTCACTAGCAATAGTGTTGATAACGTCATCTGGTGGCGTACCGAGAAGTTCGGTGATGATGGAAAATTGATTAACGTGATCTTTGCCTGGGAACAGAGGCTTCCCATCAAGCATTTCAGCAAAGATGCAGCCTGCGCTCCAGATATCAACCTCCACGTCATACTTTTGCCATGTAAGCATAATCTCCGGGGCGCGGTAGTATCTTGTGGACACATATCCAGTCATCTGGGGATCCTGGATCCTGGCCAAACCGAAGTCGCAGATCTTCAAATCACAGTTTTCGTTGACGAGAATGTTGCTGGGTTTCAGGTCGCGATGGACAACACCAGCCGAGTGAACATATTTCAGCCCGCGCTGCTCTTGCGTCAGTTCCCATGTACAATTCAAACGTCTACACCGCGGCGCCGCCAGCCAGAGAGAAAAACATACCATAATCTGATACAAGAAATACTGGATGAATTGCTTCTCAAGAGGCCGCGAGGTCAAAAGCCGGTGCAAGTCTGTTCCGAGAAGTTCGGTCACGAAGTAGCTACAGTGAAGAAGTTAACTATCTGTAAAGCCTAGGTCGGCTCAGCGTAGCGTACATGTCTTCGAGAGGGGAGATGAAGATGTCGCTGAGCGAAATAACCTGGGGGGCAGTGTCAGCTACCACAGCTTTGATAGGGCTGGCCGAACAAAGCAACGTACATTCTCGTGCCGCAGGTGCTTCAATAGCTTGAGCTCGCGGTACGTTCTCTTGGCCAGGACGGGGGTGCTGAAGGGCTTCATGATCTTCTTGACGGCCACATTCTGGTTGGTGAGCTGGTCTTTCGCAGAGCTAGAAGTCCAGTGGGCCGAGTCAGTCGTCTGCTGTCTGATCGCACGCGATTGGCAATTAAGATTTCAGGTGGCAACATACCAGACCAAGCCAAAAGCACCCATTCCCACGGGCTGCAAGTCCGAGTACCTGGAGGATTATCAACGTTGCTGAAGCGCTGGAGCCAACCCGCGAACCCCGTCGGAGGGGTTTGGCGGGGAGGGTGAACGTACCGAGAGGTAATCTCGAATGTAGTGCCGAAGATCTGGGCTCGTATGAATTCGGCCATGTTGTCGGTTGTTTATGGATGCTGTCTTTTGCGTATGGTAGGAGGACAGAACGAGAGAGGGCAAGGAGACAGCGCCGCGGGCAGGCAAGGCGTTTGGAGGGACGATGTTGGCAGTCGAGCGACGGAGCGAGGGGTAAATGCGGCCGCGTGCAGCCTTCTCTTCCCAGTGCTTGTGCTGCAGTTGCGATCAGGGAAGTGTGAAGAAAGACGGTAAGTGGTAGGACTAGAGGCAAGGGATGTTCCCAAAGAAAAATAAAATACGGATTGGCAACAAAACAAGAATTATCAGAGTCTGTCTTCTGGTCGGGGTTTTGGGGGCGGCACTGGAGTAGTAGCACTTAGTGGGAAGGTTCTTCAGCACAATTCGCAGCGGCGGCTGCAGTGTTGGGATCTGGCTTACCTTAGTGACCTTAGTGGAGTGGCGATCGGGATCAGGATTATATGTATGCCAGGCTCAGGCTCAGGCTTGGTTGCAATGGGAAAGAGGTACAGTATTGTAACAGGTCCATGTACTCCAGGTACCGGATACTGCTCTACTGGGCCGCACTCGGTGGATACCTACCTCCTAGGTACCTACCTTAAATACCTACTTCAATCTATACCAGTGCTGTGAACTGTAGTGTGTTGTATTAGGTGTGTGGGTAAAATATGTTGTAGAAGAGATGGAGCAAGTGACTACATACATAGGCAGTCTCCGTGAGGGGTAGTTATATACACTGTAGCCCGTACCTTCCCTGACAGAACCAATAAACAGACATCTGGATACAAGGGCATTAGTCCACGTAGGGGCATATCAAAGAGTAAGGACACATCGTTCATCCTTGCCTGCACTAGGTGCCTAGTAGTACGAATCAGTATCGAGCACAACAAGTAGGTACTACCTATTACCTATGCACAGTAGGTAGTATGCTGAAGAGGCGGCGGTTTTGCTGCCAAAAGTTCCTACGCGCCAGGGAATATACAGTACCATGAGCACCGTGCAGGTAGCTGGACGGTCTGTGCTTGGACGGTTGACTCGAATGAGCCATGTGCGTCCAAAAGCACAGCGGGACGGACGCATCTGGTAGATGGGCCATCTTACATCTGAGCTGGCATGGATATGCCGTCCTCGAGGAATGCAACAAATGCCTGTCTTGGATCTTAATGCAAATATCTAAAGCTGTATGTACACATGCTACTACCTAGCCAAATGCAAGCTAAGGAATGCCTCGAAAGGAGGCCATATGAATTAATTGTGTTGAGACGGTCAAGTTGAATGGGTCACAAATATCAAATTCTAATAGGTACTTATCTGCTAGTTATTTAGCTTCAGCCACGTGAATTTGACAACTTGCAGTCCAGATGATATACAGGGCCAGACAAAATAATTGATGGCCCCGTATCTACCGAGGTAGTTGGACCACTAGATCAGGCAGGGCAACCAGTCTATACTAGGAAATGTGGCATGAGCATTGTTTGAACAAGTGATTAGATCTCACTATTAGACAATCTGGCCTGCAGAGGATGGGATTTACTAAATGCCATGTTTAGAAATGCATGCCTAACAGTCTTGCATAGCCATATACAGAGTGCCGATCCCTAGCCCGTATCATCTAATACAATGTCCAGGCTGTGCTTCATGATCCAGGTCAAGTATAAAAGGACATAGCACCTGACCAGACACTAAGGAACGGACTGCTGGGGTTCATTTGTCTTTGCTTGTCATTTAACTTTTCCTTTTACAGACGAATATCCGGCAGGGTTTCTTGCATTCCTTGCAAAACATTATCACTTTACCCGTTACATTGCATGATAAGTGTGCCTTTCAAGGTATATGCAAAGTAAAGATAAAAGTTCTTTAGCACCTGCATAAAAGCTTTAAACCTTGGACCTAGTTATCTCCACTATATAGCATTATATACACAAGCCATTAAAGCAAAGAATTAAATAGCCTAGCTTGTTAAATGGTTATATTTTATTTAAACAATATATATATTTTTAATGGTTTAAGAAATGTATTATAAAGTGATATTTTTTATTGGCTAATAAGGAATGCCTAAAATTTAAGCAGGACAATGATGTCATGGACTAGAATAAGCGCCTTAGAACTTTTGGATTGAACTTCCTCTTGGTACATCTCTTGTAGCTCATTGGTCATACCTGTCAAGGCATGGCCCAGAAATACAGGGGTTCTTGATGGAAGTATACTATACTCATCACGGAGTACATCCCCCTTTGCAAGATACATAATTGTACGTACAGTAGGCATCTGCGGTATTGATGAGCCACCGAGCAAGAGCAAAGTCAATGGCGGGAAAGTTATCGCAAACTCCTTAACGCTTGCGTCGGTAACAACGGTAAAGACGTCCCCAGGAAAAAGGACCTGTGTTCAAAATAAGCTTTTAACACTCGCTTACCACGGCTCATTGACTCATAAGTAGCTGGTAAGTTAGAATTTATCCTTCAGTAGCAGTGTATATGCTCCGATTACGCTAGGTGGCAGTTATCGTGCTAGTTAATATGTCTTCAGTTGGGCTCGGCCATACTTCACCTGCTAGGGCCAGCATTGGCGCCCCGCTCCTGTTGTGAATTTACCGATCATCGAGCTCTGGCTGGAACATCGACGATTAACGCAACTCAACCAGCCCCCAGCCTCTGGCGCTCGTTGAATTCCCACCGCCCTCCCTTCTTTCCCGGGGCCTGGACGGGAACACGAAGAAAGATAGCCTACTGTAGAGACGTGCGTGCTACTGGGTACTATGTATGTAGTCGCGCATTGAGACCCCGCACGACCCCGCATACTCTTTCGGAGCATTTGCTCCTGGCCGGCTTCCTCTCGCAAATCAAATGCGCAAAATACCATCGTGACAGCACCGTCTCTGAATTTACCTTACCTACCCTATGGCTGGGGCGTGCATATTCAAGCGGGTATGACGTCATCCAGCATTGTTAGAAATCAAGGCCATATGATCCAAACATGCAGCGCAACTCATCTCGACGTCTGGCAGCGCAGGCATGACAGCTGTCAACATCATCCAAACGCAACATCAGCGGAGACAAATGGGTTTTCGTTCAACTCAACAATTCGATGAGGTGCGAAATCGGAAACCCCATCGAAATCTTCGAGAACGCCATCTCCTGCCATCAGGGTCTATCTGCACAAATTAAACCTGGAAACTAATCGACCTCGAACCTCAACGTCGCCACCAGGTCTCATTGGTCTAATTCGCGTAATAAGGTACCAGATACGACCTCGACGAGATCCGATCTGCCAGGGCAACCCTTAGCGGCAACGGGGCGCCGACGGCCTGGACCCTGGAGACCACTCAACCAGAAGGGTCCCGGATGACAGGTCGGGACATATTCTATTTCTATGCGCGGTTTACTATGCTAAAAGGTGGCATCAGTACGTCATCGGGCTCACCAGCGCGCGCGCAAATCCCTTCATAGGCCCGCGAGACGGTTTCGAAAGATTCGTCTTGACACTGGCACCAATTCCCGTCACCTCTGAATCGTACAGCTAACGTAGATAACTCTAAATCTAAGTGCGATTCAAGGATCTGTGCAATAGTGATGTTGTATCTTCATCATGGAAATAGGCGTGATGCCATGTATACCTAGAATGCCCCGAAACACTCTAGTCTATGATCTGTCTATGATCTGTCTATGGGTTCCAAAGGTCAAGGAATCACTTGACTACTCAATTGGTATTTATACCATATTATTGTTTTGCGCCCGACGCCTCCCTGCTTGGATGCTAATTCTCCTAAGAGTTGAGTTTGAGGCTTTAAGCCTTACAATTGAGCTCTATAAACTTGATACTGGTTCTTGTTGCAGGTCTTAGTCCACATAGTTTAGTAGTGTTAGAAATGCATATTATAAAATTTATTTGAATAAAGTCATAAGAGAGAAACTAACAGGGGGAGAAATAGCAGTTTAGACTGCATCTGTTACAAGTCTCCTCCCGGTAGAAGAGAGAAAGCATTTAGTGTATTATCAAGACTATCGTATAAGAACAACTATTCATGGCATATCTGGACTCTACCTGTAGATTTCGTATACAAGGACAACGTGGGCTTTAACATCACGCCATATCTTCGCACTAATCAGTTTCGAATGAGAACAATCTCATTTGGCTGTCCTTCCAAGCCTGCGTTATTAAGGAGGCAGCGAGGGCGGTCGGTTATATGATGATTCAATTAAACATGTCGAACTATTTCCCGTTAAACACACGAATCTCTAATTGGATATTTATAATATAAAATTTCGCTAAGCCGCTAGCTTTAGGGTAATGATATGAAAGGTGTGGAAATTGTAGAAAGTCTTGCAAAGTTACCTCGTCCAACGCGGCACGTTAGAAAAACCCAACATCGTGAATTTCAGCTCCACACTGGGTGCCATCTTTACCAAGTAGGAACAACTAGTTCAAAGTTTATTCGTGGGACCTGGGAGCCTGAAAATGGAAAACATGAGAATCCTCTCATTCACCTCCTTTATGGCAGGGGAAATTATGAGAAGCCGTGACGGAGTAGGGCTTGTCCTCAGCATATCATAACAACAAAGCTACACTACTATTTACAGGACCCTTTCGCACAGCTAAATCTTCGGGCACAGAGCATGATATGGCGCCTTCTCTGCTTTATCTCGCCCCACAGGCAAGGGCTACTAATACTAAGACTTGCAAGCTTATCAGTCAACAAAACCACCTACCCTTCACATTTCTCTCTTCGCTAAGCTGGGCTTCTATTAATACAGGGAAAACAAGAAGCTCTAAGCTTTTAACTGCTCTAGAACAACAGTTGTACATCAAAACGAACTATGTAGCGTTAGCTCATCATCACTTCATAAATAATTCTTATAAGCAACTATCAAGCTAATGTAACCACTCTTATAACTCGTTAAGTTAACTAGTTAGTCTGTCCAGCGGCTTACAGAAACTTCGAATACGACGGAAATCGTCAGCTCTCAAGTTGTTAAATAATGTAAATAGAAATCGTTTCTCTTGCCTTTAGAATGAAATTTGGGTTGTAAAAGCTCAAAGTTCACTCTGAAACATGTAAACCAGAACATTCTATGCTCAGCTCCCTCATAATTTAAGTCTATCTCTACTAATATTCCTGCTTAATATTCTAATCTCCAAATCCATCCCCTTGCAGATAAAACCACACCATATCATACATGTACTGACGAATGATAGGACTAAGATTGTATCCGGAATTTATAAAGCCTTTAGTTTGTGCAATCTCATCATCATTATTTTATAAAAGTTGAAACGGTGATACGAAACAGCTACTCCTAAGGATGTACTTCTTAAAATAGTAATCTTACCACCAAACCACCATACTGTTAGGTCCACTCTCCAAACTAAGAGAATCATTGCGTGTCACGACCTTCATTACTACATTGACAGAGGCTACAGTCGAGCAGCTCTCGGGCCTCCTGTTCCCGTTCCCGTTCATCGACGTGGATCTGCTAGACCGGTAGCGGTTCGACGTTCCAAATACCCTCTGCGTATTCGTTTATGCAACGATCAGAGCTGAAGAAACCCATGCGGGCCACGCTGCGGATGCACATCGTGATCCACTCTTCCTGGTTTCCGTATGCCTCATCGACCGCCTTGTGGGTGTCAATATACGACTGGAAATCGTCCGAGACTAGGTAATAGTCGCCGTGATCACGAACGGCAGATATCAAAGCGTTGAAGTCTGTGGGATCGCCGAACACCCCTCTCTGGATCGCGTCGAACACTTTCGTTAGGTTTGGGTCAATAGTATGCTCCTGCCCGAACGTGTGCTCATGACGCAGGTTCTCAACATCTTCGGAGAGTACTCCGAATAGAAAAATATTCTCTTCGCCGATCTCACGTGTAATTTCGATCTAGAAATGCTAAGCATGCTTCGTCACGCTTAGGAGTAAGATAAGGCAGGCTTACGTTGGCACCGTCACAAGTACCGATAACCAGCCCACCGTTCAGTACGAACTTCATGTTACTGGTTCCGGATGCCCTATAATACCTTTAGCCTGAGTGTTTTGTGATATGGGCGTTCTCACTTACTCTGTACCAGCTGTAGAGATATGCTCACTCAAATCCGAGGCGGGTATGATCATCTCAGCCTTGCTCACGTTATAGTCTTCCAGAAAGATGACTTTCAGTAAGTCACCAATGTCAGCATCTTTGTTGACCACGCTCCCAACATTATTTATGAGATGGATAATCTGTTTGGCCATCCAGTAGCCTGGGGCAGCCTTTCCACCGAAGATAGAAACGCGGGGTTGCTGCTTCTTCCTTTCCTCCGGGTTCATGTCCTTTAGAGTCAGGTATCGATGAATAACGCCAAATATGTTGAGCTGCTGGCGCTTGTACTCGTGAATCCTTTTGACCTGGACGTCGAACAGGGCGGCTGGGTTCACATTGATATTCAATGTGGATTTGATGTACTTCGCCAGACGGACTTTGTTGGCATACTTGATCTCAGCCCACTCTTTTCGGAATTCCTTGTCATCAACGAATAGCTCCAGCTTGTTCAGGAGGGTGAGGTCCTTCAAGTATTCGTTTCCACCAGTCTTGCTTGCTATCAGCTCTGATAGTCTAGGATTAGCTTGGTGCAACCATCTTCTCGGTGTGATGCCGTTTGTGACGTTTGTGAACTTGTCTGCGCCAAATATGGTAACGAAGTCCTTAAAAATTGTTGTCTGAATTAGGTCAGAGTGAAGTTCAGCAACGCCGTTGACCTTGTGCGAGCCAACAACAGCCAAGTATGCCATTCGGACCATCTTCGGCTGAGACTCCTCGATGATAGAGACTCGGGTCAGCAGATCCTTGTTTCCGGGGAATTCCTTCTCAACCGCCTGCAGAAAGAAGAGGTTGATGTCATAAATGATTTGAAGGTGACGGGGTAGCAGATGCTCTATCAAGCCGACTGGCCATTTCTCGAGGGCTTCGGGAAGCACGGTATGGTTCGTATAGCCAAACTATCCAATCAGTAAGACCTACTTCGTTGCCTTCGGGGGGATCGTACTCACAGTCGCTGTAACAATAGCCCATGCATCATCCCAGTCAAGGCCTTCGATGTCAATCAAGATGCGTTGCAGTTCAACAATAGCTAGTGTGGGGTGAGTATCATTG
Source organism: Xylaria acuta (assembly GCA_022495125.1). Lineage (NCBI taxonomy): Eukaryota > Fungi > Ascomycota > Sordariomycetes > Xylariales > Xylariaceae > Xylaria > Xylaria acuta. The sequence continues at coordinate 453,582 of MU383096.1, forward strand.
AGCTGAATAGCAACCTGATCTGGGAACTCGGTCCATTTTCGCTCGGATTTCTTGAATCGGCGGACAATGTCATATAAAGATGCAGCTACCCAGAAATACTGCTGCTTAACGCGTAGTTCCTTTCCTCGGTCCAGATTGTCATTGGGATATAGTACCGCGCTGATGGTTTCCGCCCGCTGCTGGTCGGCTACTGAGTTTTCATAGTCGCCACTGTTGAACTTCTGGAAATCAAATTCGCCGCTGGCTGCTTTGCTGGACCACAGCCGCAAATTATTCGTAGAAGGGGTATCAAATCCGGGGGTTGGGACGTCATAAGCAACGGCGGTAACTGTTTCGCCACCTTCCCATATGCTTACCGCCTTTCCAGCCTCGTTCTCGCCCTTACGAACTCGACCGTGGAATTGTATCTGGCAACAAGCATCAGCTATATATTTGGTTCTGCCTGACAGCTGGGGTTGTGGGTTGCTCACATCAACGGTTACATCGTGTCGGGGGAATTCCCAGGGATTGAAGTCAAGCCAATAATCAGGCACCTCGATTTGGTACCCGTCAATGATCTCTTGTTTGAAGATGCCGTAGCGGTATCTCAACCCATAGCCCCATGCAGAGTAGTTCAACGTCGCCATGCTGTCGAGGAAGCATGCTGCTAGTCTTCCTAAACCGCCATTACCCAGTGCGGCGTCGTGTTCTTGTCCGATAATGTCTTCGATGCGGAAACCTAGTTCGGCGAGCCCCTCTGCACTTTGCGGTTAGCCTTGGTGAACTTGAGTTCATTGATACAACAGACAAAATAACTATACCCTTGGCAACATCCTTGGCGCCCAGGTTAAGCATGGCATTGTCAAATGCTCGGCCCATTAAGAACTCTAAGCTGAGATAGTAAACACGTTTTTGATCGGCAAATGTCTGGCGTTGCTGAGTCTTGCTCCAATCTTTGACTAAACGATCTCGGAAAGCTAGACTGGAAGCCGAGTATGCAGCTGACTGATCGCAATTGTAAATGCTTCGAGCCAAGGTAGCCTCGACGTGACGGACGACCTCCCTCTCGAACTCATCTTTGTTTTTGAAGCCTGAAAACTCATGTTTACTCCAGGCTTCACGCTGAGGCTCGGGGATGGAAGCTAGACAGCGAATAGGTTAGAGAGGAGAGCAAGTGAGTGGCCAATTCGCTGCTTAGAGGCATATGTACACAGCTTCGCATAATGAGAATTGTCCACAACGAAGATATCGACGTACCCTCAACGCTCTTGATTTCTCCCGGGCCGAAACCGGTAACGGTGCGCTTGTGCTTGGGTCGAGAGATTCCAGCAGGTCCTACCGGGCCAATGATGTCGATCACGGGCGCTGCCGTCGAGGGGCGTCGCTCTCTTACGGGTATGCTTCGCTCGGTCGAAGCCATTTTTGTCAAGACGACTCGGACGGAAATTCAGGACAAAGCTGTCGAGCTGGCTTCAGCACTTAGCAAAGAGAATTCGAGCGTTTAACTATAACGAGTAGAACCCAATCAACCATAACCGTTGCTATGTCATTGCCACATTCATAACAACCACTGAACTGTGACTGGAATGAGGGGCGCGGGGCATTCCTTTGGCATCTGGAGCTAGAGTGGGAACACTGGAGAAGGGTACCTACGGACTGTGCTAAACAACACCGATCGGCCGATCAGAGCGGGGTTGTTGTCGTTGTTGTAGAGCAGGCGTCTTCTTGACGAAGACTATCTTCAACAAGCAGCAGTCCGAAGAGGACGGGGAATAGCTGAATTGGGACGAAGGGAGACGAGCTGTTCTCTGAAAAGCAATAGGATAGGCACAGAGAGAGTAGGTAAGATGATACAGGCAGGTCGATGCGAACTATTTATTTGCATTCGAGGACGGTCGCTGGCTGAAGTGGGAGAAAGGCGGGCCTCGCGTCTAGAGGTAGGTAGGGATAGGGATGCCTGAAGGATACGTAGATTGGGCAAGCTAAGCTAGATATAAGGGGACATGAGAGAGAAGAAAACTGAATGGAACCTGGGTCTGTAGAGCAATCTGGCTTGTGAGGCACAACCTAAGCTCGAGAAGCACGATGACGAAGTTGAAGCTTCTACGTAGCTAGGGTGGAGGAGAGAGACAATGCAGGTTGCATGCACGTGCAAATACCAGTCGGGTACTTGCCATCATGAGGATGAGGGGAGCTACAGTGCCTGCCGAAGTAGGTTCCTGACGCTACGTATGAGGTTAGGATCCACCTAGGCAGTGTGATCCGTTGGCATTTTTCTCCGCTACACCCGCGTACTTCATCACTGGAAGAGCTATAATACTCATATTTACCGTAACAGTAGATAGCGGGGCTGCAATACCTACCTAGGTATACTAGATGCCAGCGGGTATGGCAATGCGGGGTAGCACAGGTATCTACGAACTAGGTACTGTACAGTACGGGCCTCCAATTCTATAGCTTGTGGCAGGTACGACTGGACAGTGCTATAAAACGACCCCGCACGGGTAGATCATGTAGACCATCTCCATCCCCTCTACAACATATTTTACCCACCTACCAATACAACACATTACAGTGGTGAGAGCTGCAGGATTCGAACCTGCGCGGTTTCCTACTGCGGAATGCATTAATTATCCCGATAATCACGTTTACTTTGGAATTTCCTCGTCAAAAATGCACGTTAAAGTTTTCCCGTACGGCTTGAGCACACGGCTTGCCTACCCTCCCGCGCCCGGTCGAGGCAGAAGAACTATATAAACCCCCCCTAATTGTTTATTTGATTTATTATAATGTTGTCGTCGACGAGAGAATACCGCGAAACTTCTGGTTGAAGCGAGGTTTTACAGTTGGATGGGCAGTTGATTCTACGTGCGTATCGGTTTGTACCCGCTGTAGGGGCCGGACGAGGGTCGGGGTTACGCATTCACTGGCCAAAGGCTTGCCGGGGAGGGAGTAGATGGTATTAGACTTGACGTAGTTAAAGTAGGAATTCCGTAGTATTTGAAGGGGTTTTGTAGTAGTTTTCCCGTCGTCGGTGCTTCTTGGGAGGGAGGTTTGGCCGCTGTAGCAGGTACGACTAGACAGTGCTATAAAACGACCCCGCACAGGTGTTTTCATGTAGACTTCTCCATCCCCTCTACAACATATTTTACCTACCCACCAATACAACACATTACAAGCTCTAATTTCTTGACGTAGCCAGCGGCCAATATCTGCTCTCCTCAGCCCACTGCTCCTGGCAGATCGGCTGATCAAAGTTGGGCAAAAACCGAATGATGGTAAGGGTATGAACATGTTTCTGTACTGACCAAAGAGACATCCTTGAGGGCGGTCGAATTAAATTCGTATTATCAGCGAAAGAGAAGGACGTTGGTTTATTTTAGTGATGCGTCCTGTAGGTACGCTAGGTCTTTAACCCAGAAATCGAGGTAAAGGGGCCTGCGAACTTCAATGTTGCTAGGTATGGCCGTCGCAAATCCTACATGCGTGTATAACTTACTTTTATCGTCTACTGTACCAGCTTAAGTTAGCTAGAGTGTTACGGTTTGATGTATATAGGCAAACTGTGAAAGTCTCCCATCGACGGACCGTGAGGTGTAACGGTACATTGCCTGAATGCCGAACTAATGTTTGTGTGCTAGGGAGTAGTAGGTTCGACTCCTACCATGGTCTTTTTTGTCTTCTTGTTTCCCCCTTCTCTGCGTCATCAATTACACCTTTGAACTAAAATCCATACGCGAACAAAACGAGCCGCCAAGATTCTTCATCAGGGGTTCCCAAATCAATACTGTCTGTCCTCTGAAATCGTTGCCACGGTTGGATGGTTGGGAGTAAGGAAGCTAGACGCACGAGAATGTCATCGCGCGCTTCCGATGTTGCCTGCGCCATTTGTTGCAAGGCTACCCCGCATACCTGAGGCGCCGCCAATACCCCACAAGGCCCTTCAACGCTCACGATGTAACCACCAGAGCCAAACCCATGCAAACCCGGGAAGGGACACACATGTCATCATAATGGTACTATTCTCACCTACTCTAGGATTGGCTAGCCGAGCGCTCCGCGCCACAATCTAGATTCTTGACACTGAGACGGAGGGTACTGCAAACACCGAGTCGACTACAATTATCTGGTGGTACACTCCACCTCTAATCCAGCATTTGTGAACAACACGCCACCTCGATCGGGAACAATGGAATAAATAGACCATAGTCGAAATGCTTACACTCGTCGGCCTTGGGCTTCTCCTATTAGAAGCATGGGTATATATGTAGAGTTAGTTACTGCATTGAAAAGAGCTTTATCATGTCAATACCTGTCAGTACAGATCTGGATCCTAGCACTATCCATCAACGACTAAGCATCTCGTGTGATAGGGTATCCATTTTCATTCATGCTTCGGCCTTCAAATCCATCTGTCCGCCGTCACTATGGGCTACCCCGACGACGCCGACTGCTTCCCAGGCCCTGGTCTATCATGCGAACATGTCCTTTCTCCCTAAGATATTGATTGAATATCGAATGCTGGGCGCTGCGAAAACAGGGCTGCCGAGAGAGTTATTCTATCGAGATATTGTCTCCTTCCAAAAGCCTCCGCACGTAGTGTTCTGAGAACCTTGGTAAACGCACATCGTGTATCATTCCACATGCTGAAAAGGCGTTGTGCCTGGAGAATTCCGCCGTGTCCCCAACGCCTTGCCAGGAAACAGGCTGCAATATTCCCACATAAACTCCAATCCGATGCTTTTAGGCCCTGCTTCCAAAATATAGCAACAAAATAAAAAAGGGTGCTGGTGGGGGGGAAGGGGGTTAATGTGGACCCCAACTGGTGTAAAGAACTGACTTCACAAAATGCCGGAATCCTTAAGTGCATTGTTGAGTATCGTTTCTTTAACCGCTGCGAATACTAGCCGAATGTTGGACGTATCGGTCGCTTGAGTAAGGCTGTGCGAGTCGCGAAGTTAGATTCTGTACACATTGGAACGCGACTGTTACGTACTGTGGGTATAGATTCAAGTGAGCCCTGTTTACTTGATTGAACCTCCAAAGCAGATACTTTGCTGCCTTATTGACATCGTTGCCCCCAGAATAGTCCGGGAAGTAGTTCCCCAGTGGCGATCTTGGTAGTTTGGATTTGAAGATATCGACCTTGTTCAAGAATAAGATGATGCTTGTTCTCATAAACCATCTCGAGTTCACAACCGAGTCGAACAGCAATAAGCTCTCCATCATGCGATTCTAGCTAGTATGAGCTTGATGTCGACCTGCAATAATAGCAGTGATTACTGACCTGGCTGCTTTCTTCGAGTAGTACTTGATCATATTCGCTCAGGGCTACGCAAAAGATAATGGATGTGACATTTTCAAAACAGTGAATCCATTTCTTCCGCTCGCTTCGTTGCCCTCCGACGTCAAACATACTGGGGTAATCAATTAGCCATGTGACCAGAGAGAAGATGTGGTATAGCCTACTGTATACTGAGTGCGCCCATCTGGAATCTGGTCTCATATATACCCGTGGTTTTGGTTCGCGCGCGGAGAACGTCCATCTCGTTTGGTAGGTACTCTGGGCCGCATATTCGCCGGACTTCGTCAAAGAAGCTATGGATTGTAAGTACGATCATCTATCTAGAGGGCGAGCTGACTCACTATCCGGCCGAGTCCATGAGATAAAATTCGGTCGCATGATGCATGAGCTGATCAATGCAAGGATCGGTCCATAATGCTCTTACTGCAACACCGACTTTGGGTTCTATGCGGGCGGTCGGACCGGACTCGACGGTATAACTGAGTAGATAATCGCAGTAGTCTTTTGTCTCGTCGCTGCTCGGCTCAATCTCGAATTGCTCCATGGCGATAATGACGGCCTTAGCGCATTCGATCAGGTTCTTGAACACGGTGGCACGATAATTGTATAACTCCTCCTCCGAATAACCCTTCAGATGTATAATCTTCATCTGCTTAACGATAGTGGATTTTCCGCTTTCGCCGGAGCCTTGAAACCCAATTAGTAAACCCCGTAGGTGGTAATCTAGACGCGGTAGCGGACAGAACCCACCAAGCAGTAGTATCTTGCATTCTCGGCGTAGCTTCTTGGAGTCTTCGTCAAGGGCTCTATCGATGGCCTGACTACGCTTCTTCTGCTCCTCATCCTCCTTATTGGAGCTCATGCATGCGCCCATCATGGGTAATACGAGCGGGCCCAATGGACCCGTGAGTCAAGTCGGGGATGGGTCTGGAAGACAGAAAAGGTATATGTGGACAGTGTTGAACGCTTGCACGAATGGACCGAATCAACAGCTATAGGCATATGGCGTGAAGTACTTAATCGAGCTTTGCGTGGGTGCGAGGCTGGCAGGAAATCGTCGGCGTCGGATTCGGCAGTGTCGGGCGATCTGGGAGTCTATCGTGGGTTCGAGGCTAGCCGTTGCCGTGTCGGCGGTGAGGAGATCGGTACAGTGTATCGTCAATTTTCAAGCTAAACAGGAGAGGATGTTGAAGCAAGATATATGCTTGTCGCAGTAACTAGGTAGTGGGTTTAGTAGCTGTCTGATGGTCGACGACGAAATAACCACATAACCGTAGGGGTCAGGTTACGTAGATTGGCTTGAACACAACACTTCGGAGGCGGAGGTGGAGGCAAGGTGGAAACGAAGAGGTGCGCAGGATATGTGGGCTACCTCTTAGCGCAACGAAGCCACAGCGCTAACCATTAATCTACTGGCCACGGATCTGGACGGTAGTGTGTATGGCTCAGCTAGACCAGGGCGACCCAAGTGCAGGCAGGCATCCAACCTTGAGATGGCTGAATGGCGATGGCTGACAAGTCGGTTGCGGTAGAATTGGCCTCTTTCCCCGAAGAGCCTTGAAAAGCCCAGAGAAGAAGCTGAAGCAAACGTACAATTTATTTGTGTTGAGGGATGTCTTGTCTGAGTGGAATGGCTCTTGGCTCTTGGCTTCAGGCCTCATAGCTTAGTCGGCTTGCCTGGCCTATCACTTGAACGTCGGTGTGACGCTTGAGTCAAATCCGCAGGTGTACAGAATGTGATGTTGACGAGAGACGGCGACAAAGCGACTGAAGAAGTGACGGTGTACAGCACGTCTTTGGCGGTGGACGGACGAATGAACAGCGGTGTAAAGAAGCACAGGGAGCAAGCAGATTGGTGCAATTGAGCGAAAACGGGCGGTCTTTTGGGATCTGGGAGCGCAAAATTACCCTCTTAAGGTTACCACAGTATGTTGTCCGAACCCAATGCTACGCAACAAGAGACGGGGAACTGGCAGCCAGGCAAACGCATATGAAAATAGAAGCAGGCAGCGGACCGAGCCCGACTTGAAAATACCTGGGTGGGTTGTATGACGTTGGAAACCAGGACTTACAGGAAAAGACGCCGAGGCTGCCGGGATCCTCTGGCAATAGGTAAAGGCTAGGTATAATGTAAGTAATTGACCGGAGCTAGGCCAAGAAGCAATCAGGTACCGGCAGCAGAAGCTGATGAAGGCAAGATAGGGAAACATAACCGGCAGCTGCCATCGGTGGAGCAAAGTTCAAGGTAGCAACCCAAAAAGCAAGGGGAGTGTGGGTATATTTTGTGCTGACTGACTACAGTAAAGCTTCAGCGTACCCTTCTCAGTACACTTCTGGTACTGCATACCTCAGTAATAAGAATCCTAAAATAGGGTCTGAGAGAGCTGATCTGATTGGGTAATATTTTCTGCGACTACGTACTACCGGAGGTACAGTAGTGCCAAACCCACAATTTAAATATTGGCGCAAAGCCACCGCATTAAGGCAACAACTACAGTACAGTAGGAGATAGATGTAGGCACTACCGCAGGGAGAACTCAGGTTGGGACATCACAGGTTGTTGGACCTTGAAACAACATATGTTGGTACAGTACCCGGCACATGTGTTCGTTGGTGGAATTGTCACTGTAACAGAATTGACAGGCCAACATCCATTCAACTTCAATTGCCAACCTGAGCGTTTTGATACAGGTTAGCATAGCACGGTTGTATGTACACACTGCATGCAGATCAATACAGCCACCCACTAGGTAGGCAATGTAGCGCTGTTTTATGCTGTCGCTCATGTGGGGTTGTCAGTTGAGTTACAACGATTTGGGAGACAACCCACGCAGTATTGTATTGACTGCAATACACCAGTCATAAAGAATATGTTGGCTTGTCTAAGCCCAACATGTGTGCTGTAAGTAGGCAGACCATGTGAGAGCATGGCTAAAAGTCGGTGGTACTGGGTACCTTAGACCAACACTGTTGCTTCATATGCATGTCCAGCCAGCCAAAAGACACCCTTAGGTGACAAACCAGACTTCAGAGCAACTTTGTTCAGCTTTGCCATGCAGCTGCATCAATCAACACGCACGTGTTTATCCTTGTTTCCCCGTGTGAAACTGCAGCAAACAGCCGGCGTTCATTATCTATAGTTAGCATCTGCTGATGACGCCTGACTCTACTTGATCCTTCTATTCTTCCGCCCCCCTATAAACGCCCATCATTCAAAGAACGGAAGTTGTTTTGTACATGTAAGCGCTGCTGTTACATCCATGGGATGCAAGAATCCCTCGCGCTCTCTCAACCGAGAATGCAGCTAACAATAAAGATTATGTGTTGCCAGATGAGAGGTGGAGGGATAAAGGGCTAACCTTAGTCCAGCCCGTCAGTTTCTAAGTTGATTCCGGGTTATGGTTGCACCGCTTCCTTCGGCACCCGTCAACCATTGTTTCTAATTTACGCATATCCTTTTTGTCCATATCATTTGCTCACTATTGCTCCCTAGGTTAATCCCTGAAGTAGCGTGGTTTCTTGAAACCTCTGATACATTTCAAGCCCTGGGCCCCATTCATTCCCTTGGATCTCCTGTATACTATATAATTGGCGTTCCCTGCTATTACACCTTTACATTCATGCTACTTGGTTTTCTTGCTCGGAATTAAGGAATGATGGGATAGCATACCACAACATAAGCCCTTAAAGAAAGGACTACATCCTACAGCCGCATGCGATCATGTCTATCCGTGCCTTGATGGAGCTAATACTGGTCGATGTAGACCACCTCGATAATGTTGATTGCGTGCCAAACGTGTTTGAGACCGATCTCACACCCGACGGGTCATGAGTGTCGAACCTATTTATTAGACTGTTCTCAAGGATCCTACCCACAGAGTCTATACAAAGTAGGGTGTTTATACATAGTAATACTCGCTCAATAATGATGTGGTAGTATAGACTAATAGGGACTAAAAATACCGAAGGATTGGTTTGCAAGGGTGGCCCACGTGTCGATCCAAACGCCTGCAGCGAGTGACAATACTGTACTGGTAGCTACTGGCGAGATATGCCAAGACCAGTGTACTACGTAGAAGGAATGGTGCTTCCCTCACACTTCTTCCATTGGGTACCAATGATCTCTCATGGCACTAAAACAGGAGAGATTTTTGAACATGAAGAAATGATTTTTGAACACGAGACTAGCCTTTTCTAGTCAAGACCTCCACACACCTCCAATCACTTCTTCATGTTCGAAAATCTGACCTGGCACGAAAATTGCCAAGACGCAGCTAATCGCTTGGTGTTGAATCTAGACGATGCAGTCTAAACCCCGGCATCAAGTTTAAGTACGGATATTTACAGTCCAGATCACTGTAGCCCTTTCATTAAAAAGGCTCAATTCTACTACTGTATCCAGATCATATAAATGCATCGCGTTGTCGCAGCTTACGTCGGGCGGGTGACTCCTGCCACGTTTTGTTTCCGCTGTCTACCACCAATCGAGTATTACTGTACCCTGCCTATGAAATTCCCAAACTGTATGCAAGCTTCCGGCCTTCCAGCAACCCGTTTAATCCGGTCACAAGCAGGTATACTTAGGATTGATTCATTGCACGTTGCCGGCAAATCTGGCAAGAGGCACAGTCTCGTCCCTTCGGTGTTACATCTCTTCAGAGATAGCGGCAGTGTCCAGCTTCCCTTTGCGTCCCTTGAGCCAAGGAACTATTCCGGTTCCAGATGCTAACAGCGTTGCTGTGCATCGGCCGATGGGTTAGGTTCCGGAAATGCGATGGTTCTCCGATATTGTACTATGTATATGTCTCCTATCACATCAAAGCCGGGCTCCCGCCCATTGTGTACACGCACCACGGCGTCAGAAACGCCGCGCTTGGCTACAGATCTCCTCTTTCCCGAGTGGTTGTACCTATAGTAAACACCATCGGACGCATGAGCATGAACCTGTGGCAACCCTTGGTTCGTATGCACGCTTTACCGCAAATGGGTCGCAACAAGTTTCACTAAATATTTCTAGAAGCGTTCGGGCTGACGCAGCTTTACTTGTGTGTCTCTCAGGCTTCAGCTATGTTTGTCAACGTGGCTGAGACAGTAGTAGGCTCGGTTCCCTTAAAACAGCTGTGTAGCTTGTCTATAAACTCAAATTGTTAGTGCACAGGGAATGACATGACACCCTACACTAAGATCCCACGGCAATTATACACCTCAAAAGTCGGGTGCTTAGTCACTACGACTATATAGTTTATGTTGGTGAGACAAGTTTGCCGGCGTAGTGCGCGATTGAGATGTACGGCAGGCAAACTAGGTGTTGTATGTATTCCCAGTACGCGAAACTGTGTCTACACGTATGTGCTAGTGTCCATCAGACGATGAGTGAGACCTTGATGCGGAGATATGAGATGTGGAGGTGTTACTGCTCCCGCCCACGCTGGCGTGATCTCCCGCCACGAAACCAAATACAAACCCCGCGGAATCCGCCACTTGCGTGCTGGGCTCTATCCCGTCCTCCCATCTTCTGCGAATGGCCCGCCCATCCCCCAATCCATCCTTGCTCCGCAGTAACGCTATCATGGCCTTCCGAGACGTTTTGGGCAGGACGTATTGCGCTGGATCTATGTTGATGGGAGGCTGGTCTCTGTCCGAAAGTTGGGCTGCTACCGTATCACCTTCTGTACGTTCATCTGAGGCAGTCACAGAGCACTGTCTTCTCGAGCTCGCTACGCAAACCAGGATTCGACAATCGCATTTTAGCCCTGTCTTTCGGCCAGGCTTAGCTTTGGCTTGTATGCCGCCCGCTCCCCCATTAGGCGGTTATCAAATTATAGTTTGTAAACCCCAAGGTGAGAAGAGAGCGAACGAAGCTTGTCACTATCTTGCGATCTCCCCTTTGAGGTGTCTAGTTACGGCAGCATGTGGAGCACTACTTGCGAGAGTAGGGCTAATAACACGGCCGCACCACCGACGATGCAGCTTTAAATCTCTCCCGGACAAGGACAAGACATGATTGATAGTACAGCGCTGACATTGCCTCCAATTTGCCGGTTGGACCACGAGTTCCACTAGGCCTACCCAAATGGCACGAGTAGTCCATAAATGTAGTACAACCAATATTGGCATAGTAACTTCGACTTACCATATCATCTCTACCCTGGCAGTTGGTCCTACCTATATCAGACCCGGTGGTTTCCTCCGAAGACTGTAAGTCGACTAAGGCCTTTTTGAGGACGAGTCTCAAAGATCCCTACTGGTATAAACGACCATCTTGATCGTATTCTCTCCGATCTCAATTTCGGCTTACTCGGTATTCCAGCTCTTGAGCATTCACACAGGAATAGAATGCCGACGTTTTAACCGCCATCGCCAGCAATCACATCGCCCGGAAATCGGGACTCATTAACTTGTAATAATACTGTTCGACTGGCGAAGTAAACAGGAAGATGAAAAACCGTCGTTTCTCGAATTTTCCAACCGAATCGAACTCTTGCGCAAACGCCCCTATTAGGATCTTCTATATCAGTCACGGTAGTCTCACCATAACTTTCGTCGGTATACATCTTCGAATCGTGAGAGCTAGACGACTATTAGCGTAACTATTCACCGAAAACACAATCATGAGAAGACCTCGACTTATAAGGTCCAGTCCTGTTCTCTCCTGAAGCATGCTGGAAAGGCAAAACACCCACTTCGAGTACTCACTGGATGATCTGCCCGATCTATTCTGTTAGGGGCCATTTCCTCGCCACCTGCTACTCCGCTTGAATCGCTCGTTAGACTGAATTACGTCTCTAACCTAACAACGAGGTTTCTAAGTCGAATTAGCCCGGTTCTGCTTCAGTTGAGAAGTGGGATGATCCGTTTCAGCAACGTAGTCTTCTTATTGAGCTAAGATATCTTCTAAACTATCGCCCTTAGAGTTCTCAAGCTGCTTAAATTAACTTATCCGGGAAGCACAGGCCCTAAACCTAATGAAAGGAAGCTTAATTATCCCAGTGAGATGCGCGTATGGTGAGGTAAGGAGAGAAAGTTGCTGCGGCTGACAGTATATTTTCGAAATTTCGTTGGGTGGGTTGAGAATGTAAATGACAAGCCCGAGGGTTAGAATCTCGAGAGGCCTGCCAGTATTTTATGTGAGACAGCTACTATATTATCACTTTATATTATATTTCATGTACGGATCTAGACATAGGTTAATATTAGGTGCTTAGATCATTGCCAATAAATTGCCCTCTAAGCTGATAACAACCTCGAAATACGATTAACTCAGATTTCCATGGCTCATCCTTAGAAACCAATAAGAGCCACGACACACAGAAGAAACCAGTACGAAATTATATATTATTTTTATTGCTAATTTAGCTGGCTATTATACGCCCTGCTGCCGCGCTGTTTAGCCCTTTTAAAAGACCATTAAAACTCTAGTAAATTGTCTAAGTAATGTTTCCTCCGTTAAGCGTTGCGTGCTTACACTTCGTAGATTTCCGTACAAATAAACGCAAACTCCTAATTCTTTTGCTAGCACTATACTACGAAAGCAAGTTATTTATAGGTCGGGCACGCGCCTGTTACAGAAGTAATAAGTTATAGAACATTAATTACTTCTGCGCCCGTGAGTCGTCCAGTACCTCTGCCAAATACACGAGGTGCAAAAGGGACAAAGTCGGCAACAGGGGCGGCGGCACGACGGAATTATACCTACAAATTACGATTGAGATAGGTAAGACCCAAAACTCGAGCAGAAGTGAGATCATCTCCCCTAAGCATGTAGCGAGGACTACATCAACTGCATGGGATGCTTTGATAAGGAGACGAGATAGCCCGGGGGCAATGCTCCTGTAAGTTAGTACCGAGCCTTCACCCGAGTGACCCTCAGCTCAGCTTCTAGTTCTTCAAGTCACATCCAGGTTCTGTTCCAGCAGTTTTTAAGCGTGGATTTTGTGAATTCATCACGCATACGCTGGTCTCTACATGTTCGTCGACCCTTACATGGTAGCCAGCGATCGTTTCAGCGTCTCCGCCCGTTAAAACAAGCAAATTTGGACCAGATTAGCCTACCCACTCAGGAGATGCTAAAGCATACATCGCTTTCGGTCTTTCAGTTGGGGTTAGGGAGGTTGGCAAAGATGACAACACAAGCTAAGAGGTAGGTAGGTAAATAATACGTTCTCTCACTAATATAGATCAAGACTTGAATTACAACACATAAGAACCGAATAAACCTAGACTAAATGAACAACTGTAATGCATCTACACCATGTAGAATCCAGTTCATAATACGCTCTAAAAACACACGTCCTGGAGCTGGGCAATACAATAAGTTGCTAATGCAGATGAGTTATCGTTGTGGCTGATTATGTGATAGCGTGGTACTCAATCGACAGGAAACTCGAGCGATATACAACAATAAGGATCGGCCATACCGTAATTTACCTACTGTACAAGGTCCTTGGACTACTCGAGACTATGTACCTAATATACTCTTCAAAACAACACTGCAAAGGTGTCACCAACACCACAAACAGGTCGCGGCCCTCTATGAGCTTGAGTCTGTGTGTAGCTGCGACCAGCTTTAGAGGCCAGGGCTGTCGCCCTAACACCGCCGGGCGCTCCGTAATCTCCTTAGGTGTCTTCACTGCTGTCCAGACTCGATGAGAAAGAGAGTGGGAGTTTGGGAGGCCTCGACCGAGTTCCAGATGTTCGTATTCTGATATCTTGACTGGGCTATCTTGGCTAGTTCAGAGCACGCCCCCCGAGAAAGGTGTTCCTCGACTGTCCCCCTACTTCGGGGTGGAAAATATTATGTTCTTTTTGCGTTCGTGCTACCTTTGGTTTTTAATTGGGCGGTACGGCCGCAATGACGCACGCAGCCCTTTGACGGTGGATGAGGAGGACCTTGCCTTTGAGCGGCGAAGACTAGACCAGATCCTCGAGAAAAATGAAAGCAATCAGCCTCGACTGGATGGTGCGTTATCCTACCCGTCGCGTCTTCTCCAACGTTGGCAATGGTTCGCAATTCAACACGGTCATCGATAAGAACTTCTGACAATGGCCCGATCTACTAGACTGGAGATCTAAGGGCCCTCACCTGTCATCATACCTGACGACAACGAATGGCGTCAAGATACTCTTAGATTTGAGCACCCAAACTCTTCTATGGTAACTGTAGTCGATCCTTTGACTGAGGAAATAGAAAGCGTGGCCTAGGGGTTGGATCCGTGCCTAAGTGCGACAGCCGCAAGAGAGTCTGCTGTTCGATAGACGTTCTCGGGAAGAGTGATAGACATATGGACTCATCAATTCAGATGCGCCTCATAAGGTAGCTGGTTACAATAGAGGGAATGACGAAAAATTTATATCTTCAATCACCTTCTCCGTAATGCCATTCTAGAGTCTATCTCTCTACTAATTCTGGACATTTTAACAAAGAAAAGGAGCTGGCCCGATGAGTCGTGGTTAAGAGTGTCTATACGCACAAAGAAGCTAGGAAAACGAAAGGGTATAGTCGCAATGGAAAACATATACAAGAAGACGGGACCAAAAAAGCCAAAGTACTACGCAACCTTCCACTCATAATCATCATCTCATCGTTTTGTCGACAGAAAAGCCGGGGCGCCACTGAACATCGCATCCTATGAATTCGTAGTCCGTCTGGTAGGAGTTTTCATGTCTTCCCTCTCGCCTCAAAATCTCTGTCTCTCCGACCTTCGCAGACAGAAATAGACTGATACCCACATCCTGGGCTATAAAGAGATGGCGCGTCCGGATGACAAGCTAGTAGATATTCGACTTCCAGCTGCTGCTATTCTCCTGCGAGGAGAAAGAACTCAGCTTACGGTCTTCCTTCCTGCCGCGGATAGAGAACTTCAGTGGGTTTTTCTTCTCCCAGCTCGCGACGCTACCAGCGTCGGAATCGACGGTCCGGATCGAGCCGGGATCGAGATGCGACTGCGGAAATATGCCGGAGCCCTTGGAAGTAGCGCCGGACCAGCACCAATGATCGTTGTAAACCCCTATAAGACCAAAAAGTTAGCAACGAATTACCACCATCGCCTCGTGAGATTGTAAAAAGGGTAATTGACACCAGTTTGAGCGAGGAGGCGAAGTTCTAGAGCGGAATGTCCGGAACTCACATGAGATATTCTTGATTACGTCCCCCTTGTCGAATTTCAGCCACCGGTCATCTCCCTTCTGGTTCCACTTCCAACGTGCCACAGCTTGCACGCTGCTCGTACCCTGCATCCTCACTTCGGTCTTTGGCGGTGCCTCAAGCTGCACGGCGTCCGTCTCAAATGCCGCGCGCACTCCGTCGTGCCAGCCAATCGCCCATTTGCCATCATACTTGGCCGGGAATTCGATGCCAACGATCTTAGCGCCAACAGCGATAGGTAGGGCCGGTTGGCGGTCCGGGGGCAGGCGCATGGATCCGTGGGACATCTTCCTTGTATCCGTCGCGACGGCCGCGGGGAGCTTGGATACTTCTCTGGCTATGCCCTCCATGACCGAGTCGGTAGGCGGATGCGGAAAGTGGAGATCGAAGTTGTCTTTAAGTTGTGGTGGCAATTCGGGCTCTTCAATGACTGTAACGCCGGGGATTTTCGGCAGTGGTCGAGGGTGTCGGGTCATGTGCGCGAACAACTGCTTCTGGTTGAAGAAGACGGTAGCATCGCTCTCTTCGAGGGTGTGGCCGGCCTGAATGCAGAATAAACACCCGTACATTTGCTCGTCTATCACTCGTATCGGGAGATGGCTCTTCTGGAGAATTCTTATGCGGAAGCCGATTGTATTCGAGGTGAAGCTCCCAGATGCTATGGATCCATTAGTCTCTCTCTTGCTTGTCCAGCCGATGTTGAGTAAAGCTGAAGCCCTTACACTCGTTATTCAAGTCCTGTTCAACCGACTTATAATCAAGTTCGAAAAGGCAGTGAGTACACTTAGCCACTATCGCAGTGGAGAAGCCCTAGCAAAGGTCAGAATCTTTGCAATAGAATTGGAAGCCCACATTATGTATGACTTACGCCAATAGGTCTCTTGATTTTCCTGAACCCTAACTGGCCACGTTGTGCTTCCTCCGCGCCTTTGCAGAAGCCCTTAAGTTTGTAAAAGGAGCTAGCAGGAGTAATTGTGCAATCCGGCTCTCGAAGAGGGATTAATACTTCGTTTGATATAGTGTTCTCCATATCAACAGGGATTAGACCCTCGTCCATGCCCCTGAAGCCGTTTCCTGGATGTACCGTGCGACCTCCCGAAGACTGGCTCCTAATAGTCACCCCCGAAGTACGCCTAGGCGGTACCGGTGGAGTTTGATACAGAGGTGGAGGTCCTGGGTATTTTGGTGGTGGGAAGCGAGTGGATTGATAATGTGCTGTCGATGCGGATGTTGTTGACTGCACAGAATGCCGATGCGCTGACGGAGCAGTGGGTTCTGTTGGACTTAATGATTCAACGATGTCGAAGACAGAACTATTAATAGATTCAGTCGACGGCTTGCGTGATGAAAGAACATAGGAGGAAGAGTTCTGATTTGCCACTGACGTTGTTCTCGGGGGGAAGCCAGTGTTACTCGCAAGACTATTGCCCCGATCTCGGCCAACAGCGCCGACAGCACGGCTATTTGGTCTTGACGGTGGTCTCCCAACCACTGACGAGGTTTTAGACGGCACTCGACTGATAGCATGTTCATGCCCATGGAGATGAGGTGCCGAAGTGTCGTTGCCGCGAATAAACCCACTATGAGCGCGTGTAGGTGACCACATCGACTCGGTCGAACCCTGCGTCGAATTTGTCCATCTGTGGCTCTGCTGCAAGGGCGACAATGACCCTTCACTATTTGATGCACGACTCTGGGATGCTGCCCGCATGCGCTGTTCATGTTCCTCATGCATGATGCCGTCGTCCGCTTCTTGAGATCGTAGTGGACTCAATGTGTTATCTTCTGGGCTAACCAATTGCGTTTGTGGGATTGTTGGCGAATCAGGCGCAACTGGGGGTCGTCGTTCAAAACTATCCTCCTCTTCAAGGTGCACTCCTAGGGTAGTCACTGCTCTTCCAACCTGCCATGGGTTCGCTGAAGGTGGTGTTGGTGGTGGCTCTGAGGGCGGGTCAAATGGCCCGGAACGGCGTGAGCCTGCATTGCCCCAAGGACCAGCATCTGGGCCGGCTTCTGCACCCGCAAGGCCGCCCACATGTCCATCTAGTTGTTCAATCAGCTTCTCTGTGCTTTTCGGTCTTGGGCGGGTGGTCATACTCGTGGACGCCTCTGCCTCCCCGGGAGCCACGAGCTTCATACGCTTTAAAATATCCAATATCTTCAGCGCAGCGTTTCTTGAAGCTTTCTGTAGTCCGCTGAACTTATCTGAGTCGAATTCGTTTACCTCGACGTAATCATCGAAGTCCCACAACAGCTCTTCAAGCTCCGAACGAAACTGCGCAAGATCATCTGAAGTTAGGTATTAGTATACAAACCCAGCATGTCGAGTAGCTATATAGTAGAGTCGCACCGTTCTCCTTGATTGCGTTGATAAAATTACTTCCATATTCCTCGTGGGTAGCCGTCGAAACGGGCTCGATCTTCTTCAAGGCCTTTTCGCCCTCTTTAACTAAGTTCTGTGCTGCCTTGAGCATAGGCTCCGGCGCCTGGTCGCCTGCGCTTTCGACATTTTCAATGGCAGTCTTGCCTTTCTCAACAATCTCCCTGAATTGCGCAAGTACGAGCCGTTCTACTTCTTCTGCCATTGTACAAAAGGTCTTGAACAATAAGTTGTGACTGCGACCTTAAGAGGGCGAGCTTCGTTGGATTCGGCCGGGTACGGACCGCTGTCGCACCGCGCACGCTATCGACACAACAGTCCTAGTAGTTCGAGTTGGGGTATAGAACTGGACCATTCCTACTTCGCATATGTCGCACCCGAAAGATGAAAACAAGGCTATTGGAACTGGGAATTACTCAAGGCGATAACAGGAAAGAAGGAAAGGAGAAATCAACAATCAGCAGCTGTGAGATCAGAGGTAGGCGAAGTAAGACATGCATAAACGGGGCACAGAGGAGGGTGTGGTCGCGCAACGGAAGACTGTCCCCATGCGATGTTACCTAGTGTACAAGGATGAGGCTGATTTTCACACGAGCCAATGGCAACGTAGGATTAGGACGAAATCCTCTCAATGCCGTTATAAATGGGAATGATTAGATCGAATCAGTGATAGATAGTGTAGATGCTGTACAGCTTGTTGGACTCAATTCGGCCCACGCGAGAACCCTGGATCCGGGTCTGCTCATCACTAGGGTCATCACCTAGGATAAGCGGGACTATCGACCCTAGCGTCGCTCATGGTGAACGGGCTTGCAGACCTTGGTCGGCCTGATTGGCTTACTGAGCCCGTAACGTCTCCAGTCGTTGGTTCTAATCCCCGTCGAATTAGTTGAGACGAGGATAGGAGCCAGGGCTAGCTTGGCCAACCATCTTGTCGGGCCACATATCTCTGTACTATCGTCTGTGACCCCTCTCTCTGCTGTGGTGATAAGAGCGTTGACTGGCAGACGTCGTCCGTACCCCGGAGTTAGGACCCCTCGCGGTCTGGAGGGTTGTTGCGATATTAAATTAGGACGAGCCGGTCAGATCAGTGTACGCACCATGAGTGGCTACGGCTGAAGATGACCTGACTGCACCTCAGCTCTGGGGCTGTGTGTGTGTGGGAACTGCAACTGGAACAGGTCCAGGGCTCCTCTGGCACGACTCGGGAGGCGCGCGTAAGGCATATGATAGGACAGAATGTCCTTTATTCTGCTGCTGTGACAGGTTGAAGCTTTCGCTCAATCTCTAAGTACACCGATTGCGTGTTGGTTGGAAAATAGAGCAGACTGTACTAAACTATTACTGGTGGTGGCCGCCATGCCTGGTCGATGCTTGCTACAGTAAGGTCAGGTACTGCAAGAATGTGATGGGACCTCGGCACGTTGGTAGTAACGTTATCGGTCACCCGACAGTGTCAATGACAACACAGAAAGACACTTAGCTAACACAGAGCAACGTACCGGCATCGCCATCGTGTTTGGCCGTGCGTCTTATCTCTCCAGTGGTGGAAAGTGGTCGATACCGGCAGGCGGCGACTGCTCCATGTAGTGCCCGCGTCAATGTCGCAACCTTCAAGGTTGTTTGACTATCAGGCTAGGCTTCACTTCACTACACTCCACTACTGTATCTGGCTGGCTTGCACAGCTCGTCCACTTTTCAACGGCCTACTAACCGCGAGTGGCAGCTGGGTGCTTTCTAGCCCCCGAGTCTATCCCGTTTTCGGCCAAGAGGCACGAGTCTGAGACCCGCGTAAGAGACTGGGGCGAGATCTGAGACTTAACCTTAGTTAGTAGGTATCCTATCTAAGTATACTAGTAGTACCCTCATTCCTCCCCGCAGCAATGACACCACAGAACCTCGGAAGCATTTGGTGCATGGCATATCCAAGTCGTCGTCCTCCCTGTTGATCGAGGCTAGCGTTAGGTGCTGTACTTAGGGCTTGTTGGAATTGCCCCGCGCGGCTGGACTCTCGCTTGAACCTGCGTGGGATTTTCCGAAGAAGAACGTCTCGCAGCCGGAATCCGCCTTGCAGTGCGCCCCAAAATAGACATGACAGCAGGGCACTGCACTATTTAGGCTGCCTATATTAACGCACACATGTGCTTAATTCCTCAGGCTTGGTTGAATCTTGGGGCTGGCCTGGCTTTTGGCCGGCTGACTCGCTGCCTACGTAGTAGCTTATAAGTGTTGACTCGACAGCATACTGCCAAAAAGAAGATCTACACTGATAAAAACGCTCATACTGATTTCCTATATGTATACAAGACCTGCCGGGGCCATGCCCCGTTCTGCGCATTGCGGATGCAAGGCAATGCGGGGGAGTTAGGTACTTACTGTACCTAGGTATTCTTCAACAAACACATCAGGTAAGGTGGCAACGCAGACATTGTAACTACCTACCCAGTAGTTAAGAGAACGACTGACACGTTTTGTAAGGCGTTGTGTTCTCTTCCAGTGCCCTAGTACATTGAATCCATGCACACCAATCGTGAACGACTACCCGGCTCCTGCCAAAAACTACACCCCGTTCTGCCCATGATATCCGATCGCGGCCCCCGGGATTCCTCCGAGCACATGTGCGAGTGAGACATGATTCAGCTGAGAGGTTTAAACTATGTAGCGGTGAGAGGATTGCGGTTTCTAACTGGATAAGTTGACAATACGAACCGATCTTGTGCCATATTCGTTCCCTACGTGTTATAGAATCGCCAGGAAGTAGTTGTCGGCTCGGGCGCTCACGTTTCGTCTTGCCAATATGTCCTTCTTCTGCAGCTAGGTTAGCAATTGGTCGTTCTAGCATCTGCGCGTTTCTCCGTCCCGGGTAGACTACGTCCTCCGACGCTGGTACTATGTATATGAATCCGTTCCCCACAACGTCACCGGGTACTCCGAGCATGCTAATTTGAATTATTTAACCTGCTTGAGCCCTCTAAGGCCGCGTCTATGACATACACCATATAGACTAAGACAAACGATCTAGTATCGGTTCTCTTACAACCAGATGTCAATACAGTCGCACATGACATTTTTTCGAGTCGCCCACCCTTAATTGATGCTGCGTTAATCGGACCCTTTACGCGAGTTCTAGGTTAGTGGTCATCCTGGCCTGGACAACACACGGCTCGTAATTCTCGAAAAATTAGCATAGGTAGTCTCGCCGGGGATGCTATGGCTAGGAAGTAGTGTAAGTCTTAGCTTAGAGACCGTTCGACTCAGAACAAGCTTCTAGCGGAACCTCCAGCCATCTCGAGCCGTGGACGTACCGGAGAGGAGACCAGTCAGTTGGATGTCATCACGGCTAACCTCAATGACCTCGAGGGATCGGTTAGCATACCGTAGTTCGCTTCACTTGACCATCTGTGTAGTCAATCCCCGGGGACCCGTAACGCCCGCCGAAGCTAATCTCATAGCTCTTGGGAATCGTAGACATCGCTCTCTGAGCTACTAACCCCTCACAATGACTCCGGACGGAAACTTCCATAACCCCAAGCTCCCCTATACCGAGAAAGGTAACCCGACCGAGAAGTGACTACAGGCTTGTAAGAACAGGTACACACGCGCTAACATACGCGCGAATGGGTACGATGGCGCCTATGCCATATGAACTAGAACGTTGCCGAGAGTCGTGTGGTGAAAGAGCAATGTCGGAGTCGACAAGTTCCAATTCAATGGCCACCTACTTAACCCCCCGAGACGGTAGACGAAAGGTGGCCAGACATAGGTATATCATGGCCTCCGGTCCCTCACGCACGATTACATAACTTGGAATCAATTCATCTCACTCTGCTTTTGATAGGCTCACTACGTTGCCTTTCCTCGCTCTCATCTAAGTTTTTGGGGCCATGTCAATCCGGATGCGTCCGATGGGTTTTGTTCGACAGATGCCGGTTGTTATCAGAGAGGCCCAGGAAATGGGCTTGGCATTTTCCCTCATCTTGCTAGGGCTGCCCATGAAAGACATAAGGCGGAATATTCATCCTCGGACTCATCGTGGGGGGGACCTGAGAAGTTGCTGATCGAGTACGTGTAGAAGCAGCCTTTTAAGATTAATGACTATCTACGCTCTGATGACCTGAGGGAGGCCCAAAATGCGACATTCCCCGATTTGACTAACTACACCATCTTCCAACCCAAGGAGAAAGAACACTTAATAACTGATGCATAGAAGCATGGGATAAAGGGTCATGTAAGACGCTATTGTGTGATTTGAGTGAGGGAGTAGGCGGGGTAAGGATTGGCGAAGAAACACCACAAACTCAAGGCGGCTACAAGAAATAGTTGAGAAAATGTCAATCAACGCAATATGAGCGTATAAGCCATGCATATACTACGGCAGCGCCTCGTCACACCTCGGGTCACTCATCGCTTTGTTACCTACTGCGGCTGACAGCTTGATTTCAGGAACCCATGAACTAGGCCCGCTTGGGTTAAGCTAAGCTCTAACGTATTGCAAACCTCGGGAGTGACCCGTGAATTGAAGACAAACAAACAAACAAATAAAATAATTCCTGTTACACAAGCTAAAAGCCGGAAAATAGGGCAGCGCGGCACAGTACTATAGCCTTCAGCCTCCGAGACGGCGAAGACTCATTCGCACCGAAGATGCGGGCGCCAGAACGGACTCACCACTGTATGAGTCATATGACCGGGTCTACACAATATAGACGGCTTTATGAGAAGTAGTCGGGCTTTATAAGAAACAATCGAAAATATAGTATTGTACAGCAATTATAGATCATTGACAGGACAGCGGTATACCCCTTTGCTTTCGCATGTGCAATTCCCACGAAGCCGACGAATAAAATCTCAAAAATGTCTTCCAGCGGCGCAAACGCCAGGCACGTCCCGGTGCGGACGACGCTCCCACGCCTCCCGCTCTCGGAGCGGCCGACGATCCGCACAGAGCGGCTCCTCATCCGTCCGCTAACAAGAGACGACCTGGAGGCCGTGTACGCGCTCCGCAAAGAGGCCGAGTTCATGGCCGAGAGCACGCTGGGCAAGCCGGACGCGAGCATCGAGGAGTCGGAGGTGGCGCTCGAGAAGCTCGTGACGCCGCCGGCCGAGCACTTCTTCTTCGGCATCTTCCTGGCCGACACGGGCGAGCTGATCGGCGACGGCGGCATCCACACGATCCGCGGCAGCGGCATGGGCTGGCCCGAGCTCGGCTACAAGCTGCACCCGGGCCACTGGGGGCGCGGCTACGCCACCGAGTCCATGGGCGCCGTGCTGAAGGCCTGGTGGGAGCTGCCGAGGGACGAGGCTGAGATCACGGCCCATCCCGGCACGTTACCGCAGAAGAAAGGGGAGGAGGAGGAGGAGGAAGAGAGGTCAGGAGGCCCAATAATCTCGCCGGAGCGCGTGGTCGCGGATATCGCAGCTTATAACGGCGGCAGTCAACGCGTGCTCGAGAAGCTAGGGTTCAGGGACTTCGGCTTCTGGGAAGAGCCGGACACGCAACTGCATAGGCTGGGACAGCCTCTCATGATGGGCCATTACGTGTTGTCGAGCCCATCTTGAAAACTTGTATTCATATGGTGCGCTGGGTCTATAGAAGCGGGTTAACCTTTCTTATACAACCTTGGAAGCGTCATGACTGATAGATGGTTTCTAGATAATGATTAATAACGAAGGAGATCCTAATATCAAACCAAACTACCTAGGCTGGCACTCATTCTCTGTGAAATGGGAATCGGGTAGTTGCTCTTTCGTCTCAATGAAGACGGCTTCGAGGTTGAATGGCCATTCGTTCACCTCCAACACACCTGCTCTCTTCTTACCTACCTCCGCATCTTGATCAACGACAAGTCGGACCGATGTATTACGGCACACCTACCTAGGGAAGGATGATGATCGGACCGTTTCAGAGGCCGGAGCGGTTTAGTTTGATGGCAACCGGCATGGCTGCGAATCAGGATACGAACGATGTCCGGACTCGATCTGCTCCTTGGGCGCGTTCCATACGACTCCTTGCGCCAGGACATCGGGCACTCGATTATCGCCCTCCTGAGGTGTACGACAGCTTACTTAGGCACCTAATATTAGCGGCTGACTTTGCAGAGGGCGTACAGCACCTCTACGAGCGCGGCCACCTCTCGACGTCCATCTGCCATGTTCACCGAATGGGGAACTGTCCTGCGGTGTAGCGGCTGGCGATGAAAATGCGAGCAGCGCACTTAGCCATGGTGGTGGCTGGTCCTGTCCACGGGGCCTTCTGCAAGAGGCATCACGAGGCAATTCGTCATAGTTTTATGGGTGGCCACCGAGGTCCTGAAAAGCCTCAATTTGGGATTTATCATTAGGGGAGTATAGGGACTCAACACCTGAAAGAGCCAATGCGTGCTCGGCTGAGCACTCTCCCCGCCAATTCCCTTCTCGAACAATTTGCCTGATGTTTAAAGGAGTGAGGTTCGCGAGAACACGCGAAGCGGCAACGGTTTAGTCTCTGCCGGTAAGTCCATGACCAGCGCCAACAAAAAGCGTTTAGGTAGCTATATTTAGGGGATATTGCCTTCTTCGGGTGGCATTCGCCATCGACGGTGTTGGAGCTACGCAAAGCATCACTGGGCTGAGAGGCTCGGGCACGAATGGGTGGCAGAACTTTCATGGTTGAATCTCTCTGATTTCCCACGTAACTCCCCAGACGCGAAGTGCTCTAAACTTTTTCATCTATAACGTGAACCATGTAGTCTCTGACCTCGACGGTGACTGCTCGCAAGAAAACAGCGACATGTTCCAGCCGTATTCGTTCATCGTCTCCCTTGACATTATCAAGTTATCTCCCAAACGCGAACAACAGTGGATAAGAGTTGGCTGTAGATGAAGTTTAAAATACACTACAATACACGCACTGCAATGTACTGCAACTAAGTTAAACCTTGTTAAAGCATATATTAAATATATGCTGGGTTGAAACCTTGTTGAGCCCATAATCACCATATGCTAGACCTAAGATCAATATGTATACGCGCTGCAATGCAACAACTCCCACCCTGACTCTTGAAACAGTCTCTCGAAAGTTGAAACCTTATCCGAATTGGCAATTCAAGACTCCGGCGACTCTATTTATAGGGTATCCATCTTGTCCAAAATGGCGCGAGTGAACTCGTGGGTAGACGAGTCACCGCCCATGTCGCGTGTGCGGTACTTGCTGTATAATTTGTTAGTAGATGAACACTACAACTCCGCGAATGAATGTGTACTTACCCATCAGCGATAACGCCATAGACGGCTCTGGAGATGCGGTTCGCGTGGTCATCTAGACCTAAGTGGCGGAGAAGCATGGTACCAGACAGGAGCAGAGCAGTGGGGTTGGCCTGGTCCTTGCCCTTGATATCGAGACCGACGTGTCGGCAACCGGGCTCGAAGACAGCGACGTCGCGTCCCATGTTGCAGCCGGGGACAATGCCGGGTCCGCCAACCAGGGCGGCACCAATGTTGGACAAAATGCCACCGTACAGGTTGGGCATGACCATGACGTCGAACTGCTGGGGTTTCGAAACAGCCTGCATACTAGCGTTGTCCACAATCATGTCGTTAACCTCGATGGTGGGGTAGTCGGCAGCGACAGTCTGGACTGTCCTTCGGAAGAGACCATCGGCCAGCTTCATGATGTTGGCCTTGTGAATGCAAGTGACCTTCTTGCGGTTGTTAGCCAGGGCGAAGGCGAAGGCGAACTTGGCGATTCGCTCGGACTTCAGGCGGGTGATGATTTTGAGGGACTCGACGACGCCGGGAACGCTCTGGTGCTCGAGGCCACTGTATTCACCCTCGGTGTTCTCTCGGATGATGACCAGATCGACACCCTTATGGCGTGTGTTGTAGCCGGGGATGTTCTTGATTAAGCAAACGGAGGCATAGATGTCGAGCTCCTGGCGCATGGCGACGTTGAAACTCTGGTGGCCGGATCGGCTGATGGGCGTGTGCAGGATACCCTTCAAGCCGAGCTTATTCCTCTTAAGCGAAGCGACGGACTCGCGAAACACCTCCTCAGCGCTACCGGGTGCGCCGCTGTCGACGCCAGAGGCATCGACCTGCTCCCAGTCGATGGGCACGCTATCGGCCTTGAAGATAGTCTTGACGCTCTCCGCTACCTCGGCACCGATACCATCACCGGGGATGAGGGTGACGGTGTACTTGCTGCCGAACTTGGTGGGCTTGAAGATGTCGGTCTCGACGGTGGCAAAGGACCGCGTGGCATTCTGGAGGTGTGTTTGACGAGAAGCTGCCCGCGCAAGGCGCTATAAGGCGAACAAAAGCAAAGTGAGCTACTATGCATGTGTTGTGGCATGTGAAAGCGCGAGGCGAGAGGACGGTGGAGGAATTGGTTATAATTCAGACGTACCTGGGCAGTTCTGGCAGAGCTCCGCGACAGCATGGTGACTACCGCAATCTAGGAACGGAGGGCGGGCGGGCGGGCGAAGGGGAGTGGTCGAGGTCTAGCTGTAGGAAGGGAAAAGGAAGTTTGGCGATGCAAAGCTGCAAATGGCGCAAAACATTGGTTTGTGCCAGTCGAGGTGGACTTGGGTGGATTCTCGGCGCCCGTTGGAGCCCATTGGCAGCCGTGACATTCCGCGCTGCTCCATCAACTGTAGGTAACCTTGCACCCGAGGCATCGCGCGGTCTCGCTAGTGTACTATGTATACATGCGGTCATTTCTTCACCGCGCCCGCCACAGCCCGAGAGCGCCTGAGCCACAATGCTTGCCCCGTTGGACCAGTCGTAACAGCAGCAACACTTTAGCTGAGCCACAGTTCGTCCTCTTCATCAATGACAGCAAGCACAGGCATTCTTGGATTGATGTACTTCCTCCCTTTACAGTTGATGTTACCAGCAAATTGGACTCGCCCCACGATATGCAGTAGGTGAGACGGACGAGGATATAGCCCCCTGATCCGTTTGCATATCACAGACTTTATAGCCGAATTAATGCATGAACCTGTCAGTCGCCAGGCTCATGATCCCTTTAGGGGAGTTGCGACTCAAGCCATGTGCAAGGCAAGATATAGGTTTCCTTTACCGCCATCAGGACAGAAAAAAAGCACTTTCGACATGAAAACTGCACTTCTCTTAGCATCGTGATCATGAGCACCGCCTTGGCCACCATAACCAATCATATCAAATTCTATAATTCAGACAGCCAGTCATACCAACAGTACTTTCCAACAGCAATGGCCCAGGCAGCAGCCATCATCAATGATGCCGGCACGGCAGCCGCTATGAGCGGAATCGCCGCCGCCACCAGCTCGGAGCGGCACAGGAGGATGTTGCTTGCATATTATGGGCGTGGGGACGTAGACCTACGATCGAATCCCACAAATGCCTCCTTTCACACCACCAGTTACATGAACCACCTCCGAGGACCGCCGTCCCCGTGGCGGGACCCGTCGTCGTCGTCTGGTCGCGGAGGAGTCGGTGTCCACATCCATTACCAGGGCCACTGTCTCCATGGTCCTCTATCGTATCCTGACGACTACTTCGCCGCCTCGCACAGCGAGAGCGATGCCTATCCCTATCCTCTGACCCATCGTGCCTCGCCAGACCCTTATGATGCGGGATATCACAGCTCTCCGTGCGGGTGCTCGCAGTGTTATTGGAGGGACTTTGTGAGTTCACTACGTTCCATCCTCTGCTTCGTCAAGTTTAGGACATCATCTTCTTCCGTCGATGTTAGTTTACGTTTTGTCAAACAATTCTCTTCATTATCTCTGCCATCCCGTAGCGTCAGACGCGATATAGGTACCTTAGATAGCCCTCCCTAACATCTGCTCTCAGCTTACAAGCGACATCGAAAAATACAAAGTCGCCTGCCAACAGCTCCGCGAAACGTACATCTGGAACCTGCGCGAGCTCGTGCGGCGGCACCAGGCATCTCCCAAAAAACCGCGCGAGGAAAAGGATGACGAGCTCGAGAAGCTGTACTAGTACTACGTGGGCCGCGTGCGTGAGATATACGACAACCACTGCCGGCACCATCGGCTCCTGTTCCATGACGTCTGTCTGACGTGGGAGCTCCCCGAGAAGGTCACCCTGCGCGAGGAGAGCATCCGGAAGCCGCTTTCGCGACACAGCAGCGGAAGTCTGAAATCGCCTATCTCGCCATCATCTAGATATCCAACACCTCTTCCGAGGAGAGACAGCGAGAGTCGAGAGAGCGTGGAGGCTAGGGCGGTCAGCAAAGGGAAAGAAAAGGAGGTGATTCCTGGCCTGGATGTAGACGTCGACGCGCTGGTTGGGAGCGCCGGTAACGGTAACGATGGTAAGGGCAAAGGCAAAGGCAAGGCCAATGAGGTGGTAATAATCTCACCGACAACTACACCCGTCGCAAAAGCTCAAACCAAACCCTACAAACTCCCCATGCAACAACGACTTCGACAGCTCTGGCCGACAAAAGTCCGGGGGAAATCTTCAGATAAAGCGGAACTGGCTCAGTTAGTTAGAAAAGATGGTGACACACACGAGCGAGATGAACAGGAATCAGTGGTCTGAATTGGCAATATCCCCGGAACAACAACATAACTAGTTGTTTTCCATCATTTATTGGGAGAGAATTATGTTGCCGCCGCCGCCGCCGCTGCTGCCAGTCTACCGAGAGACATTACCGAGGCAGACACGCATTCGATAGCAAGAATTGCTACTATGGCATGATATTAAATACAAGTATGTTGAACAACGAAGGCGCCGCCATGTGAGAAGAGTAGGCAGGCCCGAAGCGAATCAACGACCACCACATGCGTAACTATGTGACAATAACGGCCTCTGTATATCCCATATGCCATCCGGTTCACGCCAAAGCAAAGTAGCAAAACAACAAGCCGTTTGGTCTGGTCTATGCTAAGTACAATCGCTTCATGCAAAAAGTACACTATGTCCGCGGAATTCACTCGAGTTCCTCCTCGTCCAAAGGCTCAACTCTGACAAGTATCTCTTCTAGCAAGCCTTCAAGAAAAGTACCCACATCTTTGCCCATGCCAACCGGTTCGGCTTTGTCCAGTCGGTCAAGTTCCTTACATACATTCGCAAGTTTATAGACATGCTTTCTAATCTTATCGTGCGCCGCCTCGGCGCGTTGTCGCTGAGGCGTTACTACCCTCTCGTTCCGGTATAGTTGTTGCAAGCGTATTTGTCTACGCTTAAGAGCCTCCTCTAGTGCTGGGAAAATTACGTCGTTCAGGGCGTCTAGCTCGCCATTGGGGTTTGCGGGGGCGGGTGACGGAAAACTCTCGGGCGCAGGTGGTAATTGTCTAGGCTGCGCTTTGGATGCAAAGCCCGGCGAACTAGGGATAGGTTGTTGATTGGTGGCTTTCTGTAGAGCCAGTGAAGGCGGGCCTCGGTAGGGCGGAATCTCGAGCAAATGCAACGGACCAATCTTAGGAGGCGGGCGAGGCTGCTGCATTTGCGTTTGTGGCGGTTGGGCTGGAAGAGACGGCTGTTGCATCTGGTGGCTGGTAATGCTCAGCATATTCATATCTTGATGCAGCTGCTCCTGTAGAGCTCTATCATAGTCGGCTGATGTCATTGTAGGAGCGGGTGGCATCTGCTTCGTGGCAGGACGCGGAGTGCTGGGGTCATAAGCATGCTTTGGTGGTGAAGGAGGGTGATCGACTTTTGAAGGCGAAGGGGGTGCGCCACCGGGGAGTGGCTTTCGTTGGGGTGAAGCTTGTCGTGAAGTGCCCAGCGCCGGAGCATTGGGGCCTTTGAGAGTACTCAAAACAGGAGGGTCGGCGAAATCATGGGTTTGGACTTTGCTGGGAGAAGTTGCTCTTGGGCTCTCGCCATAGTCCCCTTCTAGAGGTCTTGATGCCCGTGCATTCCTGGTGGACTCGTTCAACGCGTTCAGTCCCGGCCGATGAACCAGACCACCTCTCTCGCCTACCATTCGAACAGTGCCAAAGTCCCACATGTCCTCGTTCACCGGGTTCTCCTGCATGGCCTCTCCTCCCTCTTCATATAGTTCCTCGTCATCTGATTTGTGCGTCGCACTCCAACGTTGGTATCGCTCGATCAACTCGGTGAGATAGGTTGTCTTTTTTGCTTTGCGAATGAAGGGATGCTTCAGAAGGTCTTTGGCGGATGGTCGGTCCTTAGGATCACGTTGTAAACACGCCTCAATGAACTCCTTGAATGCCTTGGTAAAGTTTCCGTCCAGTCTCGGTGGGGGATTCTTTGGGATGAGAAACAGCACCTTCATCGGGTGTATATCCGCATAGGGGGGCTCGCCATTCGCAAGCTCCAATGCGGTGATTCCCAAGGACCATATATCGGCCTTATGATCATAACCAGATTGTTTGATAACCTCTGGAGCCATCCAGAAAGGAGTTCCCACAAACGTATTCTTCTTAGTCATGGTAGCCGAGAGTTGTCCAGAAACGCCAAAGTCGGCCAACTTGACTTGTCCATTGGACCCAAGTAAAACATTGGCGGCTGCAATACGTTCCTGTTAGCGATGGCCGAATGATCTAAACTGTAATATGGGAGATGTAATACCCTTGATGTCTCGGTGGAGCTTCTTGTCCGCATGTAAATACTCTAGGCCAAGAAGCAGCTCTCTGACGATGATGGCAATGTAATCTTCCCCAATCATGCCTGATTTCATCAGGTCGGCGCAGCTACCACCCGCGCAGAACTCCATAACAATCCATAGCTCTGCGCCCTTCGCATAGGAGCCATAGTATTTCGTAACGTAAGGAGACTGTAGCTCGGATAGGATGGCGATCTCTTGTATAATATCCTCGACTTCGTCTTCGGCACTTTCGATGTCGATTATCTTGATAGCCACGGCCTCTCCCGTCCGCTTCTCAACCCTTTACAAGGCATGTCAGCTATCTTCAATCTATCCGCACATGGTGAATCCCTCTGAACAATGACGTACCCCTTGAAGACTTTGCCAAAGCTACCGCCTCCTGTGTAAATAGAGTCAGCAAACCCCCTCGGCCCACCGAGACGATAGGACCCAAACCAATGCAATATTCCTTGGTGTAAAGAAGCTCGGGGTCCAAGGCCTCGTTACAGTCGTCGTAGTTCCGTTCCGTCATCTTGGTATTAGGTCGTCAATTCGTTATACGTTATCGGATTCGCGTTTTGTTGGGCTAAGCGGTGCCCACTGCACAGGTTGCCGGGGGGGTCAGAATACCGGCGATGGGAAGTCTGGGTCGTCGTCGAGCACAGGATTAGGCGGGTCGTAGGTGGCCGAGGCCGAAGAATGCACAGGCATACAACGGTCCACGTTGTGAAGCAGCTTGCGGCTCCTGGCTTCTGGCTAAGGTTCTGGCTTCTTGGGATATCGAATCTATTCAGGCCGAAAAGAGGGCTTCAGGCAGGTGAAAGGAGTGTCTAACTGGTAGTGGAAGGGACGGACGAAGCATCGAGCAGACGTACCAGCTTGTGCTTCAGGGGAAAGAGAGGATGGCAAAGCGGGAGAGCGGCGATAAGCTAGCTGTCTCAACTCGCATGAATGTGACCAGCTGTGTGCATATGCAGAGAAGGTGAACATAAAAGAAGGACAGGGGAGGTCAATGCAAGCAGCAGCCAAGAGTGGCCGCAGGTGAAGCGGCGGGCAAGCAAATGCAGGAAGGGCAGGCCAGGCCAGTCAACATGGTTTGTTGATATTCTCTGGAAAGAAAACAGTCGCTACCTTCCTTACCTTGCCTCAGTGCTTCGACGAGCATGGGCAGGCCAGGCAGGTCAGGCAGGTCAGGTAGGTCAGGCAGGGTCGCAGGTGGTGAATGCGTGGGGTTTGCTGCGGCGGAAGCGGCCTGGACGGGACGCTAGCCAATCGATTGGCTGGAATGCGGTGAGAGATTGATCTCCTAAACAACAATGTCACAGTGGGGTATATTAGCGTAGGTACCTCACGTACCTTACCTCCTGGGGAGGCGCTTACACGTGTCACGCTCAGTGGGTAAGTTGTACCTATCTGGGTACTGCACCTTGATTGGAACTCGGTACCGGTTGTGCTAAGGACAGGTTGATAGGGCTAGGTACCTAGACTGGTTCTTGAGCGGGATGTGGGTAACGTGGGGTTCTATTAATACCCGAACAAATGGCTACGAAGTAAACAAACAATGTTCCATTAGTCTACACTAGTTCAAGCCACCTAAATAAAAAGGCTGTATATTCTCTCTCATTGGCCTCATCTGGTGTGAGTAGGTACCTAGGCCATGCAAAAGCTTCACAGCCAATTGTAGGTACCTAGCTACGATTCATCATACATTATGCATGCTAATTTTCACGCATACATTCCTCGAATATCATCGACTCTTGTGGGATTCCGGCACCATTTGCGGCGCAAACCATCAGCAATTTAGGTTGTAAGGGGAACTCCCTCATCTAGCACCCTTTATCGAAGCAAAGGCCATTGATATGACGGGCAGATTCATTACGGTTTGGAAGAACGCCAATTATATACCCAAGTGCGTGTTGTTCGCCCTAGTCTAGGAGAAAACCTCCCAACTCTCTGTGTACAGTACCTCATGATTTATACTACGATCTGGTTTCCGATCTGCTGATATCCACAATCAGCAATTAGCGTGGTATAGAATAGTGGGCCGACCATCAACCAGATCAGAACCAGATGGAGTTCTGGCCTACACTACAGTACATTTCAGCCATCCTTTCAGCTGATCCTTCGTTGAGTGGCTCACGGAGTTCGAACTCAACAGGATATCAGCAACCCCAATATCCCAGCTCCAATCCGCCGCGCAGCCTTAAGTCGGCTTAGCCTACGGTGAATACTATCTGAGTGACGATGATTCGTACGCAGAGATGGTATTAAAATACTTTTTTTCCCGCTGGTTGTAAGCCTAGGATATCCATGTGTTAAGTAACTCACGTTATCTGTCCAGTTCTAGTTAGGACATCCACTACGCAACAAATCATTAGGTGAGCATAATAATCTAATACATGCAGTCCAAATTTGAAATGAACTCTTGAAGCAACAAGTCCGGGAAATAGTTCAGGCCCCCCTGATGAGAGAAGCTACCCTGTGAGAGCATGGATGAAGTACTATTGGCCAACTTGTAATTGCCATTGAATAACTAAGAATGTACTGGCCACAAACATTGAATATATATATATATGAAAACAGGTTCTTTACATTGTGAGCTACTTCAACAACTCTACATATAATGCAATTTCATCAGCACCAGGGCAATTACACAATGCTACCGTACCGCAAACTATATTTATGAGGCATTATGGGCTGCCGTAGGTCAACGGGTGTGAAATTTATAATATTCCTTCTTAGCAGCTTCAGTACTTTAGTATGCCTTAGAATTTCAACTAGTTCCCGTTACCTGGCTTACGTGCACATGCCCAACTGACCAGACTCCCTCAGCCAAAGGGTAATGTTGGCTGACTACGAACTGACCAAAGACGCTCTGCGGCGGGGTTCTGGTACACTGCTTCCGTCGGTAGAAGTGCTAGTAGAGGGAAATGCAGAAGCCAGTTGTGCTTATATCGCCTTTATGAGCCAATGTAGCTGAAGCTATCTCTTCACTAACCTCGAGACCATTACTAAATCCTAACGAGTATTGGTAAACCCTCTATTAGGAGGCCCTTCGTTGTCAATGCCAGTCCGATACACGGCGACGACCAATGAAGGACTTCATCGACAATCTCAATCCAGTATCCAGTGTATAAAGGTATATAGCCTAAACGAACCCCCAACTTCGATCGGGTGGGGGTATCTCAGCACGCTCCGCTCTTGATGGCAGCTGAGCTTTCGTCTCTTGGAGTCAGTCTGAGTTGGAGACCTTGGAGTTGTCTCCAATGAGATCGCAGTCGCTGCTTGAACACGACATCATGCTTCTCCTCACGGATAAGGCGAGCGTTTAGCCATACTTACTCCCTAAAAGTCTCGGGATTAAAAACTACAACCAATTGCTCGGCTCTCCTCGGAAACCAGAACATCACGTCCGGTAAGATGTCTATTGCCACTGATCCTAACATACGATATGGCTTCATAGGAATTGGTGTCATGGGGTGGGGGATGGCTATGAACTTGAGGCAGAAGACTCCGAAGGAAGCCAAGATGGTGATCTGCGAGATATCTGATAACCGCAGGAACCAATTTATCCAAGAGGTTCAAAGCAAAGGTGTTGTTGCAGTTGCGAACAGTCCTAGAGAGGTAGCCGAGCAATCGGTAAGTTGATGGCTGCGAACACTGGCGACCCCGCGCGTTGCGGCAGGCCGGCCAATGGTGCTCGGCAGTCCTGTAGCTCACCAAATGTACGGTGCTAACTATTTCTCCGTAGGATGTTGTCATTACAATGCTCCCTAAAGGTCAACATGTGCGTGATGGTACGTAACCCTCAGTCATCTTTCAGTTTGGCCATTTTGGGAGTGTAGATGCCCTCCTTTAGGCTAGTACCATGAGCTTTCCACCTTCTGAACATTTGCTAGTCACTTTCAAAATGGCAATCACTAACCCCGAGTCTTACAGTTTTTACGAATAAGGAGACTGGGTTGTTGTCAGCTACTCCTCGGGAAACACCCATCCACTTCATAGACTGCTCAACAATTGAGGCATCTACGAGTGTCGAGATTGGTAAATTAGTAGCCGAGTCCAAGCTTGGGACATTCATCGACGCGCCTGTTAGTGGCGGGCCCAATGGCGCAAATTCCGGGACCCTGGCATTGATGGTTGGAGGCAGTGAGGAGGACTGGGAATGGGCTGAACCCATTCTGCGAATGATGGGCAAGAACATCTTCCACTGCGGACCGCCGGGAGCCGGGTTGGCCACCAAGCAGATCAACAATTATCTGAGCTCTGTCTGCACGGTCGGGGTTTGCGAGGCGATGAATATGGGCGTTAAGTACGGGCTCGATCCCAAGAAGCTAGCGGATGTCATCAACGTCAGTAGTGGGCGATGTTATAACAGCTTGGATCAAAACCCCATCAAGGGCGTGACGCCGGGGTCCGCCAGCGAGAAGGATTTCGTGGGTGGCTTCAGCGTCGAGCTCTGTAAAGGGGTCCTGGATATGGCCGTTGCGCTGGGAGAGCAGGTTGGCGCACGGTCAATATTGAGCGATCGTGTGCTTGCCATTTACGATAAAGCTCTTAAGGACGAGCGAACTCGTGGGAAGGATTCTCGTAGCATCTACCTGTTTTTCGCAGAGGACGATGTGCTTTGAACAGAGGCTAAGTAACAATACGCTCTTATTCTTTGCTTGGCGAATCAGATATCCTACGATAAAACTATCAAGTCAACATCAATGTTCATAGAAGATAAAACCCAATCAAGGGCGGCCTTCATTTTGCATCCAAATATTGAAGAGCGAGTCCCCCGTTGTTTTTAGCGTGACATCCTTTCCAATGCAACTTTTGCAAATTCATAGATCAAACCCTTTGGTAAGACATCATGATCTAGACTCTGGAGGTTGCTTATGCACTCCAATCCCAAGATCACTGACTTTGACGCCAAATGGCATCAGTTCGAGCCTCATCACGTCCAAGGTTACCTGTGACGAAAATAAGATACGCAATAATCGGAGGCAGCTAGGAGAAAAGAGTTTTATCCAGATAATGGAAGATTTACGATCAGACATGGTTAGAGGAAGTCCTATATTAGAGCAAAATGCTGAAAGACTAAAGGGTGTACTGGAAGGTTGTGTATAGGCTCTGAGCGACTTTCAATCGTTTCTCTCGTCATACAAAGAGTTAGCTTCAAACTTGAAGAAAATATCCTGGGTAACATCCGACAGACCCATACTGAGCGGCTTTAGGTGTAGGTTCCAAGTCAACATGCTAACTTTTGGCTTAATTCGGTAAGAAATGCGGAGGTGTTCCATTACTGTTCCGCCGAACCTCCAAAATTTTTAGTGAATATCAGCTGATTTAAACAGAGAGGCACTTATTGCCGTTAGGACTGAGGTGACGAAGGGTAACGACAGCTTATTATCACAAATACAACAGAAAGCCCATGATGTCGAAGTGAAAGTCATATCTTCCCTCCAATAGAAGAGGGATCAGCAGTCCATTAGACGTCAAGATGCCATAGGTCGGCGACACCCCGTACCTTCAGAAATCTGCCAGGGATTCAATGTAAGATCATTGCAACGAATTGTATACAGTGTAGAAATGATAACATAGCTAGGGTTTTATTAAATTCGTCGAGTTCGCGTTCAAAGATAGCCCACTACTTACTGCGATAACCAGCAGAGATCTCTGGATATTCACTCCCGGTAGAGCGCAAACAGACTGGTGGCATCTATTATAGGAAGATGAGAAGAGGAGAAGAAGACGGGTATTCTGTCTAGCAGTTCGGTTACGCCAGCCTGATGTATTACGTAAGTGCACATCACTTCCGGTAACTTGCATGTCAGATTAGAAACGCGAATACCCTTTGCTTCAGCTTCTAGTGGAAACAGTAACCGAACTATAAAAGACCGCTATCGCGTAGCAGCCTGGTTATATGTACATTGCGTTTTACCATCCCTAGTAAATGAAACCAGACGTAAGAATATATAACTGGAAGTCTCTAATTAATAAAGAGGTATGGTCTTGAAATTGTTTATTTGAACCGAATTTCTCATTAAAATCTAGAAAGTTGCTCTTTCCCCTGGTTATACTGGAACAGTCAATATAAGAAAAACGCAGTGGCGATGGTGAGCTGCCAAACTGAGAAACTGTAATCTGGCTTGGGGCAAGAATTCCTAACCAACACCACATTGTCTCCCATCAACGAATACCACCGGCCCAACTCCTTTCAAACTCTATAAAAAACAAAAATATCCCTTGAATCACCCAATTCAGGTATAAAAGAACTCTGCTCGGAATCAGCATCGCCAATTTACTATCCATTCCCCTCAACTACGTACTACTGGCTCCAAGTCATCCATCAATATGCAGGTACGTCCAGTTTCCTATGCCCAACGTCGACTTTACTTCTATTTAGTACCCTAAGTGCTATCTCTCGCTTGAGAGGCTTAAATTTTCCAATTACTAAAATTGTTGTCACAGATTTGCAAGGCCCTATCAATCGTAACCATCGCCGTAGCTGCAGTGGCAGCCCCATCCTCTCGGCGTTACGATACTGACGCAATGGCACCCGTTCCGGAAGCAATATTAATCGACTACCTCACGTGCTGGGACAAAAACCTTGAGAGTTTCTGCCAAGGAAAGGCAGTCTGCGGCGCCGGTAGTGTGGTAATGACCCCTCTTAAATCATGCGCGTATGGCTGTGCCTGTATCCCGCAGCCGGTTGAAGACCAGTAGGCGACTGATATATGTCATATACGGACTAAGTTCTTCGGCAAGTAAGCTATTTCATACAATACAGTACGCAGGCTAGGGACCATCGCATGATTCTCGAGATGGCGGGCTTCTGGTGGACGTCTATCCTGATCAAAAATGTTGACCTGTCTTTACATTATGGGTGCTAAACGCTGACTCTTGTTATAGGACATCCCAACTCTATGCGGGTTACGCATTGGTGTCCTGGACTTAGTACATGGATATTGGTCTCACTACAGGTGCTGGGAAGACCCAAGATGCATAATAAACGAAGGACAACTCGATTCACGAGTGGGATACAGGACTATACATACATCATTGGGGTGATGGAGGCACTCTGGGAGAATGATTGAGGGGGTGCATGGAGTTTTCATACCGGCCTGATAGTTAATAACTTTCAATCAAGTATTAGTTTTTCGACCATGTCACACGGCAAGGACCGCCATGACCCGTCAAGACCTATCAAGTCACATGTCTCAGCCTTGAATCAGTTATTGGTCGGCGACTATCACAGCCTCTGCAATGAAGCCTAGAATCGTAGCCCAATAGGAGGGGTAATAGAAAATATTTGCTGAGGACCTGTGTATAAATAGAGGGATAGAAACGAGGTTACATTGGGGACAGAAAAGGGAAGCATAGACTCCTTTAGACCCAAAGAGAATTATTAGTTGAATATGAACCCCTGTTCCAAGCCCTTGAGATCAAGCCCTTGTCACAGACCAGCTCTGCCATCTCATTTTTGATGTGATATGACTTCATTACCGGCACAAAGAGATAGCTTTACTTAGCACGCCGAACCAGGAAGTCGGGTACTGTGTTCCAATTATGAGCATTAGTCTGTGGTTGGCTGCTGAACTGATGTTCGAGAAGTGCATCCCATGGAGCCACCTAGGTGGTTTGGATATTCGCCAATGGGTGTCAACGGCGAGTGATTCACATCACAAACTCCTTCAGAACCAGTTGTTCAATATAAATCCATACCTCCGATAGAGCTTCAGCATATAAATATTATTTTGTAAGCACTAACGATACAGGCGCGGGCGGGGTTGACTCAAGTATGTCCGCCTGGGGCATGAATCAGACCACCCCGCCACTAGGTTAGGGTAATCGGATCAAAAACTCATCGCCGAGTCTAACACTTGACGTACCATGGAAAGCGATCGGAGAGAAAGAAAGTAGGCGTTATTGCATCGTTTCCCACGGAGCAGGCAAAGACTTTTGTATCATTTTTAGAAACCCGGCATCGTGAATTCTGAGGGTTTTGCGCAACGACGGCTATTCATGAAATATCTATACCTTAAGTTTTGTCCTACCTAGCGAGCAAACGAGATCCTGATAGAAAAAAAATGGCGGCATTCACAGCCTCAAGTATTCAGTCGGCTCTTCCGTCCAGCTGCACTGTTTCAACACCAGACGAGAATGACACGCTTGGCTCGTTTCTAGGTAAGCGGTGGATGACAATGGGGTCTTCGACGCTTCCTGCTGCGACGGTTGCGCCGTCAACTAAAGAGGATGTCGTAGCAGTGGTGAGGTATGCAGCTGCGAACGGGTTAAAGGTCTTGCCAGAGTGTGGAGGCTGCGGCGGTGTTGTCGTCACAAACAACAAGACGCTTTACCTAGACATGGGGAAGTTTCGCTCAGTAGATGTCGACGTCAAGTCACACACCGTGACGTTTGGAGGTGGTACTCTGACGAAGGACCTCCAGCCTGCCGTGACAGAGAAGGGGTTCTACACAGGTATATTCACTCCTCTTAACACCGCTGGGTTATGAGTTGTCAAAGTTCGAATGACCTACTAACATATACCCAGGCTGGCCTAATCTCGGCGTTGTCGGAATGGTCGGCACTATTTTGGGAGGCGGCGTCAACCTGTTCCAAGGGACAAAAGGTCACACGTGCGACAATCTCATCGGCGCGCAACTGGTCACTGGCTCCGGCGATGTTATCGAAGTCTCAGAGACGTCCACAGGACCGGAGAAAGAGCTTTTCGACCAGCTCAAGGGGGCTGGTGCGGGGTTCGGCGTGGTCCTCTCGATGACTATGCGCATTTACCCCACGGCGGAGCTCGGCCTTGCTAACAAGTCGAAGATCCCCGATATCATGGTTATGTTCTTACGGGATAACTTCGACGCGGCAGCTGAGCTGTGGGAGGTGCTTTCGCGAGCCCCCGCCCGCATGACCGGCGGCTTCGGTGAGTAATTCTCGGAACCGTTTTCTTGTTTTGGCAACTTTTGGAGCACGAATTTTCCTTTTGGGACGAGAGAATGTTTAGATGCTCGTGAAACCCCCACAAATCATGCTCCAAGTGGTGATAACTGATCCGAGCGTCGTAGTGCTGATGGCCGCACCGCCTGCGACGCCGAATGCTGGAGAACCTATTGTCCTTGCACAGGCATCCTACCCCGGGCCGCAAGCGGACGCAGATAAAGCGTTTGCACCTTGGAATGGCCCTGCCATCGCGGAGAGGGCCGTCATGGTCCAGCCCGGATCATCCGAGTTGACTAGGATGAACTTGCAGCGCGATGCAACGATGACAAAGGGGTCCAACATGGACTGCTACAATTGCCTCGTGAAAGAGCTGTCCGGTCCAACACTTTTACGTGCCGCGAATAGGTTCACTGAGTTTGTCGATACATACGGACTAAATATTGAGCGATGCATGACTATCCTGCATCTGATGCACGCAGATGCGCTGATGAAGGTAAGTGAAGGTCAAGAGAGCTGGATGTGCCACCGCGACCGTAATTTCATGGTACAGACCGTGCCGTGGAATCTCGCAGATGAGTACGTAGAGGCCGGACGACAGTACGCACTGGACATCCTTGAGATCGTGCGTAGTGAGGACTCTGCCGAGGGGATGCCGAACGCCATTCTGGCCGGCAACGCCAGGGTCGAAGCGAATATGGCAGAAATCCTAACACCGGAGAAGATAGAGGTTATGAAGAAGCGAAAACAGCAATGGGATCCTCATGGCGTATTTTGGAATCCAGCTGTAGATGGGTGGGCGGATTAAGCAAAAAGACGACCAGATTTATTGGCAAATGCTATCAGATGATATCAAAATATCATCATGTCATATCGGGTAGACTAGTACTGTACAGTGTACGCTACCTAGGTAGAGAGAGTATACTTGAGTATGGTGGATGACAAGGATAACCTCGCTTTAAGCCAACGCGAGACATTATTGTTACTCATGAGAAGGTGAGGCTCTGCATTGTCACTACACGGTTACCGAAGGCACTGTACTTATGGTGTGAGAGTACGGTATGGAGAGACCACAAGGGGACCGCCCCGGGCTATCGAAAATGAAACGAAAGCAGATCGATGGAGATAAGGTCAACGAAGGTTTTATCATTTGTGTTCCCCAACCTAGATTTGACACAAGGTACTAACTACACCTAGAGTTGGCTCGTTGCCTCCAGTGATGCCATAAATTTTCAACATCCATCTCTGCTGTAATGCTCTTACGAGACCTTATATGTAAGAATTTCTGTTCTCCTGGGTCCGGCCCGTGAAAATATCGAATACGCCACAGATAAGATCGACGACAAAGAACGCATCATCCCGACCGTTTACGACCTAGAAAGGCAATACCACTAGTCAAATGTGCCGACTGATTGGCCACTGGCCCACGGCTTGGCGTGGATCAGGGGGCCAAAAGCAGAGTTTTCAGTGGGACTTCTACCGAGCTTAGGGCAGTCTGGGCAGGTGTCTTGGCCGGACTAGAATCTACACTACGCTTTAGTCCGATGCAGTGCACGCGACTGTAGAGCTTGTTTCCGACCTCGCCACATCACCACACAGTGTTCTGATCATTAGTCGGGGATGGTGGCGGCATTTCTAGGTAGGTGGAAGCTGTTTTCCGTCCGATGGGGTCCGAGGCTGTCGTGACTCTATAGCGAATGGAACGGTGTGGGTAGGTTTCGGCGAGTGGGAGTCATACATCTTATTTCTTTTGTTGTAGCCACTCGCTCCTTGAGATTCTATGTGTCAAGCTATCCGCCGCTTGCTATACACGTCAAACCACGATCCGGCTTTCGCGTCCGTCCATGGCTTCGTACCCGACTACTCCAGCCTCAACGGGTCAGGGGGACCCTCACAGCGCCATGGGGATACATGCCGTCGAACCTGAGAAAAAGGTGCCATCTACAGCGCTGGCTGCTTCATCAGTCGATGGCTCGCAGAAGGACCTGTCCGAGGGCGAAGGCCTACAGCGTGGCCTAAATAGCTGGCATCTTCAGTTCATCGCCATAGGGAGTGCCATCGGCACGGGACTCGTAAGCTCCAAACAATCATTCGCGATGGAGTGTTCTTGTTCTTTTCTGACGGGTCGTAGTTCCTCGGCAGCGGGAAAGCACTCGCGACGACAGGGCCTGTCGGGTGCTTGATTGCATTCCTCTTCGTCGGCTCGATCGTCTACTCGATTATGGTAAGCTTAGGCGAAATGGCTACCTTCATACCCATCGCAGGATCATTCACGGCCTATGCTTCACGATTTGCCGACCCTTCCCTCGGTTTCGCCATGGGTTGGATATATTGGTTTAGCTGGGCGTCGACTTACGCCCTCGAGCTGGTTGGTTCGGGTCTTGTCATCCAGTATTGGAACAAGACCCTGAACGTCGGTATTTTCATCGCTGTGTTTTGGTTTGCGT
The DNA here is from genome assembly GCA_022495125.1 of Xylaria acuta. Taxonomy (NCBI): domain Eukaryota; kingdom Fungi; phylum Ascomycota; class Sordariomycetes; order Xylariales; family Xylariaceae; genus Xylaria; species Xylaria acuta. Next base: position 495,315 of record MU383096.1, read on the forward strand.
TCACGGCCTGTAATTTCCTGCCCGTTCGCTGGTTCGGGGAGTTTGAATCATATTTCGTGTCCATTAAGGTCGTCACCATTATCGGTTTTATCATCTTCGCCATTGCCATCGACGCGGGCGCTGGCCAACAAGGCTACCTCGGGTTCGATGCGTGGGTCACCCCAGGTCCCTTTGCCGAGTACATAGTCCCTGGAAGCAGTGGCAAATTCGTTGGGTTTTGGTCTGTTCTTGTAACTGCAGGGTTCTCATATCAGGGCACCGAGCTCGTGGGCGTCGGTGCAGGCGAGACGGCTAATCCTGTTAAAAGTGTGCCTCGGGCCATCCGCTGGACATTCTGGGGTGTCTTCTCGCTTTTCGTGGCGACCATCTTCTTCATCGGCATCACAGTACCCTCTGACAATCCAGACCTTCTCACCGACGCCAATGATGCCTCGGCATCACCTCTCGTCATCGCTGCTAAATTAGCTGGCGTACCTATCCTCCCACACATCATTAACGCTGTCCTACTTACGGCGGTGTTGTCGGCTGCCAATTCCAACCTGTACTCAAGTAGTCGGATAGTGGTCGCGCTGGCCAACGAAGGGCATGCGCCCGCGTTTTTGGCGCGGACGAACCGCTTTGGCACACCCCATTTCGCCGTCGGCTTTTCGTCTCTCATCGGCCTGCTTGCTTTCCTTAACCTCTCATCTGGCGGAAGCCAAGTTTTCAACTGGTTGTTGAACATTACGGGCATAGCCGGTTTCATTAGCTGGTCCTGTATTAGCATCTGTCACTTGATCTTCATGAGGGCCCTACGATTCCGAGGCATATCGCGGGATATACTGGCCTTTAAGGCGCCGTTCCAGCCTTACCTGACTATCTATGGACTCTTTTTCTGCTTGCTCATTCTCTTCTCGAATGGGTTTACGGTGTTCATTCGGTGGAGCACCAGTGAATTCTTCGCAGCCTACGTTAGTCTCATTTTGTTTATCATTCTTTACGTAGGGCACAAGATCATCTTCCGAACAGAATTTGTAGCTCTGGCCGATATCGATCTTGAGCGAGACCGGGTTCGGGCAGGCTTATAGCGACTAGTAGATAGCGTCATCTGTTCCTTAGATAGATACAATGATATACACGAGTTGAATAGTGCTTAGTCTCCCAGCGACGGTGAATTGAGAGCTTCAGTGCGTTGTAAGCTACCTAGGTAGCTTTACCATCTGCGCGTGTGAAAATACAAGACCGCCTCCAGAGAGCGGGAAAAAGCTAACGCTGAGAGTATGTACAGTACACGTTCGCGGCGTGTAACTGAACGGGTTGTACAGCTATCGATAATGGACAGGGTAAGTGCCATTTCCCGTCACCATTTCTGATAGCCAGGTCTTTTAAGGGGTCCTACCTGCTCCCTTAGCATCTCCTTCGCTTTCGAAAGCCCGTGAAAACTGGGAGCGGCCCGAGGTTCGATTCCCTGCGACTCCAACATCGGTGGTTCAATTCCACCTATACCTCTGTTTCTTATTTTTCTTCCTTTTTTTCCTCCCTTGAGTCTCTCTCCTCCCTAAAGATGCTTTTAGCATCCCGAAATCTCTGATGATACAGTGTTCCGTCTTGTAGGTATTTAAGCTTAATAACTTGTAAAATCGTTACAACACTTAATCGTTAACAAGCACCAAGTACAGCCAAGTCAGCAAAGATATTGCCATAGTCTTAATCATATAGCTCTGTTGTGACTTACCTAAGATAAACGCTTTTCGGATCGACTTACGATTTGTATAGACGTTTCCCTACAGACCACATAGCCCATTTCGACAGGTTACGTTCGGTATAGCCTACCCGTAATAAGAGTTTGCAGCCTATGTATACACGTTATAATGTCATTGTACTCATACCCGACGTATACACATAAAATGGGCCAAATATCAGTGAGCGTATGGCTAATTAAACTCATGTTAACCTTTCATTTCCGTCGATTACTTCTTGTGTGAGCGAGGTTGAACAGCAGTCTGAATGTTATTGCTAAGCCGCTGGGCTGCAGGGTCCAACTACAGCCCCATTTTGCCGGTGGAATACAACGCCACTGACAAACGCAGGAGTGATAATTTAGTAGATGCCTACTATATAGGTATCTTCAAGTGCTAGATGGCAGGCACCATTACCTGAAGTAACATCTCTAACTACCCTTCGAAGGTAACCGTATCGGTCAGCAGGATTCTAGGTTCGGAAATTCCACAAACCCTCGCTGCCGGAAGACACAGGACTTCGGCCGTATCATAAAGCCAGTCTTACACCCATCGATATATTTGGCAGGCGCACTTAACATCATTGCCTCCTATGACGGCATATATCCATAGTCCGCTAAGACGCAGCTTCTTGCGATCCGCAAAATAAGAAATCTAAGACAAGAAGGCTTCACTTTCTTACTTCCACCTCACCACTTTACAGCAGTACACATGTCTTACCTTACCCTTTCTCTTCGCACCTAGTATTTTCATAATTTAATTCCTTTCCCTTTGCTTCGTCAATAAATTGGACGACGAGCTTTTGCTATTGTTCGTGCCCCAAACCTGAGTAATTTGTTTGCTGGCCCCTCAAAGCTTAAATTCATCCATTCTGTCCTGCTACGATACAACTTTCGTAAATATCGCCGCTATCAGTTTCACTTCGATTCTCTTTTCTCCATTACGGGTAACAGTTAGGTGGCCCTCTTTTGCCGACTCGTCAAATTTACCGTTTAGTTTATTCCACTCCTTCCACGTACTGCTGTGGCCAATTTTGGGAGTTCCATACATGCATGCGGTCGAGATGGGTGCGATCTTCGTAGCGCCGAAGGATCTCGATCTCAATAATCCAGGTAAGTGTGTTTAGTCCTCGTATTGCCTATCACCAATTCCCGTTATTACTATCTAACTACTTTGCAGGTTCTATTAGATCGGTCGCCAGTACGATTGCTTATGGCACGATGAGCTATTACACTGGAAACGTCACAAATACTCCGGATGTATGCGTAGACCGCTTCAATGGCAAAGTTTAATAAGGCTAACCGTGTTATACGAGACTATCGCTATCTTTCCACAACCTCACTGTAAACCGTCGTCCCATCTCCTCAACACAGGGTAGCCTCATTTTGCTGACTTTATGTCGCAATAGACTGGTGGCAAGCCGGTGCTTGTTGGGGAGCTATGCTAGACTATTCGCACTATACGGGCGATCTAAGCTATGATGATGTGATAACTCAGTAGGCATTCTAGCGGAGTTCATTCATTACTTTTTCTTTTTCCGGCAAAGCTTATGCTCACACATTCTCATGGAGTCCCGATGATGAGTTTAGTCTCTACCATAGGCATTGTTTCTGACAACTTAACCTTATAGAGCACTGCTAAGTCAAGTCGGACCTAATTTTGATTTCATGAGTCCGTTATATGCTGGTTCCGAAGGCAATGACGATCAAGCTTTCTGGGCCTTTTCTATACTGGAAGCCGCGGAGCGCAACTTCCCTCAGCCTGACGATTCTATACCGCCATGGCTTCAAATAGCGGAGAATATATGGAACACTATGGTCCTCAGATGGGATGATACGACTTGTGATGGTGGCTTACACTGGCAAATATACCCGGGAAACCCAAACGGTCTCGATTACAAAAATGCAGTATCCAACGGTGGCTTTTTTCAAATGTCTGCGAGACTAGCTCGTGCAACTGGAAACGAAACCTACTTCCGGTGGTCTGAAAAGGTATGGGATTGGTCCCGGAATATTGGCCTCATAGACCGGGATTTCAATGTGTTCGACGGCGCTAGTTCGTCTCAAGAGTGTCACAATACCAACCCTATAAGCTTCTCATACTCGCAAGGTATTTATATGTATGGAGCGGCGATGCTCTTCAACTACACCAATGGAGACGAGACTTGGGCGGATCGGACAAACGGTCTTCTACAGGCTTCCCGGTCCTATTTTAGCCCATTCCCAAACGCCACAAACATCATGTATGAACCTGCTTGCGAGTTCTTTGACACATGTAATACGGATATGAAATCGTTCAAAGGTTACCGTAAGTAACTTCCAGGGCCGTCTAGTCACTTTAAGAATATGGAGAATTTGTCCCTAAGCCAGTGCAAGTTCCCAAGGAAATCATACCGGAAATGATTGCTAACCCCGAGCGCTGTAGTCTCTCGCTTCATGGCCGAAACGGCACTGATGATGCCTTCAACTCTCAATAACGTTCGAGAATTGCTGCGTACATCTGCTGTTGCAGCAGGAAAGGCCTGCTCCGGTGGAGATGGTAGTACCGTCTGTGGAGAGAAGTGGTATGTATTTTTTATTTCTAAGTTTTCCTTTTCCACCAGCTTCGAGCTCAATATCATCCCATACCCAGAAACTGTAGAATGCCTTAGAAACTCCAGCAATTACTGATGCCAGAATTTCAGGTACATCGGAGGATATGATGGGAGCCCAGGGCTCGGACAGTCAATGACGGCTCTCGAAACTATCCAGGCGTTACTCGCCTTTGACGCACAGCCACCTTTCAAGTATGGCGAAATCAAACATGTCAAGAGTAGAAACAGAACGTCGCCAGACTATCCGACGACTACGCTATCCGCTACAGTCCTACCGTCTACTACACTCTCACCATCCGCCACAACCCCGCAATCGACCACAATCTTGCCATCGACTACTCAGCAGCCAGACCATGCTGCTCCTGCTATCACGGCCGGTCATTTTCTAGCATTCGTGGTATTCCTGTTCTCTATTTTAAATTTCGGCCTTTTTTACTGATAGCTCGGAATTGTTATTACCTTGCAAATGCAGTGGTAACAGTACTGTTCTAGTTTAGCTAGGTACCTTTTGATATGTTCTAGCGTAATCAGTCCTTTCCCTACCTAAATGCTTACGTAGTGTTCGAGACATATACCGGCTGTACACGGTGAAAGGCGACGAAGGCATCGTGGACATATTGAGTTTTAATGATATTTATAGTTTTAGCGAAGCTGGACGCCGGCTTAACTAGCTGTCATCAAATTATTTCCTGAGGGACCAACATTGTTATATTTCTCCTTTAACCCGGCGGCCAGCAGCTAGCTTCAAACGAACGTATATAATTCCAAACGCATTTCTTCTAGACAAAGGGTTGTATTACACCCTTAGTTGGAAGAATAATTATAATTAACGAAATAAAGCTTCCAAGAATTGTAGTGTGGACATTACCAATAACGGGCCCCCTAACCGGCTGGAAATACAAAAGGCTTAACAACACCATAAACCAGGCGCCTAAGGGTAATATGATTTTAAATACGGTCAAAAGGTCTGCGTATCGGTTTTCTATAGACCTTTTATTTAAAGGCGACAACCCTGGAAGAGGATCTATGTCTGCATTAGCTCTTGCTACATCTTCCTGTCAGAGTACCTCCGTACTATATTTGATACTTAGTTTGCAAGCCATTGTGATATGGGTGAGGGTTTAAGTGTGTTCTGAGTCTGGTTTCACACACTCCTTATTCCAGGCCTGTCGTACTCGCAGTGGAAAATTATATGTCAAATCGACGCTGGCGATTCCTCGGTACTCTAATTTGTTGTCGTGTGCAGCATAGAAGCAAGTTCCCCGCCTCCTCCACTCTGTTTGGCAGGGGCCCCTTACCGATGATAGTATGAGTCGCCGTAAAAGGTCTGGTGTCAAGTTAGTCCGCGTTAGACATTGGTGGTTCTACTGCATAAGTAGTGCCGTGTGACTCACAACAAAGATATACTCTCAATTGCAAGGAGACAGTTTCGTTGACAGTGTAAACTGTTATTGACCGATCAACTGGCCGAGAGTAGGGTTGTACGTGGGCTACCCATGGGCAGGTGGGCGGTACCCGCAAACGTCCAACCCTAGCCGAGAGCAGCCATCCCAAGCGTGAGAAAGGTATGATGGGCCAACTGATAACCAGTCACTTCTTAGTAAAGTATCGTCGCCAATTTCTCGCGGAACCCATCTATTGTGGTGGTTGCCATCCGGATCATATCTTGGCCCGGTATTAATGAATATCGACAGTGTTAAGTGTGCCACACTTAAAATTATTACCAGGAGCATTTCGTAGCTTCCGTGGTGTCTAAGAAGTGACCGATTTTCGAGGTCTATGGTGTTCGTGACGGCAATGAGAGGAACTTCTTCAGACTTTGTAGTAGATCGTGAGCAAAGCCCATTCCATGAAGAAATAAAGTCATGATCCTCTTGAAAGAATAAAAGGCATGTTCAAGAGCTATGCCGACACTCGCATGAGTTCCTCATCTGGTTCTTCTCTGCCTCACGGTTTCCGGGCATATTATTAGGTGTTGTTCTGTCATCTTCTTGACCTACTGTGGGTGTTCATCCAGAATTTTCAAACCCTACCCCTTCCCTCATTGGCTTTTCAACGTATGTTCCATCTGTTTTAGAAGCTCTGCCAAATACAATAATGTCCTTGAGGGTGTTATCGATGCTGCTAGTAGACCTTGAATTCATTGCCATTATGAAAGGATTGGAGATTGATCATACATTTTTGCTAGGGTTGACGATACAAGTTAATATCCCACTTGATACTGTATCAAGGTACGGGGGACAGTGCTATATATTACTTTACGGCGAATATATGTTAACAACTTTAATGTTCTATCTGCTATCCTTTTTTAACCAGTATTTATAAAAATACACTTAATAAAATAGCATATCATGCTTAAATATGTTGAAATACTGCAGAGCCGTTATTATTGCATATATGAATGTTTATTTAAAGGTAGAGCAAAAGAAGTGAAAGGACCAGAGTGCCAAAGAATATACAATGTACTAGTTCTAGGACACTATAATTAAAACAGGCGACTGGTGGTGGTGGCACGCCGTAACTGTGTCCATGACTAAGGGAGCGGAAAGTTTGGTTCGATTCCAGAGGTTGGCAGTATTTTATGTATGCAAAATGGCCAGCAGCGGCGCGGGCGTCTCTGCTAAGCTTTTAAATATCGTGGTAACAAAAAAAATCTTAGAGAGCAGGAGGCAGTGCCAGCTTTTCGGCCGCTATGTCTTATTTAACAGCGATCAATACGTACTTAGGTATGTTAAACAGTGGGGTCACTACTTTATGTAACCAGTGCAACTTTAGCATAAGTACCTATTAAGGACCATTAGGTTATTCATTCTAACAAAATGTTTTTTGAACCGCATTTTTAAAGTTTGCTGGCAGAATACTAAGCACTTACACATCTGCAAATCATACGAGTGTAAATTAGCAGATCAATTAAACTATATAAAAGATGGTAAAGTTATAAACGCAGATCAGCACGTAAGACAAGTTATTACAAGCCAGTTCTTCACTAAAGCAAATCTTCATGCGCAGGTAGCTCTACCGCCTGGCGCCTGCGACTTGGCAGCCTTGTTAGCCGCTGTACCCAGCTAATCGACCTCTGCTTGGCCACATTGGCGACCTCGGGTGAGGCCATGATGCCCTCACATCAGTGGCATACCGACGCCTTGATATCGGAACATCAACCTAAGCCTATTCATGGCATGGCAACCACTCCACAGATACCCATTAGCTGTGTAGTGTGGCAAAGTAGTGCTATTGATGTTGTAGATGAGATGGAGTGCTGTAATTGATATGGAATCCGCGGCGAGGGGTAATATAAGATTAAATAAGGTAAAAAGCTGCGACAGCGACTTCAATATGATCTTGTCTAAATAGGTTTTGTGGGTAAGGGTCACCCATCTCGGATCCCAAAACCTCCAGTCCCAGAGGCTTCCATACCAACTCTTCAACATTTTATATGAAAAAACTCATCCGATATCCGGCCCTGCTTTTTTCGTTTGTGTTCAGTTCAGCAGTGTGCTGGTTAACTGCATCATCGCCTATATTATGCATTGATGCGGTCCACCCGGGATTTCTCAAGCCCGCTCCGATCGGAGCCCCACAGCGTCGGAGTCACTAAACGCCCACCGGCGCCATCTCTGACTCAAGCATTCGCGGATAACCTTGGTGGTAAGTTAAATTGCTACTTAATACCTCCAGAGGCACATTGAAGGAAGGACGAGCACGAGTCTCGTGAGTTGGGCGGACAAGGCGACTCGTACTGACCACATCGGCTCACTATGACGGCGTTCAACTTGGAGACCTGTGCGAGGTCCAATATCTTGGCGCTCGAGCCGTACCGGTGTGCGAGAGAGTGAGAAATCCGGAACCTTTCGTGTGTTCTGTGCCTGTGCTGACATATTAAATCTAGCGATTACAAGGATGATGGCACAAATATCTTGTTAGATGCAAACGAGAACGCCTACGGGCCGTCCTTGACGGCTGCGGCCACTGCCTCGGTATCATCAGCCACTACATCGTCAGCCCCCGAGATTGACTTCGTGGGCCTGCACAGATATCCGGATCCGCACCAACGGGAATTGAAGCACTTGTTGTGCAATCTGAGGAATACCCACCACCACACAGACAAGAAGATCACGCCCGACAACTTGTTCGTTGGTGTCGGGAGTGACGAAGCCATCGATGGGCTCATGCGGTGTTTCTGTGTTCCCGGCCGAGACAGGATCCTGGTCTGTCCGCCTACTTATGGCATGTATTCTGTATCGGCACAGGTGAACGACGTGGGCCTATTCAAGATACCGCTCCTGCCTGCACCGACATTCGCGCTCGATGTCGCCAAGATAAAAGAGGCGCTGTCAAACGAGCCAAACATCAAGTTACTGTATCTGTGCTCGCCCGGGAATCCGACGGGCGCCCCACTTGCAAAGGCCGATATACGGCAGCTGCTGGAACACCCGACGTGGAACGGCGTCGTCATCGTCGACGAGGCGTATGTCGACTTCTCTCCCGACGGTACCTCGCTTGCTGAGTGGGTCGCCGAATGGCCTAACCTGGCCGTTATGCAGACGTCGTCCAAGGGCTTCGGGATGGCGGGTATTCGGCTTGGTTCCGTATTCACATCAGCGCCTATTGCACGGCTCTTGAATAGCATGAAGGCGCCGTACAATATCCCAAGCCCGACCAGTGCGCTGGCTATATATGCGTTCTCTGCAGACGGGCTGGCGGTTATGCGTGCGAACCGAGACAAACTCGTCGCGCAACGGGATCGCTTGATTCAGGAATTGCCCAAGGTCAAGGGAGTCGGACGTCTACGGGGCGGCGTCGAGAGTAACTTTTTGCTCTACGAATTACTCAACAAAGATGGACAGCCGGATAATGCCACTGCACTCGCTGTGTATGAGAGGTTGGCCGAAAATAAAGGTGTTGTGGTACGGTTCAGGGGTAAGGAGCATGGATGCCTTGGATGTCTGCGAATCACGGTTGGGACTAAAACTGAGGTCACAAGGTTTCTGGATGCACTGGGAAAGACTCTTTCTGAAGTCAACGGTCATGATTCCACGGCGTCAAAAGACGAAGAAAAGAAAGAGGTAGAGGCCAACGCTATTATCGCTTAGATTTGGCTATAGGTAAAAATCGGAGTTGTGGGATAGACGGGAGGTTTGTGCAGACAATTCATTCGGCCATATAACTATGGGTTAACCGAATTATATTTAAGTTGCTTAGAAAATGACAGCGACAAAAAAGGTCCCATAGGTGCACAGTGATTAGAGAGTGTTGTTGCCTTACCCTGAGCAGATCTGCTATCTGTGATCCATATCATGTGTGGAAAGGAACCTGCCCACTTAACAGCACAATACGGTTTACCTCATAATATGGCTTACAAGGATTTTCTGACGTTGAACCCCGCCCCCACTTGCAGGTTGTTTTCATGAATTTGTGTATGCGACCACTCATTTAGTATCGAGATCTTTCACATCTGTAGGAAGACCAAATAACTATTATTAAGATTGACAATATATGAAGGCTGGAAACTGAATGCAATAGATCCTAATAAGTCAGCGACCCAACCACTACTGGGTTTTACTCTCAGCACCCAATGCACATACAAGAAATCAGCGACGAGGTGGCAGGGCGTTTTAAGTTCGAGGAATCACGGCCTCGAACTGAGCCCGAAACATCAGAACCTGAGACCATACCAATAAAAAATTCACAAGATGCTAGCGCATTCACTCCAGCAGGTGCGGCCATGTTTCCCGAGCTCTCGCCCGGTCGTGCGATGACGGAGAAGAAGACCGTGGACGAGGTGGTCGAGGAGCTGAAGAAGACACCCTTCTTCATGACAGAGCTGGAAGAAAACGACGAGACAGAGGCTTTCAAGGCCCTGGCTTACGAAGGGACGCCGCTAGAGAACGCGTCAGAGTTCAAGGAGCAGGGAAACGAATGCTTCAAGACGCGGCGCTGGGCCGATGCCAAGGAGTTCTACACAAAGGGCATCCTGATCCTGGCAGCGGAGGAGCGAAAACGGAAGCAGACGGCGGAACCATCTTCCCAGCGACCAACAACAGTAAAACCCAAGAAAGAGGATGGGGAACAAGGCAAGGGCGAGGGGGAGAAGGAGGAGACGAGTGAAGATAAGATCGCCAAGGAGAGAGCAACCCTCGAGTCTCTATACGTCAATCGCGCAGCTTGCCACCTCGAGCTGAAGAATTATCGCTCGTGCTGGCTCGACGGCTCAGCAGCGCTGCGCCTCAACCCGAAGAATATCAAGGCATACTACCGCTCGGCACGCGCCTTTCTAGCCGTGGGCCGCGTCGCCGAGGCAGACGACGCATGCGCGCGAGGGTTGGCGATCGACCCATCGAATAACCCCCTGAAGGCCGTAGCGCGGGATATCATCAAAAAGGCAGAGGAGGCCTCGGCGCGACAGCGGCGCGAGGCCGAGAGACTGGCCACGGAGAAGCGCCGGGAAATGCTCATCAAGGCGGCGCTGAAGGCCCGCGAGATCCGCGCCCGCGCCACGGCTCAGCCCCCTGAGATGGAGGATGCTGGGGTAAAGCTTGTGCCGGACCCCGACGACCCGGCTAGTCACCTCTGTTTCCCGACGGTCCTGCTGTACCCGGCGCACCTGAAGTCGGATTTCATCAAGGCGTTCAATGAGACCGATTCGCTTGCCGATCACCTTAGCTATGTATTCCCGCTCCCCTGGGACACCGAGGGAGCGTATACGGTGGCCGCTGTTGAGTGTTACATGGAAACCGTTGCCGGGGGGTTGATTAAGTTTGGCAAGAAGGTGCCTTTGCTGAAGATCCTGTCTGGGGGCAGGGTCGAGGTTGTCGATGAGGTGGTAAGGATATTTGTTCTTCCCAAGGCACAGGCGGCCGGGTGGGTGGAGGAGTTCAAGATGAAGAAGGCTGCGGAAAAGGGTGAGCGGTAAGGACAGGGCTTGATAATATTCGATAACATAATAGACATTACTCAAGACACGGGTCAATTAAAATGACCAAATTCCTTTGGGAGAACCCCTCAAATACCAACAAGGTTATTGGTGACAATGGTCAATTAATTATATGGACGTTTAGAGCCGCCGAGATATTAACGTTGGCATTTCTAAAACCGCATTGCATACCTAGGTACCATACATTAACCCGTACGCCGATAGGCGTTGTTCGAATGTAGAGCTATAAGAAATCAATCATACTTCAAATTCCCTTGCATATCTTCCCTTTTTGGGGGGAAATAGTCTACGATTACGCGCGTACATGCCTAGCAGTCGCTTTCTATTACTTACATGTATACTGTTTAGCCACGCTTGCCTTCGCTCCCCCTTTTGGTATCCCCTGCATGTATATCGATTTTCATCAGTGTCAACCACTTCGAGGGTCTCATACTCAGTAAAAAGGAGCCTAGATAGGAGAAGCCTGCTTGGCGAGCAGACAGTTTTCTAGCAGCGTGTAGCTGTCAGCTAAGTAGGCTATGAACGATCCTTCGCAATGTTGCTTGCGTATTGTTACAACATTTGGTACAAAGTGCTATGTTCCTGAATAATATCATTCATCGATGCAAAGTATGCAAGGAATGCAAAATTTTCTATTCCCAATCCCACAAAACTCCGTGTCCATGCAACCTCGTCACCAAAACATCCGTCCATGCATCACAAGGAAATTATCCCTTTCCCCGGTCCTGGAAAATTCGCGGACAGCGAGCCACTGTTTCCATGTATCAGCAAGCCTAACCTCCCACCATACCACCAAAGCAGTAGCCCAAGTGCAGCAAGTACTGCTCGCTACATAGAATTCGACCTAACTCTTTTGATCCGCGGAAACGTGCCATCAAGTGGCGATCCCGTTTCCGATGATATGCCATCACCCCCAACCCTGACCGTAGCACCAGCGCCAGCACCAGCATGACGATGGTAGTTATACCCACTTCTGCTGCCACCGTCACCGTCGGGATTACCGACATTGGCACGACGGCTGGTATCGTTGCCGCTGTATCTATCAGCAGCATCGTTGCGTAGCCCGCCGGTATTCGGGCCTTCGGTGTCCCGGCACGTCCTCGTGCTCTTCCAGAAGGAGTGATCCCGGACGCTGAGGTTCATCAGCAGCAGCGCCGCCTTCTTGTCGTCTCCTTTAGAGTTTAGCGGCTGTGCCTCTGCCTGGTTCTCCTTATTCGTGTGGTGACTCTGCGGTATCTGGCTTTGCAGCAGAGGGATTCTTGGTTGCTGGTGATCTGACGGTGCGTCGTCCTCGATTTGCGCTGCTGGCCTCTTTGCCCGTAGAGGTTGGTGTAGTATCCGTTGGGATAAATGCGGCGGTGCGTCAGAGGGTGATAGAAGCTGTCTATGTGCCGTTCTTGGATAATACGTCTGTGAATGGGATTGGTTGAAGGAAAGTCCGGCAGGATAAGGCTGTGAACGTGGGGGTTTTTTTACGTTCGCGTTCGGATAGGATGATGCTTGTAGATGCGCCGTGGTAGTGAACCGTGGTATTGCGCTCAGCCAGGGACTAGGGCCAGAGATCTGGTGCTCGGTGTGTGGATGGAGATGGCTAGGCGGATGTGGTACATTGACCGGAGTCCAACTACTGCTACCGCTGCTGGGTTGATTCGGTCGTAAAGGCGTGATCATAGAAGGTATTGGCGAGTGCGGGAAACGTGGGATCTGAAGATGAGGGGGTTCGCGGGCCAAATCATCGCGATCCGTGACGGGTGAAGCCTCTCCGTCAGTATCCGTCGTATAGGGGCTATTTTCGCTTCCTGGCGTTGAAATATACGTCTTTCGTATACGGTACTGTGGACGGTGTCTATTGTCATCACCGTACGGACTGCGAAAGACGCGGCAGTCACGCTTGGGACTGACATCACCGCTTGCTGTGTTGCTGTAAAAGTGCCGGTAGTATTCGGCCTCTCGAGTGGATCGGATTACTATTGCCGGATCAATAACCATGCGGCTATACTCTGGTGCGTCAACCTGTGTACAAATAGCTGGGAAGTCAGGCCCAAATATAGGAATCATGGCTCCAGATATGTTGTGGCAGAAGGTCGCGCAGACAGCCTTCGCACACTGATAAGGCATCCAGTAGCCTTTGTTCCAAAAGTTAGCTCACCTTGTCTAGTCGAGTACCTCCGATTGAAACTCACCTTGAGCCATAATCGAGCCTCCTGTGATACTGTGCGTGATTTCCTTGAGGCCAGGATTGGAATTCAACATCTTCGCAGGTGTTGTCTATGACTATTAGCTTCTTTCGGGACCTATACTTCGCAGGGAACCTTTTAGCTTACTTTGGGATATTTACAGCATTTAAAGAATGGAGTCATGCGAACCAGGCCGATATTGTAGTCCCACATGACGGCGTACTCGGCATCATCACCGGGGACTTTGAAAACGTACTGAAACACTATATCATTTTGGTTAATAATGGACTATTCCGCTGCTGGCATAATGAACGGTGATAAGTACCTTCAAAACTCTCTCGCCCAGTCTTCTCAAAGAAGTCCTTCTTGCCACTATTATACGGTATGTGCCGGGAATACTCCTGTATCTTCCCGAGTGGATAGACTTGGAACCTTCGTACCCGGTGGAGAGATACCTCATCCAGATCCTCGTACGGTTGAAAATTTATGGCCCCTTTTGGCTTGCTCTTAGTAAATACGGCCGCGTCCTTCGGCATCTTCTGCTTAGGCATCGTTGGCCGGCCCGGAAATACAGAGTCCACACAGGAGTCTGTTGGAGATGATGATTCTGGACTGGGGGGAAATCTGTTACTGGCAGATGGCCCTGAAGGGGCAGGGTTGAGAAGAGATGACAGAGAAAGCATGGCGGTGAGTGAGCAGTTGTGGGGTGATGTGTGTGTGTGTGTGTGTGTGTGTCTCGAAATCAGGTATGCTGCTACTGCAGCTATACGTTGCGTATGGAATTAGGCAAGTACGAGAGAGGCGACTGAAGGACGAAGACGGATAACTCAAGACAACACTTGCATCGACAAGCCAGAGTGGAAAGAGGATTTCCAAGTCCTTTTCAACCTAGCAAACAGATGAGTCTAAAGTGTATCCTCGCAGGACGGCGGGCTGATGTTGGCACAAGCAGACCGAGATTGCTCTTTTTCTTGACTGTGCCTAGTCATGCAGATATGGCTGCAAAACACTGAGCGGTGTCCGTTACGGCGGTATAGGCCGGTGTATTCGGCACAGATTTCTTTGTTAACGATGTCTTGGAATCGACCTGTGAGAGTAGAGAAGCCCGTTTGTACGTGTCCACCGCCTCTTGGGAAGACCGAGTTCTAAGCCACGAAGTGACAGATGATGGGGATTCCCAAGCAACCTGACACCACAACCGCCTACCCAAAGCGAGGACAGCGTATTCGGGTAGTGGACAAGGGCAGGGAGAACTGGCCGTATAGTAACGCCTGGATGGGGGCGTGTCGGGACCAACACGCCAGGGCCACCAAACGAGACCATCGGTTTCGTATCATTGCCGACGAGCGCGGAATCAAGCAACTCCAGATATCAAGTCGATGCGCAGAATTCAGGACAACATCGAGGTTGAGCAGGTCTCGTTAGAATTCCCCAGGTCAGGTCCAGACCCAAGGAGGGCGATCACAGGCGACCGCATGACGCTGCGGAACCAGCAGTACGGACAACAAATGAGTTTGGTACAGCAAATACTCTCTAGTGGCGAGCCCAAACAGGGACTGGGGCTGTTTGGGAAGCATAGAAGACTGTTGACAGAAACTAGCATATCGGCAAGCTGCATATTGTACCGTCCTAGTCTCTAGTCTAGGCAGTATTCTGAGGATAGTAGAACAAAGAAAATGGCCGTAGTAAGTAGATAGATCCTAGACAAAAATTGCTTGACTCGACACACGTGTACCCATACCTGCCACTCTAAAGGGGTAGAGGCTGGGGGGAGAAGGCCGACTGTGACTTGTAGCAGCGACATGTCCCTCGCCTGTATCTCCCAGAGACAAAAAAGACGGTGATTGAGCCTTGGGCTTGACCGCCGAGAAGGCAAGTCTTTATGCCGGCAGGGAGGGCTCTGTGCTTAGCCGACACTCACATAGTAATGCTTTCTGTATATTCCACAACTCGACAGAACCTCTCGAAAGTCGAAAGGCGTCTACAGGGTACTTGACATCGGCAATTTCTGCAGTGCCCGGGGGAATGCAGCTGCAACCACGTCTATCCATGTTTCCCCCAAGAGCTAAAATCCGTACAAGTACAAGAATATGATTCCGGGACGCACACGAGCGGAGTCCTTCCCATATTTGACAGATGACTGCCTCTCCGTGCCTTTGAATATCGATATACCGGCACACCTGTAGCATTCTGGTAAGATCAGTAAACATAGTACTCGTCCCAGACAGCAACAGGTTAGGCGGAGCAGTCAGTTAGCCGGAAATGGAATGGCGACGGGTCTCACGATGAATAACACAACATATTAGATGACAGTAGTGGCTTAACAGTTATATTTCACAACAAAACTAGCCGTCAGCGATTCTTGTAAGCCGTAGCTTAATTGGGGGCTAGCTGTGATATTTATCGGGGTTGTTTGCCCTCGAAGCACGAGCTTTTGAACCCAAATATAGCCCCCCAGGTTGGTCGCGAACGCAGGACAGACCCTCGAGTCACTGCCCCCCTGGGCCGGTCTTTTGGCTTGGTGTGTCGCCTGACATACTAATGGCTGCGGCACGCCGGCATGGCACCAGGGAACAGTATTACAAGCGCACCGCCAGAAGAGGACCACCCAGTTTCATGACGGAAGTGTCAACGGGTAAGAAAGCCGTGCTTGTCAGTGGGCGGACAAAATACTTGGGATCAAGCTTAATACCTTGTATGAGGCGGCAGAACGCAATCAAGTCCTTAGCCGTGATCTGTGGTGTGCACTGAGGAGGGAAATTGCCCCACGGGTTCTATGAGACGAGATGGTAGAAGGGTTATCCCAGCTGGCGTGGCAGGCATGGGCGAGGAACATGGAAGGGGAACCGGATGACATAACGAACGTGTGGAATTTGGTTGTGCAGGGCAGGATGGCTCGAGCAATGAATGACCTTTGGTGCGGTCATAAAGCAATCGCAGCTGAGGCTCATCAAGTACCTGAGTATGATGGGCGGGAGAGCACTTCCAGATGGAGGTTTGGCTTGCTCTTGTGGCACGGCATAGGACGATATGAGGTAGCATAAAGGACTCTTGGTGATGCTAGAATTACGTGCAACGGCGAAACATGACGGTTGTATACATGATGGCCACGGGAAATATGAGTCTCCCATCCTGGAAACCGTTGGTAGGTAGGGGCAACCGTCACACAGACACGGACAGCAGGGAACTACGCGCCAATAACCCGCAGAATGGCCACCGGATAAAGAAAGCCATGTGTTCCCGGTGGGACGAGGTGTCGTGGAAGTATTTTTGGGGGTGTCGGCGGCAAGGGCCAGTATGCTGTATGGAGGTATCTATCTCTTAGGAATTATCTCTTAGGATTTCAGGGAACGGCGATCGAGTGGCCAGTTCTTACCGAAGGAGAGCCCGGAGCCTAATCTTCACAGTATTCTCATAACTTGCCTCGAGTAGACTGCTTAGTTCCTGGCCGTCCGCCGTAATGGGTGGAGGTATATACTGCTTATTGCCTCCCTCACAGTGCTCTCCAGGTAGAACCCGTTTGGGCCGTGTTTGTATCCCTCGCAATCTCGCATTCTTTCTTCACCGCACGCCTGTTGATAGGCTGCAAGGGAGGCAGACAGATAACGATTCGTGTGCCGTATGTATGAAGCGAGCTATTGCCATAATTGCTCATACGACGCTGGTCTCTACTTGGATCGAGGCGAATGCAGGCATCCAGCACACGGCATCGATCGAAGTAATGCAGTTGAGACACTATATGCAACCATCTTTTCTGGCCAATCATACAGTCATGTTCAGGCTGTAGAAGAGGTATGTAGGCAGCCACGTCTTGCCTTGGCCTTCAACCCAATAAGAGTTCAATCAAGTGTGCATTACCTAAGCACAGGACTAGATCCACTACTGTATGCCTATGCTGGTACCTGCCTAGATAGTACGTACATAGTAGGCTTCCAGGTTGCATGTACACTACCCACAACGGTACCTGCGCAGTACCCACATCAGCTACATGTAGGTGTATCTAGGTATTTGGAAGGTAATGACAGTGGTTGGCCGCGCCGCTGCGCATGGGTAAGATACATGCAGATACTTGCTTAATTACTCTGGGTTCACGCTTACTGCCTAGGTATGTACCTAGTGTAGGTAATCCAGCTCTAAAGCAGAAAACGCGCTACGCTGCCTAGACTGCGGGCTAAGCGCACCTAGTCCAGCCCCTCAGCAACCCAACAACACTCGACGCGACCCTTGTATCAAAACAATAATTCTGCCATCGCCAAAATATCAACAACATATTGCCTTTCCCTTGTTGATTCCTTCGTTGTGGCAAGCATCTGATCACCCACCACTGCCCTTCGTTGCGCACTCTTTCCTCGATCTTTTCCCTTCTCTTGCAATTCAGGCCAATTGCCACTTTCGTTCCTCCAACCCGCCTGCCCCAGCAGTAGAACGAGTAGAACGAGTAGAACTTCAGGTCGTCTGCGAGTGCAGCGTCGCCTGGTCCACCCTCTCAATCCCGGCTTCAATACACGCCCCCACCGCTCGTCACCATGGACTCAGACATCATGGAAGACTCGGTCTTCAACGATGACTTCGAAAACGAATCTGATGGCTTTTCGCCTGAGCCCGTATGTACACCCCGCCTTAACCCAATCGCCGTACCGCCACCCTTACATCGCGTGTCTCTTGCGATCGCATGCAGCAACGCAGTACTGACTATACAATGTCACAGAAACCAAAAGCCAAAGCTGCTGTTAAAAAGGCTGCGTCCAAACCGTCTACTAAGTCCGCCCCCAAGAAGCTGGTTCAAACAACGTTAAAAACGGCCAAAGCCGTTCCCAAGAAGCGTACCAAACCCGACAGTGACAATGATGACGACGCTGCTGATTCGGGCTTCTCCAATACCCCTCCAAGTGCTAAGAAGCAGAAGAAAGCGCCTGTGGCTAAGAAATCTAGTGGCAAGCCGCTCGCTGAGCTTGAGAATGAGAGCACAGGCCTCGATGGCACTTCGGAGCCTAAATCCAAAGGAAAGGCTGGAAAGACCGCCACCGAAACATATCAGAAGTTGACGCAGCTAGAACATATCCTCAAGCGGCCTGACACCTATATCGGCTCGATCGAGCGTACTGAACAAGCCATGTGGGTGTTCAACAAGGAGACGGTCCAGATGGAGCGTCGTCCTCACGTGAGTTTTGTGCCTGGTTTGTACAAGATTTTCGATGAAATCCTAGTCAACGCGGCAGACAACAAGCAAAGGGACCAGTCCATGACCTACATGAAGGTCCATATCAACCGGGCTGAAGGCTACATATCTGTCGAGAACAATGGAAAAGGTATACCCGTGGAGATGCATGAAAAAGAGAAAGTCTACGTCCCTGAACTAGTCTTCGGTCACCTCCTGGCCGGCTCCAACTTCGATGATAACGAGAAGAAGACTGTCGGTGGTCGTAATGGTTATGGTGCAAAACTTTGCAACGTTTTCAGTACAGAGTTCACTCTAGAATGCCAGGATTCCAATAACGGAAAGCGGTATAAACAGACTTGGAGAGATAACATGAGCAAAATGGAGAAGGCGAAGATAACGAATAGCAAGTCTTCCGATTTCGTTCGAGTTACGTTCAAGCCAGACTGGGTCAAATTTGGTATGGACGGTATCGACGAAGACCTTGAATCGTTACTCTATCGACGTGTGTACGACATGGCTGGCACCGTTCGTAACGTCAAGGTCTATCTCAATGATAACCTTCTCAAGCTCGACTTCACAAAGTACTGCGAGATGTACGCCAAGGCTATCGCTCGTGAGCGATCTGTTGAGGAGGGTACTGAGCCGACCGCCACAGTCCTCCTAGAGGATAAAAAGGCTCACACTCGGTGGGCAGTGGGTTTTGCCGTGTCGGATGGTTCTTTTCAGCAGGTTTCCTTCGTCAACAACATTGCCACCACAAGCGGCGGCCCTCATGTGAATCACATCGCTGATCAAATATGCGAATACCTTCTGAAGACCCTGACCAAGAAAAAGAAGGGTCACACACTCAAAGCTCATCACATACGGAATCACATCTTCATTTTCATCTCCTGTTACATTGACAACCCAGCATTCAACTCCCAAACGAAAGAATTGATGACGACCAGGCCCAGCGCCTTCGGCACCAAATGCATACTGACCGAACAGTTCCTCAAGAAGATCAGTGCAACTGATGCCATCAACAATATCATCAGTTTTGCTGATGCAAAGGCTGACAAGCTGCTCGCAAAGAGCGATGGCAATAAACGTTCAAGAATCAGCAATGCGAAGCTTGTTGATGCCAATTTGGCTGGCACGAAGCATGGGCCGGAGTGTACGCTGATCCTGACGGAGGGTGACTCGGCCAAGAGTTTGGCTGTAGCCGGCCGTGCCATTTTGGATCCTGACCGTTTCGGTGTGTTCCCTCTACGAGGAAAAATGCTCAACGTTCGCGATGCCTCAATCGAACAAATTTCAAAGAACCAAGAGATTCAGAATATTAAGCAGTTCCTTGGCCTAAAACATAAACAGGTTTACACCGATACTAAGGGGCTTCGTTATGGACACTTGATGATCATGGCGGATCAAGATCACGACGGTAGTCACATCAAAGGCCTACTGATCAACTTCCTGCAGGTTCAGTATCCCTCTCTATTGAAAATTCCAGACTTTTTCCAGGAGTTCATCACGCCTATTGTAAAAGTCTGGCAAGGCCCTAATCCCAAGAAGCCGCTCAAGTTGAAATCGTTCTTCACGCAACCCCAATATGATGAATGGAAAGAAAGTCATAAACCGGAGTTGAAGAAATGGCATTCTAAGTACTTCAAGGGTTTGGGTACAAGCTCAAACGAGGATGCTCAGGTCTATTTCAATGATCTTGAACAACACCAAAAACATTTCGAAACTATGAAACCCGAAGAGACTGAGCTGTTGGAGCTCGCTTTCTCGAAGAAGAAGGCAGATGCTCGTAAAGAGTGGCTAGGCAACTTCGTCCCCGGCACATACTTTGACACTGGCGCTGTCCAGAAAGTCAGCTACAATGACTTTGTCAATAAAGAGCTCATTTTATTCAGCATGGCGGACAACATGCGATCGATCCCTTCGATCATTGATGGGTTAAAACCTGGCCAGAGAAAGGTCATATATGCTTGCTTCAAACGCAACCTCGTCAAAGACAAAAAGGTCATTGAGCTCGCTGGTTATGTCTCAGAACAAACTGCGTACCATCATGGCGAAGTCTCTTTGCAGCAAACAATCATTGGGCTTGCTCAAAACTTTGTTGGGTCAAATAATGTCAACTTTCTTGAACCAAGTGGAAATTTCGGTTCTCGATTAGCTGGTGGCTCTGATGCTGCCAGCGCTCGATACATCCACACCCGTCTCTCCCCCTTTGCCCGACGAATCTTTTCTCAGCTAGACGAGCCGATTCTAGAACATCTTGACGACGATGGGAAGAAAATTGAGCCCAAGACCTACGTTCCAATCATTCCTACAGTTCTGGTGAACGGCGCGGACGGCATCGGCACCGGATGGAGCACTTCTATTCCCAACTACCACCCAATTGAGATCATTAAAAATATTAAGCGCCGGATGGGCCGCCTTGATGGTGATGACGAAACGCCTTTTGCAACAATGACTCCTTGGTTCAGGGGCTGGAAAGGCACTCCGCAGCCCGCTGAAGCTAACCGTTATCAATTTAATGGCATGGCACATAAGGACGATAAAAATCCCAATGAAGTTGTAATCACTGAATTGCCCATTCGTATGTGGACTGATGACTTCAAAGCGAAACTGGAAGATATCATTCGCGCTGAAAAGGGCCCATCTTTCATCAAAGACTACAAGGAATTCAACGATCATAACAATGTCCACTTCGAAATTCAAATGGATGAGAAGCACATGAATCAAGCTCTCGAGGAGGGCCTGTTGGAGAAATTCAAGCTTGTTAAGCAAGTTGCTACCTCAAATCTAGTTGCCTTCGACACAACTGGAAGAATTCGCAAGTACGAAAAAGTTGAAGACATATTGGAAGAATTCTACGTATACCGTTTGGATATGTATACGAACCGCAAGGTAATCCTTATAATTCAACTCTTTCTGGGGTGTCAGTTACTGACTCATATAGGCTCATTGGCTTGGTGTCTATCATTCAGACTATCGCAAGTTGAAGAATCAGGCAAGATTCATTCAAGAGATCATTGATCAGAAACTTGTAGTGTCTCGCAAGAAAAAGGCAGTCATAATCGAGGAGCTGCGTGAGCGAAAATATGAAGCATTTGTCAAGAATGCCGAAGCGAAAACCAAGTCAGAACAAGACGAGGAAGACGACGCGGAAATTACGGAAGAAACCTCTGCAGATGATGACTCCCGCGGCTACGACTATCTTCTCTCGGTATGGCTCCTACTACCCCCGGTGTGCTATTGCTAACCCGATACTAGATGCCTATCTGGTCTTTTACCCAAGAACGACTGGACCGTCTCAAGGACCAGATCGAGAAGAAAAAGGCTGAGCATGATGACTTACAGGCGCTCAGTGAAAAGGATCTTTGGTGCAAGGACCTTGAAGACTTTGAAGAGACATGGGAAAACCAGCTTAAACTGGATGCTGAGATCACTACCGGCCTCCGTAGAATGAGCCGATATAGAAACAACAAGAAGGGAGCTGGCCGCGGACGTAAGATCAAGGATGATGACGACTTCATGCCTGTCACCGCACGATCCCGGCCTGCGGCAAAGTCTACAGCAAAGTCTACAGCTAAGACTGCTAAACAACCCGAGAAGGTAGTTGAGAAGAAGGCTAAACCGGCCCCGAAATCGTCGTTGTTCAGCAAGCTCAGCAAAAACAGGCCAAGGACTGATGGTACAGATGATTCCGACGATTCTGACCCATTCTCAGATGATGACCTGGCTGCTCTCAAAAAGAAGGTACCGGTCAAAGAAGAAGAAGAGGAGGAGGAGGATGAGGAGACTAGTGCCCCAACCCTGGCCAGATCCAAGCGAGCCGCCGCTACCAAAGCGAAATCTTGGGTAGTCGATGATGAGTCAGAAAGCGATAACGACGACAAGCTGCTTGGTGATATAGGAAACCTTGTCAAGAGTGTTGGCAACACCAACGGGGATGCATCTGATACCAAGACGAGTCGACTTAGTTTGTTCCCTATGTCTCGGCCAGAAAGCAGCCATGGCGATTCCGCAGCCTTGAAAGCCAAGAGCAAGCCATCTAAAGCCTCTGATTTCAGATTCGACGACTTTGATAGCAACGACGATACCAATTATGAGATGCTGGCTAAACCGTCCCCTCATAAGAAGGCTCGCAACGACGATGTGGACAGCTTTTTATCGGACGATGACCTCCCCCCTGCTCCTAAATTCTCCAGCAAAGCCAAAGCAATAGCTACTTCGTCTGAAGAGCCGAAGCCAAAACCTGCTGCTCCCGCGCCAGCCGTCAAGAAGGTTCGTGGCAGACTTGCAGGCACTAAAACCAAGGCTGCCAAAGATGAGGCGCCGGCAAAGAAAGCGGCCGCACCAAAGGCTACTCAGCTTTCGCCAGCAGCCAAAGCATACGCCAACAAAAAGTCTAAGCCACAACCGAAGAAGGACGTCTTTGACATGGATGACGACGAAGACGATGTAGAGATGGATGATCCAGAATCCCCACCTCCCCGACCTGCTGCTCGTGGCAGACCAGGTCGAGCGGCTGCCGCCAAGTCGAAGCCAGTCTACGTAGTTGACGACGAGGATGAAGACGACAGCATGCAAGTTGACGAGCCAAGCGATGACTTCTCAATGGATGACAGCGAGTAAGCTTGCCTCGTCTGTATTTCATACTCGTTTAGATACCCGGCACACGATATATCCTTTTCTTTGACATCCTATCACTCGGACCTAAATACGACGGGGGGTTATCAACTTCGAGAAGGGGAACATGAATTGATTTTTGAGGAGAGCGGGGGATGACTCGGTACAGAAAGGAATGTGCGGACCTGTTTTCGTTTTGATCATGAACCTTTTTCCTCTGGGGGCCGTATACGTAGGTGGAGGAGTTCCGGAAGTGTGTTATTGATGCTATTGTTGATCGCTTTGCATCTGGTGCTTTTGTAACGACGGGCTTTTTGTCATCCAGAGCTAATGCCCCTTTTCTTATGCTCGCCTTTCTTCGCGATGAAGTTGTATGTACCGAAGATTGATATTCTCCCTAGTTCAACACACGTAACGAGAACTGAGTGCCTGGCTTGCAATGTTGTTGTCTTTGCCCTTCATTGGTTAGTCTAGTGAAATACGATGGTATCAACAACACAGAAGGTTTCTTGAAGAGAATATCTCGTCAGGCGAACTATCGTGGATTCATCCATGTCTCTAAGTTAAGAATACCGCCCTCAGCTCCTACTGTCCCTCAACACACCACAATTACGTACTTCCTAATTCATTGAGGCGTATCCTACATTGTATTGTTTCAAGTCTGTTAACAATTCTCTGACTTGCCGCCTCGTGATCGATTTTAACGACTATGATATGCGAGTAGTCCATTTATCACAACCAAACTTCGAACCACGCAAGGCAACACGGTGGCGATTTGAGGCGCGAACGTGCCGACATTTATAGGCTGGGGCATGCCAGTACAGATAGCTTTCTGTACATACTCTATAATCTCAACTCTTGTCTGAATATAGCACTGGCCAAGTTCTAGGATCAATGGAGTTTCTCCAGACACGCCGACACCGGGCTATAGTTCACCATCATCAACGATGACATCACAAAAGATCCACAGCAATTATAAGTAGAAGAGGCTCTCATACAGCCTAAGCTACACTCGCCGAATTACAGGAAAAAGAATTAATTACTGCTGCCGAAGACGTCCCGAAACAACAGACCCGATCATACAACCCCAACTCCATCCCCACCCTAGCCATGTATCCCGCATTCCACTACCAGTGCCATAATTCTCGCCTCGCTTTTCTTCGTTCGCCATTCCACTCATGGAAAGACCACCGTACAGATCTGCCATCCTTGAGACCTCTGCAACGTATGCCTGTGAGCTGTTACCAAAAACGAGTCTCCTTACAGAAGCATCGCCCTATGCGTTGCGAATCAGATCAATAGCTAACTTTGAGCCCTTGGCAGGGGCTCAAGTTGATAGTTACCCCGCTACCATAGACAAAAGAGGGTTGGTCAAACACCACCTGCAAGCATCTTCAATCGTGATTTTCAGAGCCTCGAACAGTACCATGTATCATCCTTATCCATCAAATCATATCGAGTCGTCATGCTGCACAAGTAAACCGTAGGAACGGAGCGTAGCGTACTGCCCGTGATGCTAACACTTTCGAAGGTGATTATCGTTTGCCTTATAGGTGCCTACTCAAGCGGCCAAGGGCTCCTCCACGCCTGTCACCTCGACCTCTTCAGATCCGAAGTCCTGCTTAGGGGCCTCGGGGAAGTCCGTCTCTTTGATGTTAGGCTGGGGGGCGGGCTCGGGAGAGGCAGAGCCGCCACGGTGAAGCATCATCTGCGCCTTGTGGGTGTAGTCCCCCATGTACTGCTTGGTAATCTCGGTGGCCTGCGAGGTGTGCTTGCTGGCAACCTGACGCAGCTGCTCGGTCTGGCTGTTGAGAATGTCGGAACCCTCCTTCACATAATGGTCGATAAGCTCCTGGTTGGTGGTGTAGACGAGCGGCGCAAGGAACAAAACGGTGGTTCCAATCAAGGCAAGACCCCAGAAGGGAACAATCTTGACCAGGAAGTAGGAGAGGAAAGCCCCAACTGCAGCCTACACGATCTCTGTTAGCACGGGATGTAGCAGGTTGAGCACAGCGACAGGGTGACGTACAGCGGTCGAAGCGGCGATGTTCTCGGCAAACAAGATGCGCTGGGCCTCGATGACGAAGAAGTTGACGAGCTCGTGGATATCACCGATCACGGCATCAAAGGTCTCACGGGAGACAGTGTAGTACTTGCGAGGTCGCAGCTGAGAAGCAAGACCATGACCGAGGATGGCCTTTCCGGTGGCCTCGGCGAGCACGGTGGTGCCCAGGGCCATCCAGGTGAGCTTGAAGACGTATCGGGTGATATCGAGGTATCTAGTGGCGAAGATCAGGGTAACGACGCTGGCGTAGGCAATAGCTGACGCGCCTATCGGGGTGCTTCAGTTAGCAAGGTCTACGCCGTCAGTCACGCGACCAGTCTCAAGCTTACGAGGATTGTTCCATGAGAGCAGCTCGGAGAAGAAGGAATGGTAGTGTGTCAGAGGCTGGCCGGTGGCAGCGGGTTTGGCGGGGGTGCGGCGAGCATCGGCGAGATTGGAGAACTCGGCACCTGTCTTAGCGGTCTGGTCCTTCATGTTTGTGGCGACGGGGCCTGGCCGAGACGGACAGTCAGCAGAGAACGCAGAGCGGCACAGGAGCTCGCGACTACAAGGCTATTGTAGGTAGGCAAGGGTCATATCATACCGTTGGCGAGTTGGTCGTAAGCAGCTTGGGCGTCTGTGGGTAGGGAGACGTTAGTCTGGCGATGACGTCGTAGAGACGAGAGAAAGGGAGGGGCGCCTTCTGGCTATGGTGGTTGCAGTCACTGTAGTCGCTACTGTCGCTACAGTCGCGGCGGCAGCTATAGCAAGCGTAGCGGGTGTAGTGGATGTAGAGGATGTAGAGGCTATAGAGGGTGTGGTGAGGGCTGGAAAGGTGATGGAGCTGCGACTCTTTGAAACTCTGCGGTGGTATCATTCGTATTAGCCTGACATAGTCCTTGTCCTTGTGCTTGTGAGTACCTGGCGGCGGGGGATGTGTGCTACACGTCACTGTATGTGCTCCGGCATACGTATGCAGCATACAGCATACAGCACACAGCGCACAGCATAGGGCATGGGACACGGGGTATGGGGCATGGGACATGGGGCATGGGGCATCTGGACATGCAGGAGGCTCACCGACCTTACTGTCTTTCAGCGTGTTGACGGAGGTGCCGCCATTGGCGGAGGATTCAGAAGCCATGGCAGCGCGTTGTTGCGGGTTCCGGGGGCGGGATGAAGCGTGTGATAGGTGGTTGGCTGTATGCTCAGGTTCGGTCGAGGTACCGGATGCTGGGTGTCTTACTCTGTGTGAGCGTCTCCTCCAAGTGCTCTGTTGTCCGCAGAATAACAAAATAAGAGACAGAATATCATGCATGCGACGAGATAGAGCAAGGTACTGTATATCTAAGTGCCCAGCTCCACCAGACTACGACACCTGGCTGCGAGAGATAAGGAACTGAGGGGATGGGCCGCATCATACCTTTCTTTATTGTAGCACGCTTAGGTCCTGGAGGTAGGTGCGCGGCGCGTAGGTATTGTACAGATTGCCCGTCTTCTGTAGTCGTGTCGGATAGGGTTCAACTTATGTTGTGGGAAGGAAATTGGTCTGGGAGATTATTTTTATTTTCTACCTTTTACTTACATAGTACCGTGGTGAACCGGGTCGGGCCAAAATGAAGCAAGTGCCCAGCGCAATGACAGCCTAGACTACACTCCCAAGCACAGGAAATCGCACATGTAAGACAGGGAATGATTTCATCGAAGTGGGCCTGAATGTGGCCAGTACCCGAAAGCCCCAGTGGATCATGCAGGTGCCTTTTTTAGCGTATAAGGTAGGTACCTATCAACAGCATTGCCTAACTACCGTAGGTACTCTAAGATTACCTACGACACAACCATCAATGCCCCAAGCTGCCTGTCAAGCGGTCGAGTTGTTGGTGCCTTGTAGGTCGCTCGCTCTTAAGCAACAACGAAAGAAAGAGGGTGGAAAGGGAGTTAGTAGCCACACCGAGGCTGGTCACGCGCCAGGTTTCTACAGTGCCTACCTATCTATTATTTACCTACTGTACATAGTACGTATGCTGTACTTACAGGCACCTACACTAGCTCCGAGGTACATAGGTAAGCTCCAAGCTCTGCTCCCCCAGTACCGTTCCCCCCAATCCACCTTGGTCATCGCTGATCGCTCTGCATGACGGCGCTAATTTCACCTGATAACGAGCAGCGTTTCATATGGCCACATCAGCTCATTCAATCTTCCCACCTCTTGCAATACAACCTCTACTTACCTAGCTTAGTGTATTGGACAAAGAAGAACGAGAGGCGTAATCTCTAGCTGAATGCTACCTACCTGATCCTCATGACACGTTGCAAAACGGGGAGGCAAGGAAAGGAAACCATAATCCGTCCGCACTGCAGTATCAGTGCTGGGCAAGTAAGTATATAGTACCTACTTATGTAAGTAGGCAAGCTCGGCCAAAATGGCGTCACTTGGAAGTTGCTGCCAAGTCGCATGTGATTTGTGCCCACTTCGAAAGCTCCCTATCGCCCCTCCAACTCCTTCTAGACCGTTCCTTGCGAGTCCCGAATGACGCACGACAATTCCAGTGACATGTATCTCTCCATCTACATTACAGTATGCCTGGGGTATCCGTTTAGCATTCGAGAAATACATGTAGGTCTATGCGCAGGTAGCTTTGGGCAACAAGTAGCTTCGTGTAAATTCTTCTTCTCTCGTAATTTTTATGGCTGGTAAATGTTGCCTGGGTCAGATGCTTCCCGGATGCTCGGGGCACGAGCGTAGGGAGACGCTCTGGCACCTCGCACAAGAATGTAGGATACGATGTATATTTGGATATCATAGTTCTATCTTTCTATCTCAGCCATGGGAAGCATGCACTTGAAAACCCGCAGACATCGAACGAAAGCAATGGTCTCCTCCGCTTTCCAAAGCTCGTTGTCTCCTATTTTCTGTCTCTGCTCCCCCGCGAGACTTCTCTCTAATATGTGTCGAATGCCGCCTGATTGGAAATATCCGCACTTTTACTCTGCACAAAGCCATCAAGCCTTTGGGATGCTTGTACGGTATACATCCGCGTTCCATCTTCTCTGGACAGCTACGTCGGATCCTTTCCCGTCTAAGCAACCGCTTCGCTTAGCACGCACTTGTTTCCCTAGCAAGGCGATGAAGCAAGTCGATTTATCTTCGCCAGCCCCAAAACCCTCCAGAACCCGGATTAGAGGTCGTCGACGAGACAGCTGTAGGTGCACTCTTAACACTACTGCTAGTTTCCGTTCTTGATAGTGCAAATAACCCCATCATACCCGGAGCTATCCCCGGCGTGTCGCCCGGGGCAAGCCCATAGGCTTTCCGCAGGCTCTCGAGCTTTTGCTTGTATTCGTCCGCTTCTTGCCGGGCAATCGCCTCGGCCGTCTTAGCCTGCACCAGATCCGCAACAAGTGTATCGTAGTCATTCGACGGGCCAGACTCGGTCTGCGGCCTTAGGAGAGATGATGAGCGTTGTACGAACGCCGTCTGCGTGCTGGGCGTCGATTTGCTGCGTCCGAGCTTCAACTCCCGCAGACCACCGTTGTTACCGGTAGTACTCGTCGAGAGGCTTGTACCAGAAAACCACCCACCCGCATCCAATGCCGTGCTCGGCGTCTCTGCTGAGGCTCTGACCCGAAGGGTGTGAACTTGTCTCTCTAAACGTTGCTTATCTTGATGAAGATTGCGAACGTGCGCATGGCTCTCACGAAGCTGTTCCCGCAGGGTGCTGGCTTCTTGGCCAAGCTCGTCGATTCGACGGTTATATTCCTGCGACTTGGACATTTCGATCGTGAGGTGTTCCTTCGTCCTCGCTAATTCATCGCGCAGCTGTGATTTGGTTTGTACCGACGAGGAATTTCGATTATGGCCCTTTTCGGTGCCGAAGCGGATCTCAACGGCATCTACGAGCTGTGACAGACGGGTGTTGGTCGTCGCGTCGTCTTCATTAGTCTCCTCCTCCCCAGATTGAAGGGCCACGCCATTGTCTCTAGCGCTAGACTTGGCTTTAAGACCGACCAACAGTGACTTGACCATTTTCCCGTCCTCCTCTCTCTCCTCTCGTTCCTTTTGTAATTGGGTTGCAAGTAACGAATGATTTCGCTGCAATTCACTAAGCGCAGTCAAGAGGTCCTCGATCTGGGTGTGCAGGTTTTTGTCGTTTGCATGATGATATATGTGCGATTTCGTCGCAACAGGCGTTGATTCGCGGATAGAGGCATCATCAACGTTGGACGACTCGCGGGATATGGTGGTCGCGTCCGTCGATGCCGAGCTCAAAACGCTAGCAGAGCTGGCTTCCATCGAGTTTAATGTTGACGCCAAGCTCTGTTTCGACGTACTTCGACGTAGCATACTCAATGGCCTCAGTGGTGCGGGGAAGCCTGGTGATAATGTTCCAGACCTCGGTGAGGAACTGCTGGCTGTCCAAAGGCGGCCCAAAAAGCGGGAGGCTGCTGTGGTAACATCGGCCGTCCTAGCCGTATTGGCACTGGCGATCTTTTCCTCTCTGTACCGCTGTTCAAGCTGCGCTAACCTTTCCCTCGACACAATATTCGACAAGCCGACGAAGTCATCCACGAACTCGTCTGCATTATAGTGGTAACAATCCCATAGTCCTCGAGATAAAAGAAGTTGCATCACATCTTCAAGCTCAGTGCAGGCCAGAATACGTCCCTGGTTCTTTCGCATAAGCGACAGGGCCACCCGCATGATAGTCTCCGACGCCCCTTCGGCAAAAATGACATCGTAGATGCGAAACAACATGGGTAGTGGGCACGTTACGGCGAAAAAGGAGAGGAACCATTGTGAAACGTAGGCCGGGTCGACCTGAAGATCATCCAGATGGGCTGACAACGCAGGCATGTCCTGGCGTAGTAATTCACGGAACTGGTAGATTCGAACATGCAAACCTGACAAATCGGGCAGGAAACATGATCGCATACCGTAGTGCTCCATTAGCCTACCAACGGCTCCAAGGTTAGCTTCTCACACTTAAAAGTTTTCTTAAAAAGCGGTTGGGGGCATCTGGGGGGTTTTTGGTGGCTTGTATTTAACATACCGAACCAAAACACAAAAAGCCTGGTTATCTGGCATGTGCATCAGTAAAGGACCAACTAGAAAAGCCAGCCCCTGGCAGTATCCGATCTTGTGGTCGTAGAGGGAGAAACACTTCAACACGCGTCCCAGCATCCGTTGCCCATCACCCTCCGGGTCTCGAAACATATCGACGCCGGGGAAGCTTCTACCCAGGTCTTTGCCAATGATACCTTCATAGGGACTCGATTCGCCACTGAGCCTGTCGAACTGTTCCAAAAGGAGCGTATCTCTAGCGCCGGCCATGCTTTGCCACACAACGCCTCGCAAAGGCGGTGGTATGCCCTTCCGAATCTTGTTGGATAACAATGTAGGGAGACGGGCAGCTGTCTGTTGATAATCCTTTACCAGGGCCATGTAGAACTCGAGATCGGTCATGGGCGGGGGAGGAAGAACTGAATATCGTAGGGCCGTGGGCGTAGGGCCGTTAACCATTTCCCGTAGCTGGGCCATTGAGGGTGGCCGTGGGCGGCGCACCGACAACTGTTCAACGACTTTCATCTTGACGCTCTTGGGGTTCGTAGCGAGCATGTTGTTTTCCTGTTCGAGTCTTGCTAGGAGCATCGCCGTAGACTATGAGAAAATACTGATGTCAGGGATAATGTGTCTGCGTTCCGCAGTGATACGTACGTTGTCATCCGGGTCTTTGACTTGCTCGTTTTCTGTCTTCTGCAACCGTTCCCAATCAACTTCCTCTGTGTCAGACTCTTCCATTGCATCTTCCTCTTCTGGTCTTTCCTCTCGATCCTTAGACTCCGTGTTACTCTTTAACTCATCGTGGACCGTTGTAGGCGTCCCGATATCTCTCGCTGGCTCGGCATCGTCCCCAACTTCTTCCACATCTTCGTCGTCCTCACACAAGGTCACGGCACTGGTAGGTGTGTATTCCGGACCGAGGATGCTCCTCCTCGAGGGTATGGCAGCTGCAGGCAGGTCTGTGTTTACGGACAGAGAAGGGGGTTCGGACAAGCGGACTGTGACCATTGAATCGTGGCCAGGGATTTTGGTGTCGACGGGGGATTTCATCGTGTTCGGCTCCATCGAAGGCGAGTCGGTATTCGGGGAAGACTCATCTTTGCGATGGTCATCGAGGCCCGGATCCATCACGAAGGATAAATGGAGTGAGAACGGTGAGGTGGTCGGGATAATTGGCTGGAATGCAGATCTCCCAGATGCTAAGAATGCCAACTAGCCCCCTCTTGCCTACTGATTCTCAAACAGCTTCCTCCAATCCAAAAGCGTTTTAGGGCACTTGTGTCATCGGGAAGAAGGCCGGTAGGATGTATGAGCAACTAGCTGCTCAGGGTTGTATTACCTAGTCGTACTCAAGGAATCCTCTGAGTGACAACAGGATGGAGCATTGAGCGGTGGATGTGCTGTACCGAGGGCGAGGTTACAGGAGAAAGAGTAGATCAGTAGATGGTGTATATGTGGATTCAATCCAGGGGTTCGGGGTCGAGGTATCGCCAGGGGCTTCTGTGGGCACCTATAATGAACGGTATACAAGGGCGACGGACAATTCAACAGCTCCCTCTTTGTTTCATATGTGGAGTGAGGGTTCCTAGTGAGACGGTTTGGACAATAGTCAAGCGGGCCGTCTGTATTGTAGTGTACAAGAAATAAGTAAGTGATAGTTCCCAAAGTCGGAAAGCAGAACACGAGCCAGTTGTGGTCGTCGCGGAAAGAATGAGGGATTCAGGAGTTGGCCTTGGCTCAAAGGAACGTATTGTTGACTCGCCCTGACAATTGCTAGTAGAGACCGGGGATGAGTGAAAACCTAAGTGGCAAAAAGGAGACGAGGTTGCCAACGCAATAAAGGAGAGAAATCCATAACATTGAACAACTTATGTGGCAGTTTAATGGGCGTCCAGGGACTCGAGAGCGACAGGACGCCGATGAATGAATGCAGACGCGAGACAGAAGAGCGGAGCAGGGATCCGGTCTTCACCTGCTGCTCTTGGCACCCAAAACAGAAGTGGATGCCCCAGCCGAGAAGTGGAACGCTCCAGACTAGCAATTATTACGATAAGAGGAAGACACATAACTAATCAAACTACAAGTCCTATGGCCCAACCTTTATGAAGCATGCTATATACTTTCATGTCTGAGCCGGGTTGTGCCATTTGTTTGGGTAGGTATTGCAGTTTACCTGCCTACGTACTTACCACGATTATCGCCCCTATTAGGTCCCTACCTATGTATACCTAACCAATAGGTAGAGGTAGGGTCAAGTGGACAGTTAGGTAGCTCATACCTAATGGGACTAGCTCGGGTACCTGTTGAAAGCCCCTGCCAATCCGCATTTCCAAATCTGGCCGATCTGCTACGCCAGCTAGGATATACCAATTGTGGTTGGTCAAATCGAAAAGAGCCTCCCGCACGCGACGTTAGGACGTGGCGTTCCAACAGGGTACTAAATTATCGCGACGCGACGGCGCATAAATCGTGAATCAGGTACTATTATATCCGTATTGTATCTGGTACATGGGTCGCCAACAGTTAGCGTTACTACTACTGGGTAATCACTATATGAAAGTCGGGCGCTTGTGCGTAAGGTCATTAGTATTTACGCAAAAATTCAATGACAAGATACTGCATAGCAAGGCGCTTTAGCATGATAGCCAGGTGGCTATAACAGCGTTGTTCATGCTCTTTTCTCAGAAATAGACAAGGGCTTGGTGACAGAAACTTCGCAAGCCAATTTTATGGTTGAGCTCAGTCACGGTCCCGTACTGTTTCGTGTAGAATAAATCAAAACTTGACGTATGCCAGCTTTGATGCTGCGGGTCATACCTATACAACTTGCCAGTAGAATATATACTTTCTAAAGAAAATGTCTCGTCGTCCCGTTCCTGACTCCAACAACGCCCGAAGTGTTGTGCCGAAAACATCATTCATATGCCGATCTTTGCAGACCATCACCATAATATTTATACAAGAGGGACAGCCGCCCTTTAGGGCAAGTTTACTTTTTTGATCCGTTAGTTAATGGCGAAATAGTATTGCCCGTGCGCATACCGCTCATGCAGCGAAGAAGCGAATATCCAACAAGCAAATATAAACCACTAGCCCCCTTCCTAAGGAGCAGGGACGCCCATAGTCAGGGGTTGGGGTGGTGCAGAAGTCGCCAGTGTTGGCGTGGGTTGCTTTCCTGGCACCGGGCTAGCTTGGCTGGGAGTTTGGGTACCAGATTGCGTGGAATTAGGAGCTTGAGCCGGAGGTCGAATGCTGGGTTCCTTATTCGGGTCGATATCAGGGAATAGAGCCTGAAGTCTCCTGTAGAGCTCCCCGATGTATTTGGCGGTCTCCTCTCGGTCTATGGTGTCAGGTTTGACTTCATTCCCATCCTGAGCTTGCACTTGTCTAAGCTTAACGCTTGTATTCAATGGTGGTGGTTTCAGGAATGCAGGATACGGTTGAGATGGCTGGGTGGGCTTCCTCTCCTTATCTGCAAGCCCCGCCAAGTAGGCCAGATTTGTTTGAAGTCTACGCATACAACTAAATTCATCAATGAGCAACAAAATCCAGGGGTGGCTAATAACAGTGCTTACCCAACGTAATCCTGCGCGAGCTGCTCTTCTTCTGTAGACTTCTTCTCTCCGTCATTTGGGCTACCATCGGCACCATTCAAAGCTGCGCGTTCTTTCTTAATAATAAGCTGAGTGCTTTGAATTTGCATAGCTTCTAGTAGCAACTCATTGTTGATCTCGAGAATCACACCAACTCGCTCCTTTTCCTTTGGATCCGCTCCGGGGCTCAAGGGAGTGGATCCTAACGACACGCCATTCGTGCTATTTCCTTGGGCTTGGGTGGGAAACGTCGGCGTCTGCGGTGTCTGTATGCTGTTTGATGAGGGTGTTTGTGTTTGGGTTTGTGGTGGTGGTGGTGGTTGGTGTTGTTGTGGTGTATTGTTCATCGGTTGTCCGTGATGCGATCCCTGAGCATTTGGCGGTCCCGGAAACTGAGGTTGTTGCATAGCCGGCCCATTGCTCGGTGTTACCTGTGAGGGTTGCGCTTGAAAGCTTCGTTGGGGTGTAGGCGTCGACATATTGGCATTCGGTTGAGACGGTTGCATACGCTGCATCATTTGCTGTTGTTGCGGATTCATACCTTGCTGCATGGGAAACCCGGGCATGGGCATGCCGCCTCCCATCGCGTAATTTGGAGGCATATTCATTTGAGGTGGCACGGAGCTCGGGATGCCAGCGCCGTAGGCGGGATTCGAGTACGGAGTTTGGAAGTTAGACACTACTCATCGACCACTCATCAGCAACAGGCTTAGGGCTCGACGGGAGAAGCAAGTGGCGCGGCCACAGCGGGTATAAAGGGGATAGAACAAGTTTGCGCCGAGAGAGCAACAAGTACGACGATCCGTTGAGCTGGATAGTAGTTGTGGCTTCGTATCAAGGACCCTAACTCCCGTCCAGGAATGCCAAAAGTCGCCTCACACATGACAGGCAGCGGCCGGGAGCATCATACACACACAGCTGAAGAAACAAGGCAAAGACAGGATGCAGTCATAAAACAGAGGCGTGATGGGTGGAAGGCAGGCTTACTTTGGCCATTAGCAGCGGCCATGTGTGGCATGCCGGTATTCTGCATCATTCCGGAGGGACCTACACCGGCCATCATATTAGGATTGCCGGGAAATGCAGCAGCAGATTGGGCGCCCATGGGAAACTGCTGAGCATTGTACATCATATGGTTGGAAGAGGTCCCAGGCTGCATGGCGGGATTCTGAGAGCCCGGGGGTGGGGCGCCGCCATTGTACTGTGGTGAACCAGCAGGATGGTTGGGATACCCATAGCCGGCGTACATGGCTAATGGCTCACGACGGGCGTCACTAAATGCTGGTGCACAGCTGGCAGGGCTGGGCTGGGCAGGCGTGGGCGTGAGCGCGCGAGGGCAGGCAGATCTGGGGACGGGACTCGTTGGGACCGCTTCGCAGATTTGTTCCGCTGGGGCAGACGAGACGAGAGTCTGCAGCAGGCAGGTCGACAGGTAGTGTGTGTGGTCTGTATCGCGCGTTGTGGGGGCGTGAGCTCTAAGCGGCAGGGGTACGACGATCAAAATGCCGATGTGCGTGGATATGCGTGCTCTGGTTGACGAACCAAACGGTCAGCGAACAACCTCG
Source organism: Xylaria acuta (assembly GCA_022495125.1). Lineage (NCBI taxonomy): Eukaryota > Fungi > Ascomycota > Sordariomycetes > Xylariales > Xylariaceae > Xylaria > Xylaria acuta. The sequence continues at coordinate 530,779 of MU383096.1, forward strand.
ACACAGACGAAGTGGTGGTGGCACACCAATTGCCCACAGGCAGCCAGTCAGCAAGTCAGACCAGGGTTCGATCGCAGTCGGCCGGGTCGTATATAGCAACAACAGCCGGCAGGCCGAAGCGGCACAGGCACACACACACCCTCGAGCCCTTTTGTGTCAAGAAACCAAGCAGGACGCAGCTGGTTCACTGGTTGTGCAAGTACCGTAATAATAGATTTAATATAGCCCGAAACAGTGTAAAACAAATCGACGTAGGTAGACCAGAAGGGCTGCGGGCAGAGCTAATGCCAGGCACACTCGCGGGATATGCAGTGTATGTATCCTGGACCCTCTAGGTACGTATGCTGTACGTATTGGTATTGGTCTATAGAGGAGAATCGAACAATATACTCCCGCTGATTGACCCAGACTTCCAGGTCCAAACGGCGACAGGCGTCCTCTCGGGTGTGTGTAGATGCTGCAGAACGCTGCCCGTCGTCACAAACCAGCCACTACCATGCAGCACAGCGCAGAAAGCGGAACGAGGGATGGAGACCAGCGCCCGGAGACCGGCAGTCAGCCAGCAAGGCAAGCAAAGGCGAGGCGCCGCCAGGTTAGGAACAGATGGGAATCACGCTTTGTGGGACGATGGCACACACCGGATATCCCCTAGCGGAGAAGATCTGACGCGACCCTTGTGTCACTGGCAAGCCTAGCTCTCGGGTACCTGATAGATATGCGTGCGGTGGGATGTGTGGTGTGTGCTGTACCGTTGTAATCAAGGCCGCCGGGTATGTGAAGGGGTACGTGCTGGCGGCATGAGGCTTTGGGGTGGACTGGGACGAGGATGGACGATATGCGAGAGAATCCTACACTAACGTTCAACATACCATGGCGGGGTTCTCCAAGGGCAAATGATGGGAGCATCAGTCAAGGAAGACTAATATAGCGGCGCTAACCCTAATCAGGGTTGGGTTCCATGTGGCTGGCACTTTACACTGCAACAGAAACAGTCTTCAGCTAGGTACATCCTTTGCCTCGTTTCACCTACTACACCAATGACGCTCACTACTTACAATTAAGTATGGTCAATAAACCTGGCGTGCACTGCTGTCAGGCGAAGCCCATACGCCTTCCTCATTTCATTTTACGATATGTATTTCGCAGCGGAAAATAACAATTATCCAAACACAAACTCCCGCCAATTCTTCCCCAGTATCTCCAGTCCCTCGCGGAGGTCCCAACCTTTTATATCGCAAATGTGTCTACACACCTCCTCCAAGCTGCTATCCATCTGCTCTCCGGCCATGTGTAGATCACTCTCGATCAGGAGTCGGTCATCCGGTATCGCCCGGACAGCTTCCTCGGTCTTCTCACCTCCGCCGGTGCTCCAGTTGATAGCTATAGAAAATGAAAAGTACACCTTAGCCGGTACCTTAGGATGTATATACATCTTGAGTTGTTCAACGTGACCACCATACGAGTGTAGACATATCCGAGGCGGGAAATTTTGTGGCCCGACTTTTTTGTCGTTATCCGCTGCTGGCTTTGGGGGGGTATCTCTCTTATCTAGCGTGGGATCATGATCACTATCCTCGTCCGTATCATCCGAGAAGTCTTCCGCACCCGTGGCGATCTGGCGCTTTTGTCTGCGCGATAAAACCTCCTTTTCGTGGCCCTTCCAACAGCTTGCTATCGTGTCGTAGAGTATGCCGTGAGCCTGGACCCCATGGACGCTGACAGGACGAGCCATACGGCCTGCCAATTCAAGCTGAGCTCGCAAGATAGCAGCTTGATGAGTCATCTGCACCCGGTACGGACTGAGCCGCCGGCCTTCGCGGCCGCCAGGGGTAAGGCCCCCCTCCCGGCTGTCTTCCTCGGCCGACGTCCACGCCGTGGGCAGACGAAAAGCTTTGTCTAACCCGACCTCGCCGATAAGCGCGAGGGGAAACTTTTCGAGACGTCTTCGGGTTTCCTCGAGGAAACCGGACAACGGTTGTGGCTCGGGAAGTCCTTTGCTAAACGAAACATCTTTCGATGATGGTGCCGGGGCTAGGACTTGATCATAGTGCGCTATTTTCCCGGCGGGCGTGCCATCATACGTCGGGTTCGAGGCCTTATCGTCGTACAATTGGTAAGAGAACCAAGGGTGCCATCCAAAGGAGGGGACTATGCGGTCTTGCTCTGTAAGCGGAAGGGATGGTGACAATAAGGTTCTTCCGTCATGCACGCCATGGTTGTACGCCACTTCGCAAACAAGTTCCTGGTCTTGAGACCGCGTAGACATAACTGTAAGAACACGTGCTTTCATGGCAGGTATGGATTTGAGAGACGCCATTGTGTCTGTTGGGTGGCAGTGGGCATCAAAAACCCCAGCGTCCCAGGGGAACGGCTCATGGTGGCCCCCCGAGACATTTTGCACCGAATCATCACTCGGGTTTTGCGGCAAATTAGGCTCAGTGTCCCCCTCAGAATGTTGAAGACACATTGTAGACGAATAAAGAGGCTTTTAGATAGTGGCAACGAAAGCAACTAAATGGAATCGAACTCAAAAGGGTATTGACTAAGCCAGACGAGCGGGGCAGTCTGTTGGACAGAGTGAGACAGAAACCCAGAATCCCTGTGAACCTTGATAACGCGAAGACTTGTATGACGGCAATCGAGACGGCTTCTTAGGGAATTTACGGAAGGCTACAGAGGTTGATCTCGAATCTGCACTCTAGTCTCTTTAGAGTGGTGTAAAGATCTCAAATCTGTGGGGTGGAGGATGGTACTCATAGGCCGAATTAGTTATTTCCCCCCTGTCCTCCAGGAGAATACATCAATACAAAAACCTCTTGGCAAAAATCCCGAGATATGAGGTTTTCAGCTAGACTAGGACTCTGCGAGGTCAGTCGGTACTATCTTGACGTCAGAGCCGTTGAAAATAGAGAAGATGGTGGGGTAATTTGAGCGTGTTCGCTTCCTCGGATCAGACGATAGAGTTTATGATAAGTAACTACAGCTTTATTATTATGAAAATAGAGTCTTAGTAGCGAGAATAAGGAAAGGTTTGGGCGAAAGCACGGTACTGTGGCAGGTACGACTGGACAGTGCTATAAGACTACCCCGCACAGGTGTCTTTATGTAGACTTCTCCATCCCTCCTACAACATATTTTACCCACCTACAAATATAATCATTATAGTACCTATAAGACTGCTCGAGATGTGAGAGACTTCGTTAGTGGCGTCTTCACATGCGGGCTGCGGCTGCAAACCCCACAGTACACAGTTTGATTGGTACCTATAAACTCGAGAACATGTACACACAGAACAACACCACCTAACAAATGCTTCAATTCATACACACTTACCTCACTTCCAAGCTATGGGCGGTAGCAGGCAATTCGCAATTGAGAATTATACAAAACAGTAATTATTCCCTAGGACATATAGGTAGTAGTATTCAAGCTTCTTAATGGTTTTTTAACAACTTAAATGATTCCAACTCCGAAGTGTACATATCGCATGATAGTAGCGTGACTACTGTGCGGCTGGGTGCCCGGGATGCCGAGATGGAGCATGTGAAACTTGATAGTTGTAGCCATCGAGAGTTCAAACATGCTATCCCTACTGTACGCTACCTCATCGTGGGGGAACTCTATCTTAGTGTAGATGCCTGCTTACCCTGCACTTTGCTCTCACACCTCTTTGTATACCATACCTACACCCCGGATTTACTATACATATATCTAGATTCACGCAGCGCTCCATTCACCTCCGCCTTTCCGACCTAATTGACCGTCTTAGCAGCCATTCTCGTCAAGTGAGTCGAAGCAATTGCGTCTAGCCACCCGCCGGACGAGTTTCAATCGCAACGACCATGTGAGGCAATCCACTCCTGACATGAGTGATCGACCTTCGAGTCCGCCAACCCGAGTATCTCAAGCTTGAAACACGCTCTCCCGCCCCAATCACTCTAGAGCCGTCTGTTCGCTTCAATGGTCTTCTTCAAGCCTCTCAAGTTCTTCGTCTTCCCCTTCGCCTTCGTCGTCGCGCTCCCGCTCGCCCTCTGCGCCGGCGTCACGACGATTCTCGCCTTCCTGGTCCTCTTCCTCCGACTCTTCCTCGTCTACTTCGACGTCGGCCTGGAGACGCTACGATACGTCCTACTCGGCCATGCCACGGAAGGTCGCTACGTTACGGTGAGTTATGTCGGGGGTTAGGTTCTTCCACCTGCGAGGAATCAATTGCACTGACCCCATGTCATTACATACAGTCGCACGGCACCCCCGCCATAGCGCCAGACTCCTCTGCGGATTCAACACCCCTCCCCTCCCCGACGGCCACCACTTCCCGGTATCGACGGCGTTCGAAACGGCAGGTAGGCGGCGGCGGTAGCGGATCGATCAGCCCGGTCTTGGGCTTTGATGGGCTTTCCAGCGTGACCCCAAGCATCGGCCTGGAGAGGGATTTCGAGGGTGTGGGCGGATGGAGGCTGGAGGGCGTCAATGAACAGCAGTGGTACAATCTCAACTCGCGGCTCGAGAACCCCTACCGCCGTCATCACTTTCGGTCCCAGAGCGGAGGCGCCGTCTTGTCGGGCCCTACTGGCTCCGGGATCATAGCGAAACCGGGTTCGGCGACGACTTTGCACAGTCTAGAGAGACCGAAGCTGACTCCATCTCTGAGTCAGTCCAGCTCAAGGACACTAAAGGTTTAAGGGCTCATCAGGGCTGGTCAAGATGGTTATTTCGTGTGATGGACAAAATACTAAGAGGCCAGGCACCTGGGTTTGGCTTCAACGCCCAGCGAGAGAAGCGATATGAAAGTCTACAATAAGCGCCGTTTCAGAATGGATTGGGTTTTATGGTATAACCGGCAGAATAAATCGCGAGACATAGTACGAAGCGAGAATTGTCGATACCGATCGAGCATCAGCCCACACAAACCACAGTCCAGATCCGCGGAGACGAGAAATTGCTCATGGTCCATGGGCCGTTGTGGCAAACTCTAGGAATGGTGGGGAAAGGGGGCGGCGCAAGCAGCCACGGCGTTGAACTTTCAAACTAGTGGACTATCGTGATCATGTTCAAACACGGTGCATGTAATATGTATCGGATGTGATTTCTTCTGACACTTTCAAAATTACAATGGTTGTGTAAAAGTTGACAAACTTGTTGAGTGGCAACCTTGGTATCCCAACACCATAACGCCATTCCTTTCCCAACATAAATCATCCAGTAACCTCGTAATTGCTCGTCATTCAAGCTAGTTAGCTCCCCGCGAGGTGCTATCCATCCATCCGCGCACGATCGACTCCCATAATGCTCGCTCAAATCGTCTGCCAGAAATAATTTGCGTAGAAGAAGCGGGAGAACTTTTTATCGATGTTGACGACGTGGACGTCGCCCTTGCGGTCGTTGCGCACGACAGCCTTGCAGAACTCGCCGTCCTTGTCGTCGCGCTCGACGTCGATGCCGAGGGAGCGGTAGACGCTGAGGCGCAACAAGACCTCGTCGTCGACGGGGTCGCGCCGCCTCGCCGCCTCGTCCGCCATGCCCTCGACCCCCTGCAGTTCTAGCTCCTGCAGCCGCCCCGCCAGGTCCGCCGCCTGCGATGACAGCCGCTCCGTCTCCATCTCCAGGTCCGACGTCGCCTTCGCGACCCGGAACTTCTGCGTGTCCAGCCGCGCGATCTCGCTCGCGTGCGCCGAGGACGAGTGCGCCGACGTCAGCTCTTCGTATTGCGTCTGGTGCGTGTTTAACTGGCGCGAGAGTTCTGCGAAGTGAGATATACCTCGTCAGCGAATAATTCATCGGATGACATTGCGATGATCTGTCTCGCCCGGGGGCATAACGTACTCTTTAATGCGGCCTCGGCATCGCGAAGGCGCCTCTCACGCTCTTGCTCTAATGAGGATACGTTGCTTTGTATGCGGGAGATGGCTAGCTTGTCCGGCGCCGTGTTGAAGTTGTTTATCGTGTGGTGAATGAGCTGCGCGCGATTGCACTAGTTAGCAATCTTTCGCCGTAGTTTAATCGGCTCCAGGTCGCATACCGTGGCGGGGTCCTCGTCGAGCAGCATCGTGATAGGATGTCGATTTAGTTGGCTGCTATGAAGTAGGGAGTTCGCAGGAATTCGGGGAGTTGCTTCTTTGGTGCGAATAGGTAATCGGTTCGCGGTGATTGAGTTCAAATGCTAAGGTGTTATAGACTCCACCGAGGTACCTAGCCAAAGGCAGTAATCAGCAAAACAACAGATTCGGCGATCACCGGGGTGATTGTTATTGGAACTGGGTATCAGTCGGGTAGGTACAGAGTACATAGTGGGCCCACTAATGCGTCATTGCGGATTGGTCTGCAGGTGACCTGGTATTATCATGTCTACTATGTACATACTGTAGGGTTCCAAGTTGTACCGGTACGAGGCCTACGGCCTCGAATATCGTGTCAGTCTATGGGAATCTAAGATCGGACAAATTCCAGCAATCCAAGTTAGGAAATTCTAGCGGCTACTGAGCCAGAGAAGTGTCACTTTCCATCATCGATCTTTTCTGCACAAACAAATGTCCACTTGATTGTAATCCCTGCAGTTTCTTATGATACCCCCGGCAGGACCCCGGGCCCCAATAGGTATCTCTTGTAGAATGGCTATCGGATTATTACATAACCCCCTTGATGGGCTTTGGCGTAACAATATATGAAAAATTATGCGTAAATGCTGTTACCTAGGTACATGTACCTACCGGGCACCTAGCATACTGGGCGGGGGCAGCCCGTGTGGTTCCATTAGTATGTAGGCAGTTAGATGTCGTCATGCGCCACATGTAGTGGTAAAACCTTGAACCTTGTACCTAGGTAGCCTTGCTGGTTGTGGCCTTCACCCAACCTTATTGACCAAGGCAACTAACCATCGTTTATTAGCTTCTGACTTCCGAGGATGCATGGCATTTCGTAGCTACACAACTTCTAGCATATACATCATTCTTGCCGGATCTATACCTACAGACAGCCGAACCTGAAGCTGGAACTGCTTTTTTTGCGACATTATCTTTATACTCACGAGACTGGCGAAAAAGAAACTGGACCACCTGCGAGTCCCAACTGGCAACTTTGGCTCTACTTAGTAGGAAGTTTGCCTTGCTAGACTGAAACAAGATGACTGCGCTACCACGTACGTGTTATCTACGATGGCTTCCCTTTTATATGGTTAACTGACATGATCTTCCTTTCCGTAGACGCCGTTGATGCGGAAACGTGAGCCACTACCTCGAGACCCAGTCTACCGATTTCAGCTAATCCCCGGTACCAGCCCGCTGAGAGAAGAGGAACTGCAAGTTCTGCGAGCACAATATGAGAAAGAGGGCGATATGGTGGGCGTACAAACCAAATTCAACTACGCATGGGTACGCTCCCTAGCACGAGACGATGCAACCATGTCCCGCCAAGTTTACACACATACTAACCTGGTTTCCGTGCAAAGGGTCTCGTAAAGTCCAACTCTAGGAACAACCAGCAGACGGGAGTACGCCTGCTGTCCGAAATCTTTCGGGTAGCCCCCGAACGCCGCCGCGAATGTCTATACTACCTCGCCCTGGGAAACTACAAGTTGGGCAACTATGGCGAGGCGAGACGGTACAACGATCTGCTTCTCGAGAAGGAGCCGGCCAACCTGCAGGCCGCTGATCTGCGCCGGCTGATCGACGATAAGGTGACGAAAGAAGGCCTGATGGGCGTTGCGATCATAAGTGGTGTAGCCATCGCTGCCGGCGTGGTGGGCGGCATTCTTTTCCGGAGCAAGAGACGGTGATGGATCAAAACACGATAGCATGAACGGTGTAATACTTGAGCGTCGGCGGTTGCATTTGACTAAGGCGTTAACACGGTCGGTATATCTTAGGAACAGTCTACTCCTTCTTGCGTCATACGTATATAACACCTACTCCAGGCACATGCCTGAGCTTTGGACCCAGCATAAGAGGGAAGTATTATACAATGTATACAGCCGCAGTGCGTGAGCATGCATCTTGGGCTCTCTTGACTCAGATCATCCTTTCGTAAAGACACGACTGCCCAATGTGGATAGGTAGTAGCCTAGAAGTAGGGAAGACAAGGGCATTTCAGCCCAAAGCAGTCCGATTGATTGACAGTACTATTTTTTATGAGAGGCTCTGGGGTTGTAGGTACGACGCTCCATTGGACTGGGACAGGAATGAAGAAGGTTTAGCCACATGTGGCGCAGTCCCTAATGTCCTCGCCCATGTCTTCGTCCTTTGCCCCGCGGAACTTATCAGATGACGAAAGAAACAATGCTGACCTGTGCTACGTCTTAGTGCAAATATATAGGAATATCGCCAAAGTAATATACTCAACTCAACCTCGAATTAACAGTGACTACCTACCTACTTAGTATCTACTATTGTCCTGCTCCAACACCTGCACACCTCGGCTATCGCGCCTGGTTGCTGTGCTACCGTACTGTACCGCACTGCATCCTGGTAGGAAGACACCACCTATATTCTTTCATACACGCGCCCGACCCTTCCTCTTTCTTCTTTCTGTCAAGCCACCAAAATTAAGATGCCTAAGCCCGGCCGACTTGACTGACAGACATACAGTCCGCACACACAGAGAGAGAGAGAAAGAGAGAGAGCACAACGCGCTCGGTCCAGTCGGTTGGGGTAGCCCGTCCACTCAACTCTAGATGAGACTCCCGGCATCGACGTCTTCCCTCCCCGTGAGTACCTATCAAACGTCCATCCTACATTACCTACCTACTGTACACAGGCCTGTTGGCATGTACCCGTCTTGTCTAGACTCACAACACACTGTTCTCTTCCCAGCCGGCCTTGCCCATGTTGCCAGCCTGCCTAGGGCGCCATGCACGCTATGTGTCACGGCTACCTGCATCCACGGCCGAGAGTCTAATCTGCGACCCAAGGCATGGCCCCAACTGATCCCTCGTGCCAACAGTCATTATCTAAGGTTTAGGTACCTAGCAACTCATACTCATTTAAGGTTAGATCCGCCCGAGTGCAGCCAGCCTCGTCCTGGTGTATCCCCCACCCTCCCAGCCTCCATCCAAGCCTCCAAGCCTCCACGCCTCCACGCCAAGCTCATCAACGACCTGCAACATTATTCTTACCTTTCACAGCCCGCCACCGACACCGACTCCCAAGTTCGGCTGAACCGAGACCGCTATCGTGTCGGGACTTCCTCCACCTTAGTCGTTTTCCACGTTTCTCCCAGGACACGGGGCCCCGGTATCTGAGTGACAGACAAAAGCCGGAGACAACCTGAGACCCTCGCCGTCACTGTGGCTTTTCAAGCGCTGCGAACAGCTGGCCTAGCACTTGGCCTCGGCATTACCGCCCTCGCCGCTTATCAACAACACAGGCAGGGCCAGATGGCATCCCGGGGCCAACACCTCGAACCAGCCGAGGGACGCGAGGTTGTGTTTTGTCACGGTTGCAGACACGAGTGGTATCGCGACGAACGCCCCGGCAGTCTTGCTTGCCCCGTCTGCCGACAAGAGTTCACAGAGATTGTGGGTGCTGCTTCGTCGAATTGTACCGTGTTTCTGCTGACAACCCACCAGGTGACGCCGGAGTTCGACCCTCGAGCAGACGACAGTTCAGCCGACTCCGAGCCTGATCCACGCTTCCATCTGCACCGCCACCGCCACCATCTCCACCATCATGACTCTGATTCGGATCCGGAAGAGGGCAATGTTGAGGAGCACCACTTTCACGGGCCAGGTGGCATTTTCGGCCAGCGCACGATCCACCGTTCGCCTGAAACATCGGGCTTCAGCCGCAGATCACGAGTGCGACCCGGAAGCAGCGACGATATAATTCGTAGATTCACCGAGATGATTGGAGATATCGGTGGTCCTGGCACGGTCGGCCACTCTGGCCCCGAAACGCTATTCCATGAAGATCACGTGGGACCTCACATCACTTATCGAACATTCCGCGGGCCAGGGTTTGCTGGAGGTGTGAGCAGCTTCACCATTACTACAGGCTCTAGTGCTGCACGGCCTCGTGGACCCCCAGGACCAGAGCTCCAACTGGGTGCCGATGATCCTTTTCAAAGGTAAATCATCAAGATGAAGTTTCTCTTTGGGCGTTTTGAGTTGTCCGGTACTGATGCGCCTGCAGAATCTTCAGCGAGTTACTGGCCTTAGGCCCTCCTCCGACTATGCGGCGCGAGGACCCATTGTCTCGGGATCCCGACTCGGGCAACGATAATAACGGTGGTGCTGGCCGCCCCCTGGATATCGGGACTGCCTTGAATCAGCTTCTAGCTTCTATTGTCAACCCTAATGCAGTTCATGGCGACGTTGTCTACTCTCAAGAGGCACTGGACCGCATCATCACCAACCTGATGGAGGCTAACCCTCAATCAAATGCGCCACCCCCAGCAGCCGAAAATGCGATTGCATCCTTGCCGAAGAAAAAGCTGGACGCAAAGATGTTGGGTCCCGAACTGAAGGGCGAGTGTACAATCTGCATTGACGAAGTCAAAGTGGGAGACGAAGTAATGGTGCTTCCGTGCAAGCATTGGTTCCACGAGGAGTGTGCCAGTTTGTGGCTAAAGCAACATAATTCGTGCCCAGTCTGCCGCGCAGCCATCGACGGCGCAACTGCTGGTAAACCGCGCAACGAAGCCACCAGCCCACAAAACCCACCGCGGGTTGCCGATCCATCGTCCTCTTCAGGACCCTCATTCGCCGAGAGACGGAGAGCGAACCTGCGGCAGAGAGGAGAGGAGAGGCTTGATTCCATACGTAGCTTAGCTACTCCCTACGACCGACCGCGTAACCACCAACGAAATTCAAATTCGCCTCCATCCCACGATTCCTCAGCCCAGCGTTCGCCGAGGGTCAGAAGCCCTTCGCCGTCAAACCGGGGGTCTACTCAAGGCGAGCGAAGTCGCGACAATCGGGGCTCATCCAGCTCAGGACCTCTTAATTGGATTAGAGACCGATTCAGTGGGAGATGAGTTCCCATGGGGAATCCCGCCTAAGCCAATATGGATGGTAAGTTCACAGGCCGCACTAGGGTTTAAATATTTATAAAATCAGGGACCTCGCAACTCATATTGAGTTCGCATTATCCTTGAGCAGACATGCTACAGTGCCACGCATATCACGCGGCAATAGAGCGGTAGCGTTCTCAAATCAACACGTCGATACTCGCAAATAGTGGTTGCGATGTCGCACTCAACCGCCACTGGAGATGAAGGTGCCAACGGTGCCTCCTAGGATCTCTTTGTAATAGACACTGGCCGGATACACCAAGGATGTACAAGCGGGAGCTTCAGAATATATGCTGCAAAAAAGCAAACGGCGTCACAATGAGAGAGATCCTTTATGGGTCGTAGCTAGAAGCTTAGGGTAAACAACTGATGCAGAGATTATCTTGGAAGTCCCTAGTCTTGCGTAGCTTTAATTAATATGGTGTATCCAGCAAGCATGTTCTGGGCATGCTGCGAGATGTTACGATATTCGAACGTAATACTTTAAAATACTTGCACTTCGGTTTTTCTAGATTCCTTTTTGCTTATTCATGTTATTCTTTTGCCTCCACTTCCACCTTTCTTTCTCTGCTAGTTGCTTACACCTTACTTGCCGAAGAGTTTAATATACTATGTTAGAAGTGAGGTATAAACGTCGAACTAAACATTGGAACCTACACTTGAGCTTGCTATGAATGGGTGTTTTCTTGCCCTATTGCATGCGTGTTGCCTTTTATATAAACGGCCGCGTTTAAGTTGAACATAGCATCCTAAGGTACTGTTAGTTAGATTGTTTATCATAAGCATAAGGTAGTACTACAGTAAGCGAATTCTTAGATTAAATCTTAACCAAGTTTTTTTATAGGGGCCTTTTTTTTCCTTTCTTACTAAATACTTGACTTGTTGCCTTGGTGTGTAGACGGCCCTGCATAAATTAAACACGATGGCTTCCTAAAATAAATATTGGTGCGGTTATGCATTACAAGTTCAAGGTAATACAAAGAGTAAATTCCCCTGTTAAATGTTAATCAGGGTTTTTTGTTATCCGATCCTAACGCCGCTTTTCTTTTTTCTTTTTTCTTTTTTTTTTCTTTTTTTTTTTTCTTTTTTTTTTTTTCTTTTTTTTTTTTCTTTGGTCTTTCCCTTTCCCTCTCCTATTATCTCTTTATTTTTAAGGGTTTATTTGCTCACCAGTAGCCCTAGAATGAAACCGTGTCAGCAACCTGTTCCTTTTTTTTTTCAATCAACTGCAGAGGCTGTAGTACGCCCGAGCGATCTCCCGAATATGGCCGAAGTGGTGCTCATCTTCAAGGGGTAATTGCCTGGCATCCGCGCCCCATTCGTTGCGGCCGACATACATGCGCTTGCTGCTGCCGAGAAAAAAGTACTCGCCTTTGTACTTGCCCTCGGCCATCGGGCCAGCGACCCGCGCCACGATAAAGGCCGCCAGCTCGAGGCGGTCGCGGTCACTGATGCGGTTCTTCGAACTGGGTCGTGGGTCGAGATACACCCCCTCGTACGTGGCGAGGTCATATAGATCACCTGCTCGAGGAGACTTCCCCTGGGATAGAACTACATGCCGCAGGTTCTGCAGCCTCTGAACTCGCTTCTCGGCAGCCTTCCGTTCGGCCGCGCGGGCCTGATCCTCCCTGGCCTGTCTCTCCATATGGGCCTTATCTATGCTCCCACCTGAGGTTCGCTCATTCATTGTTGGGCCTATCATAATCTGGCGCGTGATTGTACCTGCCCTCTTGATAAGAGTAGGCGCCTTCTTGGGCTTAGGAGGGTAGCTGGGGACGTCTATCTTAGTTAGAAGATCATCAAAGTTTGTGGCAGGTGGCAATGGTGGTAATGGTTTATCCCTCCCTTGTCCCTTGCTGTTAGACTGGCCTCTGTTAGAAGACATGACAAGACTTACTCGGTGTGGTTTGGGTTGTTTGGGTTGTTTGTTTGTTTGTTTGTTTGTTTGTTAGATGTGTGTTTCCGTTGTTGGTTGAATTGCTTTTCCCTGTCGGTGGGTGTGGTTAATGCGGAATGAGAAAAAGAACTTAGCTTTGCTCTGGTGAAATCTTTTATACTTTTCTTTCAAGTTTTAACAGTAACTCTGTTGGGATATCTGTTAGCCCGACAGCCCAACAGTTGTTCTGTCTGGGGATAAAGGGCCTGCTTGGGTAGTGTTCATAGTATTAGGCATATTCATAAGCTACCTAGTTACTGGGTAATGAAATGGCCTTGGTCGAGGCTGTAGCCGGGGAAGGACTATAAGCAGAGAGACTGTTTCTGAGCAATTCAGCGGCTTTCGTGCTGTATGAAAGCCTGTTTTTGTTTTTGTTTACTTGGTTGCTGTCATGTAGGTATTCAAGACCAAGAAAGAGGATAAAGAAAGAATTTGTTGAATGGAAAATCCATATCTAGATATTTTCTATAAACCCTGTTGCGGTTGTTTTCTCCTTGTTCTATATATGCTATCTTGGTAGAGTATTCTAGGGATTCATATTTTATATTCTAATACTTACTATTACTTTGTTGTTAGATGGTATATATTATACTATCTTATAAAGCCCATGAAGATCTTTCTTATAAACTAGACATAGTTTGTGTGCTGTTACATCTTTTAGGAATATGAATTCTGTCTTGATTTTATTGACAACGCTTTTCGACCTTTTTGTCACACTGAGACCTACCTCGTCAACGCTTTACCTATCTGAGTCTCTGAAACGCCGCTGGCTAGAACTACAATACTTCGGGATTTGAAAGATGCACACATATCCCCCAGAAGACCTTTACCATGAGTCAATCGTGTGATAGGTCATAAGCGAGCTTTGCTTTGGTGCCCAATGTTTGAACTCGAGCATGGGCCAAGGATGTATTTCCGTCATGCAACGCGACGCTCTCGATACGTCGAGTTTCATAGCCGAATTCCTTGTTGATTGGTTTGTCCCCTTTCCCGTAATTGCGCGAATTCCGAACTCCCGAGGACTGGTAGAGGCTGGGTGGTCAGACTTGTGGAAAGCCGAATATAGCAACAGTTAACAGTTTTTCACGGCGTTTCCGCATATCGACGGCTTCGGCAGAAATATGCCAAGACCCCGGTCTAAGCATGCCCTTGTGCTGCATTGCAGGCTTTTGACAACATACGCGTCGATTTGTTGTCCCCAAGTTCTGTCAGATGAAAGTGAGACCTAGTCGCTTGGTCATTATCCTATCATGGTTCAGGCATAAAGTGGCCATGCATCGTGACACACATTGCTTATATTCGAAGATGTGTACTATTGAATCTGATGTTGTAAGATGACTAAGTGTGCAGGGCTACCTCGAGTGGTTCATTCGTAAGTCGGATTGGCCGTAGGATCCGGAGATGGTCCTATCAGGAGTTCAGAAACGGCTGATGTTCGTTTCAGTCGGCCGATTTATATTTATTTGATCTGGTGCTGTTCTGAGGATCGATGACGGGCAATGCTTCGCGATCATGCTTGCATGCCGCTGTATTAGTATTTGCAGCTTTGGAGACGACCGTCGTATTAAATGGTTTGTTAATGATTAGTCAACTCTGCGACTATGCCCTCTTGAGTCGATGAAAGCTTACTTTCGCTAATCATTACCGTTGAATCGTCAACTCGATGCTGGCGAGATGTGTTGATGGAGAAACCAACGGCCGAGCTGAGTAATAGTTTGCGCGCACCCCGTTCGTGCGGAGTCCCGGGGTATTTGTGATTGGGTTACAAGACAGAAACAAAGCTTCTTCCCCCCATCCTGGTAAGCGGTGATCTCAGCCCTGCCGCCCTGTCGCGATTCTACCATTCTTACCTTATTACTGTACGACCTGAAGGCCCTCTCCGAACCCGGAATGTGGAGGAGGGCCAGCTGCTAGCACGCAGGCCCCGGACCGAAAGCCGCGAGAGGCCACGGCGCTGACGCCATCCATATCGGTTACGGATCCTCTCCTCAACTGGGGGAAGGAGCTTCCGACGGAGGTGCATATGCTGACAGGGGCAGTAGCGCTGTTGATGCCTACCTTCTCGTGATTCGTGAAGGGTTGCAGGCCGTTACTAAGCCATCTCGGTAATCTGCAGCAGGCCAAAGCTCAGCGACTCCGCCTGCAGGCTGGAAGACAGCATTAACTGACTCTTACACTCCTCTGACTTCGGCTTCGGCTCACGAGCGCGTTGGCTTGTCATATTGAGGCTCCAGAAAGTCTCCTCACTCGGTCGTAATACTTATTATGCAGTTACATAATTAGTTATCGTCGCCATAGATGCCGTATCCACTGCGGTGCCTACCGTACATGCTTGGATCGGAGACAGGATGAAGAAAGCATCGAGGATAGGCGTTCGCGCACCCCCAAGTTGGGAAGTCCTGATGACTCGTCACACAACCAGTTAAACTGCGGGTGACGACCCTTGTTGCCACCAGGGATCTAATTGCCCCTCTACCTCGAAGCACGAGTTAGTGTCGACTCCGTAGCTGTAATGAGCTGTAACTACATAAGTCTATTACGTCAATTGGCTGTCGAACCTTATCTGGTCATCGCCATTACTTACCGAGGACTTGGTGTTCCGCGACGAGAGACTCTGCGAGAATCAGGAACTCAGAATTTGGGTTTGCGGGTGAACTATCTACCCTCTCGAGAGTAGGTATGTAAGCAGACGGGGACTGTGCATTGCGTGTACTTGTAACTACTTCCTACAGTACATGGAGGTAGAGTCTAACTGGCAGGCAGTTGAAATGCGTAGACGACCTAACTAGACTTATATAGTTTTAGAGCGCCCTCGTACTCGGGACTTGTACCGGGAAGTACTGTGCACTGCGCAGATGGAGACGGACGTGCATATGTTTGATTGACAGAAGCATGCTATTAGTCCACAATATCCTGTGATTCCTGGCCGAGCCACCCAAGCCGAACTGCGTGCGGTTATACTTAGCTACAGCACAGGCGAACGTGACGGGCCAGACACGCGTGGCCGGGGGCAGGAAGAAGAAGAAGAAGGAGAAGGAGAAGCAGCAGTTGGGTTGACTGATTAGTGATTACCTGTGCGCCATGGACGCTTTCGGCGATCTGACCCTCTCCGATCAGATCCTGGAGAGACTTCTCTCGAGCGCGAGAGCGAGCGCGCGGAGCTACTACAAATACGACTTAATGAGGGTGGTATCGACGACGACGACTGGCCTGCTTTATACATTATATCTACTAGTCAGTATCTCCAGTTTTCTCCAACGCGACGGCCGCCTTGGCTCTCCCCCTCTTCCGTCCCCCGACCCTTTTATATCCATCCATCTCCATCCCTCGCATCCCCGATTCGCAAAGGGGTCCAGCATTTCCAACCGCTCGTCCGTTATTCCCGGCCCGGCCAAGCCAAGCCCTTCGCGCCCTCTGCCACCGGCAATCCTCGACTAGTGAGCACCCAGGATTACTCCCAACATACCCGCCGCCGCCACCGCCGCCATCGCCGTCTTCTCCCCGGTGTTGTGCTAGTCCATGACCCACGCCGCCGCCACGCCCAGACAGACACTCGTATGTCGGGCTCCCAATTCCCGCCGCCGTTGTCGTACAGCAGCGGCCAAGGCGCCATCGCTACCTCGATCCACTTGCCTCCTGGCATGTTAAGTCCCGATTCCACCAATTCTATTTACGCGTCGCCCGACTCAGGCCACCAGCCGTTCTACTTGGCCAAGTCGGAGCCGGACGATGGGGCCAGCACCGGGAGTAGTGTCGCCGCCGGCTCATCTTCACATGAACCCCTCAAAAAGAAGCAAAAGCGCAACAAACCGACGCTGTCCTGTCATGAATGCGTCGAGCGCAAGACAAAGGTAAGTGCTTCCCATCAATTTTTATTTTATATTTTATTATTCCCTTTTATTTTAAGAAACAAGAAATTCCGGCCCAACTCTCCATGCACTGCAACGCCTTCTATCTTCGGCTTCGGCTTCGAGCACATGTACTGCACATGATTCTTCCATTCCTGGTGGAGCGTATTGCGTCAGTACGACGTGGTACTGATGCAAACACCAACAGCTTACCAAGGTCTTACATACTTCCCAAGGCCTCAAATGTCGGCATGTGGGGATTTAGACGGTCGCATGTGTCGTCTGGTGATCCGGACCGGCGCAACAACACTGCCCGCTCTGTGATGTGCCTGTCCAATTGATGCTCGAGGATAGAGATATTAACAGTTCGGTGGGTTCTAGTGTGACAGAGGCAGGCCACATTGCTTAGCATGTAAGACTCCAAGTCTCCTGCGCATCGGTGCCTCAATTGGACACCACTGATAGTTCATGTGGTTAGGCATAAAACGACAGACGGAATGTCGCTATGCTCACGTCGCGAACCTATTAGAGTGAGCTGAGTTCCTACCTCACCCCCCCTCCCCAGGCTGATGTTGCGCCTCGTATGTGGTCGACTCTGGCCCGACTGACGTTGACTCGAAAAAGAGAGACGACACGATCTGCCACCAACGGCCGGAGGATGACGAAGCCGCCTAAGAAGAAGCTGTCGGCAAGCGGGATAAAGCCCGCGTTGCCAAACATAGCGGACAGAGGTATTCTCACTGGAGACACGGCCACGCGTGGGTCTGTCGCCTCGTCCACTGGTCTACTCTCTAACATTCCTTTTTCGCAACCCACAGCTTCCAATGTGTTCGGCATAGGCTCGGAGCACCCCTTCGCCAACTACTGGACATGCGAGGGCGGGCTCCCCGAGGTCATCGGGGTCCTGCCCGAGAAGCTGCAGGCCGACATCCTGTTAAGCCAGTACTTTGAATGCGTTGACCCCGTCTACCCAATGATACACAGCCAAAGCTTCTATGCCGAGTACGAACGGTTTTGGATGTTGAAAGCCTCGGGGCAGACCGATGCCTCTTTCGTAGCGCTTCTCTTCGTCATGTTGGCCCTGGGGACGCAGTTCGTGCCGACCACAAACCCCCAGGATCGGAAACAGACGGCCGAGTTCTACGCCTCGGCTGGCAATCAAGCGTTACGTATGAGTTCCTACCTCAGCACTGCTTCTATACACTCGGTTCAGGCCATGGTATTGCTCTGCTACTTTCTAATCAACGATAATCATGCGTCGGACGGCTGGGCCTTCGCCGGCATACTCATGCGCCAAGCTTACGCCATGGGCTTACATAGGGACCCTAATATCGGTATGTAAAACGGCTACCTACATAGATCACTAGCTATCGAAACCGTGATGGAACTGACGCCCTAATAGTAACACCAGAGGCCTCGCCATTCGAGAAGCAGCAACGGCGGAAGCTCTGGCAGGCAGTCCTACTTCAGGATACTTTCTTGACCGTGCTTCTCTCACTCCCCCCAAGCGCGACACACACGGACGTGAGGATAGACGACTTCGCCGAGCACTCGTACAACGTCGCCCACTCAGACCCGACAGACACGGCCTACATCAAGGGCTCGTGGATGCTGGCGAACCTGGTGCAGGAGACGATATGTAGCCCGCGGTCGCTCGACCTGCCCATCTGCTCGACGCAGCGGCAGAAGTCCAAGCTCGTGGCCGACTTCCGCTCCGTGTACCGGTCGTTCCCCGACATCTTCCGCTCCTGGGACCAGGACAGCATCGCACAGCTCGCCAGCAGCAACAAACGCGTCGTGCGGCAGACGCTGTTCCTCAGCTCCAACTATTACCACAACCTCATGCTCGTGCACGCATCCGAGAGTCCCGACGTGCCCGTCAACATCCGCGGCACCCTGGAGGCCGCGCACGAGGCCATCACCGCCTTCTTCGTCCTCTTCACGCTCTTCGACACCGAGGCGAGGGTCTGGTGGGTGTTCAACCACCGGGCGTTCCTCGAGGCCCTGTGCATAGGGGGAGTGCTGCGCGAGGCTGCGCGGGATCCCGCCACGGCCGACCAGATGGCGCGAGACCCGCTCTTCTCGAAGGCGAAGGCGGATATCAGTAAGTCCAGCTCCCTGTCTACAACCCAAACGAAAGGCCGGCTAACATCGCGTGACTGAATCGTAGCACGCATGATCCAAATCATGAAAATAATGAGCGACGGCGAGTATGGCTCCGACGCGGCCCGAACGAGAGTGTCGGTGTTGAGCGAGTATCTCTGAGGGAACGGGAGTGGTTGAGTACTAGTAATTACCTGTAAACCCATCTGCTCATCCGCATGTACCCCTCGGCGTGTTGTAGGTACCCCTCGCTATTTTTATCCGGTGAAGAAGTTCGAAACCCATGTGTACATAGATACCCCGTCATGTGTACTAGTGTCTTGCCGACGATGATGGGGGGATAACCTAGCATTAACGAAGAGACGATAATGAGAGAAGGAGAAGCCCATTGAACCTAATACGTACATATCTGCACGTCAGCTAGGTATCCCTTGAACAGAGCCTTTGAAGGTGGTCAGACCGCATGAATGGATGGGGATGCTCTGACGTTAATGCCGCCGTATCTACCCATCTAGATATCTTCTTCCTGCATGTGATCGCATTAATCACCCACCATCAATGTCCCCGGACGGGACTAGGTAGGTACCTACCGACCTACCTACCTACCTACATAAGCGGCGGAAGCAGGAACTCGGGATTGATGCATGTTACCTACTAGGTAAGGTACTCCTGTCATAACCCAAAAAGCACCACTAAACCCAAACCTTTTTTGGAGAAGAAACGCAAACCGAAGAACCGAACAAGAGGGGTAACTGAGTAAACACGACGAAAAAGACAACCTCGGGTGAACAATACGCCCTACCACAGTCTCGTCTCGTCTCGTCTCGTACTCCCTCTGACACTATATTGTAATTACTTAGCTGCTTATCTATGTACCTAGAGAACCTGCAATGCAGTAGAGCCGATTGCTTCATGTCGGAAACTCGTTCCGTCATCCGCACAGGTTCAATAAGTTAGGCAAGTTGGTCGGGATCGGGAAACCCGATTACACGGCGAGGGAAAGTAACCGAGACGACGAGGGTGTAGATGATACAACGTTAGCTTGCCATTGAAGGCCGAGGGCAAAACATCGCTGAACCGCGATCATCATTAGTTCAATCTTCCTACGAGAAATAGAACGACATCCGGACTCTCGGTTAAAGTATGAGACGGTAAAGTAGGGGTCTAGGAACATAATATAACATATTGTTACTCTGAATGGTTTTGCTGGCTGTGCTCTGAAAGATACGCTGACCCACAGAAGGGCAGTTATTCGTTCCGAATATGGAGAAAAACAAGAAAAATTATTGCGGACTAGAATTATGATGATTAAGTTACTTTGTTGGTATATCTTGCCTGCCTGCCTGCCTAAATGACTATTCCAAGGTGATTATTCTCAAAATACTGCCTTAACGCTCGTAGATGCGTAGTACTCTGCCATTTCCTTCTTTGTATGGTATGATACCATGACACTATATCATTATCGTCGAACTCGACATGATTATCGAGGTAAAACCTACCGGGCCACAGTTGACCGATAGGCAGAACTAGTGGTATGTGCGTGTAAATAAATATGGTATGCCGCCCGTGAACGGTTATTTGTTCTGTCACTTCATGAGTAACCCCTTCTAACGCCCTGGTGATATGCAATTGCCCTCAGCGATGCCTGTCCACTATGCCGTCCCCTAGTCATCGCTAGGCCGCTGAATACACTCCTCGCTCGGCTACATAATGCAAAATATGCCAAAGTACTTTTCCCGGACTCGTGTATCCAAAATGATACGTCTAATTATCGAAAAGACGGTGTGTAATGAGCTGGCAGCGGTATTGTGTCTCAAGACTGACCCTCAAGGCCATTCGAACGGGGTGATAAATTATGGTTGCTCGTCCAACTCGATAAGGAACTCCATTGTGATGCGACGCGATAAATGATATGCTATGTGCAATGTTGTTTTATGTGTAATACGTCCTGAATGCAGATAATCCTAGGGATATATATGATGAGCCGTTATTTGTCTCCTAAACAGGGCGTCTCATCAGCCTTGTCGATCTGTAGACTGGTTTGAAATCGTCCACGTCTACTTCGATTCCTTCGTCGATTTCTAGCGGGGCCTCTGGAGCGGGAAATTTGCTGGGAGTGAACGCACCAAAATCCCTTCGCATAGTCGACGGGCGGAATGTCCGAGACTTGACGGGTTCTGTTTGGGGTGCCGAATCTCGTGTGGCATCAGGTACCAAGTCATGCTGGGGTTCGGGTTTCTCATGCGTTGGTTCATTATGATTGGGTTCAAGTCTCGCATCGTGCCTGGATTCAGGTATTGCGTCCTGCTTGGACTCGTTTGCCGTATTACTCTTGGGCTCAGGCTGGTTTTCATTCTTGGTTTGCTCCGCTGAAACGCGTGCTTTCTCATCAACAGCCAATTCCTTGACTTTCACCAGGCGGGTCTTGATCTTCTCAATCTCTTCATTGCAGTCACCGTCTCGGAGGAACTGGTGCGCGGCACGCTCGCACACCCCTTGAACAAACTCAAGGCCCTTATCTAAGTCATCCCAAATGTCACCCTTCTCATTGAAAAATCCCAGTCCGCCATTTAAAGCACTCGTTCTCATGCCTCTCCCAGGCATTAAATTGAAGGCTGGGCTCCTTAAAGCACCCCCATATGAGCGAGTGTTGAGATACTGCAGTCTCATCTCTTCTGGACCAGCCTGTCTGTTCGGAGCGGGGGTAACGGGACCGGCGGCGATCAACTCATTGCCAGGTTTCAATTCGCCGCCTTCATCTTCATCGTCTTCGGGCATCTCGAGCTCGGCAAGCCGTCTGATGTGAGCTACCTTTGCGGCCATTTTGGCTTTGCGCATAAGATTCCGCTGGGCAGACACAAATTTGACTAGCTCCTCGAAAAAGGACTGTACATAGCTGTCGTAATAGACCATCACCATCCTTCGTGACCTGTATTTCGGCGTAGTCCCTTCGGCACTTAACATCGAATCGGTCTTTTGTCGCTTGCGAACGGTTGCACGAGCACGTCTTTGGGCAGTGGCCACGACTTCGTTGGTGTGTCGGATAAGAGACGAACCAGTCCACGGGTCGCTGGCAGGAGTCGACGGTGGTTGCGGCCCATTGGAGCGGCGTTGTCCGTTCGGGGTCTGGGAGGTGACGGCAGTATTTATAGGTTTGGGAGGTTGATCTGTGGTTGGGTCTGGAGTTGGGAGGGCGGTATCATCGTCTGGCGGCTTGAGAGATTCTGTCGACCCGCGATTGCGGATGGATTGAGCTGATGATGATGGCGGCTGAGCGCCGGAAAACTTGGCCAGATCCCGTTGCCGTTGTTCTATCTGACTGTTCAGCTCCTCCAGGCGCTTCAACCAATCTGGCACGTTAGAAATGACGCTGTCCAAAGGATCCGTCGCCATTGTAATACAGGCCTGAATTGGGCCAGAGGGAGCGTCTTGTACTAGAACGGAGAGAATCGGGAGTGATGCTATAGAATCCTATGCTAGCATCTGGTTGACAAGGTCTCGAAGGGCGTGGCAATCCGATTGGAATAGGGAAGCGGTAGACCCGGAGTTAGAGAGTATTCGGCATCTGGTCGGCCCGGGGTGTAGCGGAAGAGTAACTGTCAAGAGCAGCGATTTGGCGATACATCGGCCTTCCCTATACAAATCCAATGCCACATAGGAGCTCTCTTGCTGTAGGCTATGTGACCTCAGATCCCAAATCGTGGTGGAGCCGGATGGAGAGAAATAGTACGAAGCTATCCAGTCGTGCGTAAAATGTGCGAGCTGTCCAAGGCAGACCAAGAGAGGGGGGCAGAGAGGCGAGAGCGCGGTGTGGAAGATGGAGAAAGTAGCTGACTGGGGACAGGAGTGAGAACAATTGGCACAGGAGAATAGATAGCGAGATAATGTGCGCGCGCGGCAACACCTGAGATGAAGTGGACGAGCTGCGACTGCATCGATGGTTGGTTGAGTGGAGGATGTCCGTACGGCAGTCGAGGATGTAGTGTAGTACGCTATGGGCAGAGCGGAAGACTGAGGTGGGGACGGGACAAGCAACGCATGTGCCCAGGAAACTGCCCAGCCGAAGCGCAGTGCTGTACAGTACATACCTACGTGGTAGGTACCTACTGTACTCCCGCGCAAAAAGGCAAAGCGTAGCGACAGCCGGGGCTCGTCATAGCGTACTGTAGTGTACATACAGAGGTACTGTATTCAGTGCCCACCTGTGGCCTTTTGTCCACCCCCTGTCAATGTGTCCCTGTCAAATAGTTGGGCATCATCCCTGTACAATTTATCATAGTACAATTTACCATAGTATAGTACAATAACTCCAAGTCTTCCTTGCGCAGGGTGCCCCCTTGTAGGACCCCGTTGGACTTAGCTGGCTACTTAGGAATACCGTTGCAGCTCCTGATTGGCCTGTGGCCGTCTTGGTTTTGGTCGGTTTGATCGCCGACTAATCTACGATACAATGTGATAAGTACCCACGGTACGTGTGGTGTTGCCCGATCTGCTACGGGATATGTCGTACTATATACTACCTTGATGACGACGATGGTGCTGCTGTTTGGTTGCACGCAATATCGATCAATTAACAGATAACTCAAAACGACAACAACCTCGTCCCTCCCTCCCTTCTACTCTGTATGAAGACCTAGTAACGCTAGTGGTATGCCTTTACGTGTTGGTTTACTTAGATAGGTAGTATAGTGTGAAATGAAGCGCTATCTCGACAATGGAAACTGCGGAGTGGTGAAGAACGATGATCCAAGATGTCTCCGCACTGTCTGTACAAAAGTACTGCCCAGCAAGCATCCTTGCGCCGGATACCGATATCAAGTTACACAGCATTATCTGCACGTGTGCAGCATACAGGTACTACCTTAGTACTATGACAACTCTTCTAAGTACCTATTTAGTAATTGATCTGCTGAGAAACGAGCTGTAGTCTGCATCTAGTCTGCAAACAATGGCCAACGTCATCGTTGTTATTCTTATAAGTCACAATTAGAATCTTCTGTATCCATATCGCCTTCAGTACTATGTAAATAGATTCAGTGCGCGATCTACAAAAAGGCGCGTGCATACCATGCATACACACGAACAATAGTACCTACCTAGGTAAGGGTAGCTCCTTTTACATGTTGCACGTATTTGATGACTTCGGAAATTGATTGAACGTCCGACTTCGCCTCTTGATGAAATCACTGTGTATCTATCCAACTCGTGTACGCTATGCCTCAGATGAATTAGCTGCCTACTACAGAAAGCTTCTTTTGCACCAGAGTATATACTGTACGCAATCTACCAAGTACCATGTGTTCCTTGCCGCCGGCAACTCGTAACGCTGTCTCGGGCACAGCATACGCCGGTAGTTATTTTAGCGTTAGATATCCACTACTCGAGACAGTATGTAGGTCAGATTGGCATCTCCCCTATGGCAGTTCGTACCTATTGGCTTATTCTGTCTGTCGTACAATTCAGCCAAGTGCACTGAATTCTGATTAGTCGGACCGTTTTCACGTCTCCGAAGCAGGTAGGTCGAGGAGTGCGCCACCATCGTACATACATACAGACATTCCCAACTCCTTCGCTGCTGTTTCCTGTTTTAGCCGATGCCAAGTTCGTACATATAATAACGTTAAAAGAGGGCCAAGGCTCTACAGTAACTCCTGCAACAGGTTGTTGCTTTCTGTTGACAATTCGCGCATTGCCTTCCGTTGCCCAGCAAAACTAGTCTCATTCGGGAGCGCGTCTGGGTCTTCATGGCCTGATCAGTCGTTGTCTAGACTGTAGGGGAGGTTCTCGGCGTACTATCGCATTACATAGTACCACTGCGAACCGCCTCTCAATCTTGGTACTAGTAATGAGGCCCTAAGCGGCATGTGAGTCCACAAAAGAAAAAGCCACCTCGCGATTTCTACTGGAGTGGGAAAAAGAAGGCGGCTCGAATCGCGAGCCACCCACATATCCCACTGCAGAGTGCTCCTTTAAGCGACCATGGCCAAGACAGCCTACCTACTGTGAGTACTTACATAGTAGTAAAGTTGGCTAAGCGCTGCCGTCTATTTGCCGTGAGTGGTCCTTGGGGTTACGGCGGCCTTACATTGTCGCATTGGCAAATGCACGACAGATTTGCCTTGAGACCAACTACATACTCCACAGGCTTGTAAGGTAAGTCTACTGTAGTCGAGTCGTATTGCATTGTTAGTTCCATCTCCCATGCCGAAAAAGGCCGCACATACTGCTTTCAGAAGCCGGGTCCGGATTGCAGAGGCATTCTCAGAATAAACTTGGCAACGCGCATGAGACTCACCGGCATCGTTGTATGGAGGCTCTGGACATGAAGCCCCTTATTCTATAACGTCAGAGAGCCTGATAATATTGAGCTTGTGTACTGCATAAAGAATTCGATGCGGGCGAAATCACGGGTTGTATCCTGCAATCCTGATGGATGCGGGCATGACCGCTATTTCGCAACGAAATACCCAAAACATAAGGACCAACGCCCAGCCGCGGCCTGTTCAAGGCCAACGTTTCCAAGGTCAGGCTTGGCTCGGCTCTCAGACTCTCACCGATAGTTGCTCTGCAATTCGTCTCACTATTCTTACATGATGGCGAGCTCCCGCCTCACCTTATTCATCCCCCGCGCCCCCACGCACAAGATTGCCCAAGTCCGGCTTGCATGTACATAGTAGTCAAGTGCATAGGCGGCATTGGCGCCCTGGACCTATACGTGCCGTAGGAACAAGCGGTGTCAACAGGGCTATTATCACAAGCGAGGCAGAGATATCTTCTTCGCGTTATTCGTTGATTGGCTTGCGGGGAATGTCGAGACTGCCACGTCTTCCGATCTGACAGATTGCATTTCCGCGTTTTCGTCAGAATTGCCAACAGGTTGTGCGATCATACTTCATTAGCGCCACATGACAGTCTTCTGTCCTCCTCAGTGGCGTACGGCTGCTCGGAATGGCCCGCTATCCGTCGCTTCTTGCGTATGTGCTAATGGAACCTTAAATCGACATCGATGACAGGTCCGTCTTGGCGGGTGATTGCTTTACACGAGTCGTATATACGTTGTGATCTATTTAGTAGGCCCGATGGTCTGCATTTTTCTTTACTGCTCAAGTCGAACGAGGCGAATTGGAAACCTGAGCGGGACGAGAGATGACACCATATCAGCCTCCTTACACATGCCACATGTATCTTGAAATCGGAGTGCGCTGTGCCTTCTGGGCACACATATGTGCAGGAGGGAATGAAGATGTAGGGTGGTAACTAATACATAGGCTAGTCCTTTCCCCTCTCTCCAATTGACACTTAGGCATAGAGATCCCCCCATGATCAGGTCAGAATCAGGCATTACCATGCCTTGTGTGATCTCAAACCGGTGGTCTTGTCACATCAATTGCGTCAATGGTTTCCTGAACTGCGGCTCGAAGAGGCTGTTACTCCTCAACGTCTCGTGGTCCGTCACCATCTGGTCTAGATTGCCGATGTCGACAAGCGGATTTACCAGGGTCAACCAATTCCCCTTTCGGCACTCATCATGAGTTTCGCATTGGAAGGGAGCCACGCCACGCTAGCATCCTTTTCTGTGTAGTGTACAGTAGTGTAACCATAGCGCATCCAGTGTAATAACTCATATTACGTGTACTGTACTTACGTATAGGTAGATGTCGAAACCGTACAGGGTGCATGCATACGCAGGTGTACGCACATTGAACGCAGAGTCCAGGTGATCATTCATTCATCAATGCGGAGCAACACACACCGCCAGAGCTTATACCCGAAAACACCGGCCTTTGTTTTCTCCCCGCCTTCACCTATTCACTCTGCATTTCATCCTACTGTTTTGGCTCCTTAGTATAGTTGGCGGTCAATTTCTGTCAAATACCGGGTAGCCTGCAAGTAGATCTAGAAGTTGACCAGGCTAAGGCACCAGGCAGCACATCCATGATCAGACATGTGAAAAGCTGAAGCCATGCCACGTGGGGTTGAAACCGTTGGATTCACTCCATCTTGTTTCCCCTTGTCGGTCTGACGGGCAGACAGACACTGGGTGGGCGGAATGGCAGGAAGCCCGCATAGATGCGCAATCACCACTCAACGGTTCGGCCAGCCAGCCAGCCATCAGTCCATCGTGGCCAATTTCACCTCTCAAACGTGCTCTCTAGACTCCCACAATGCGAATTGAAGCAGCACTTGCGCTGCGCACTTCGATCCTACATGCATCCAAGTCCTGCTGATCACTGCCGTGGAAGGGTGGCTAGACCGATACCCAAGACGGTCATGGATCTAGGTAGTTCGAATGTTGGTGACAACTTATAAGAGAGGCATTGTTTCAAAGCGTTATTACTACGCGTCCTTCCAAGCCAACCAGGCCAAGGACGAGTGATCAGCGACTAAGAATGGTCAAAATCATGCTCAATTGTCAATCAGCTGTTCAAACTAATGCCTCGTTGTTTCTACTGCGTAGTCCTATACAGAAACCTCCAAGCTTCTGAAAATAGCACAGCTCATACTGGACCGGCGACAACTACCAAATTGGGATAGCTAGCAATTAACCGAAATACCCTGATTTTAATACCTGATGGGTACAGTATACGACGTATACTCCCAGACGAGTCTCATTTACACTGGATGCGCCATGCAATTATCTTAAACCCTACCGAAAATTACAAAGAACAAGCCCGTCTTGATATAGATCCGATTTCAACGAACCCATACTTACGCTGCTTCTACTAGTAGCCGTGTAGTGCAATACGCTTTTCTCATAACTTGTTTCTGACAGGGGGCTGATCAGAGCGAACCCCTCATTTCGGCTCCCAAACCCTCGAAAAATTCCACGTGAGTCAGCGAGGACGTGATTGAATCCTCCGGCATTTACCATGCCATGTGAGTTTTGACGAGATCGGCGCACACCAAAAACCAGCCACCGCAGTACAGCCTGAGAATGCTTGGCGGCAAAGCACGAAATTGACATTCATGCCAAGAGATTGTTTCATCCGTACTATGGTACTTAGCGTAGGTATTAAGAGAGCCCTGGAGCGCTTCCCGCCATGAGTTCGTGCCATCACCCAACCCCACACCACATCCGATAATAAAAAACCATGGGTTCAGGGTCTTGCACTTGATACCAGTACCAACAAGTTAATGGCACGACAGCAGCCAGCAAATTCATGGCAATACTATGCAGAGGATTCGAACCTACCTATATAGCATACCTCATTATGCGTAGGTCCATATGCTGCACCTCCTCGTATGAATACGTATGTAACCTAAACACTTTGCACCTAACAGACAATAAATAGCCTAGCTATTGGAAGTATGACCTAGGTTGCGACAATACAAAAGTTCCATGTACAGTATAGCAGTCCTGCGCACTACTTACAGTACCGAAGAAACCAAAGTGCCATACCAACCGGGTTGGTTATCTACCTACCTACTCAGGCTATCTTCCGTCAACAGGGGCACGGGGATGGAGAGAGAAGCACTGTAAGACACGATGGAAGGCTTCGAGAACCAACATGATCGCCATTGCCGGAGCTACCGACGCATCGCCATTGATTGCTGCAAGGGTCTACGTCGTACTTACACCACTCTAACGTTTCTACTCGTACAGTAGTCTGTCTGTACAGTGCAAGCCCACCCACCCACTCACTACGTATACCTACGTGCATGCATGTTCAATGAACATCACAGCTAACAATCACGGGCGGCTCGCTCACTTACATAGTACTTATTCTACCGACTCCGGACACGGCGGAAAATTATGGGCACGCGATATCGTGTTATCATTTAGAGCCTAACTCCTGTACCACACACACAACACACGCAAGCGAAGCCGCAATCTATCCCACACCTACGAATGTTTCATGGGCACGACCTCGACCAATTTATGCGTCGAAGGGGGGGGGGGGGGGGTTTGAAGGCAACAGCAAATAAATTATATATACAAATATGTATGGTTAGGTATATGTACGTAGAGAAAATGGTCTGATGCATGCCATGATTGATGATAACCCGTAATACCTTCCTACCTACATGAAGCCCAGACGAGGCTTCGCGAAGATTCGATCAAAAAGAACACACCCTCCAGGGTTTTCCCCCTAGTGCGGCTGGACACGTGTTATGCTTGTTAAACTCACCTGCTAGGTAGCTAGCTATGCCCCGGCGGCAGCAGGGTTATGCGAGAAATCATTCCTCACATGGATGTGCCGAGACGCCGTCCCCTACGAGATTATTACAGTGCCAGTACAATACACCACATGTCACTTACCCTTCATCGATCGTATCATGTACTGTAGGTAGGTAGGTAGGTAGGTAGGTCCATACAGTACCTATTCGAAAGCGTCTGTCGACCGAAAAGTAATTACGTGCATTTTATCCAGTCAGCTAGGTTAGTAGTAGGTACTGTAGTAGTTACTAGTTCGTATTGATGCGAAGTCCCCTGACGTACATGGTATGTTGGGTGAACTGATTAAGTAATTACTTCAACAAGGTACAGCTTGAATTGTATCAATGCATTAATCAAACGAACCATCATCACCACCACCACCACCACCACACTGTCATAACATAACTACTCACACAAGGACTCACAATCAAGTACCTGTCGAGGACACAAACCTGAACACAACATAACAATGCAGCGTCGCGGTCATGTGCTCGCAGCCAAACACAACGTCCGCCTGGTTTATCGGTCCTTCTCCCAGCCGAGGACGAACCCTGGTTTCTCCCGGGCGATACGGGTCCCGAATAGGATATATCGTCCATCTAAGGCGGTGAACCATGGATGAAGCCCGCCTAAGAGGTGGGCACAAGGCTCCATCATCACCCGGCAGCCTCTACATAGTACTTATGAACAATCGGCAGTTCGCTCTAAGTAAGAACCGGCCCGGCTGTTGCAGGCTGAAGAGACCCTTCTTATTTCTCCTCCCCCGGTTTTCCAGTTCTTGTTTTTTATGAAAGCTTCCTGCTCATAAGTTCCTGCCCAAACATCATGCCCGGGATTATTGGTCATCTTTATGTGGACATAGCCGATGCCTCGCACCTTACTGTACGTTACTATCCCTCGCCGCCCGAGAAGCTGACGACTGTCGCTCATATAGGAGACGGGGCTGTAGCATTCGTTACTACACACATCGCTTTTAGTATCCTACCTATATCCACTTATATAAGTATCTTGGTAGGTATCTGAATGGCTCGATACACCTACAAGGGGGGCCGTTCGCAGGATCCAGCTAGTTGCCGTTTTAATCTAGCCGCCCTGGCCGGCGTGCCGAAGGATTCCGGACAACCCAATACCAAGACAAGGCTGTGCGCACTTAGTCTAGTGTGAAAGAAAACTGGACCATCGTGCCTGACATCATATACGAGTATAGGTATCGCAGACATACAAGTTTCCCTTCTTGGTGCATATAATTGTAGTACTGTAGGTTATTATAGTAGGTTTGAGTATGGGTTTAATATGCATACCTAGCTTACGTATAAACCTCCTCAAATCAACACATATCAGCGAGCCAAGACCAAGTATACCATAGTCTAGTGAGTCACATAAACAAGTAGCTTTGTAATGCTGTTAAGAATTAGACGTAACTTGTAGGATACGCATATTCCACCACCATAACCCTATCTTACACATCAAGGCCAAACCTCAACCGTCTCCCACTCGCCCTGCCCTTTTCCGTGACCAGCACCAACGTAGGTATGTATCCATCGCCGTGCATGCTCGGGGTCGCTCAGGTCCGCTTGGTCGAGCTCATCGGGGACGATGACCACGACGCGGAAATTTGCCCTCGCGATAGGGTCATCGAGATCCGCGACCTTCTGGCCCAGCGCGAGGCCCTCGCCCTCGACAGGCAATGCCACGGGGCGCCCCGACGGCGGATTCCGGAACGTGCCGCGCATGATCGGACTCAGGTTGCCGAAGTGCGCCGTGATCTCGCGGGCGAAGCTCCATTCCTTCTCCTCGGCGTGGACATCGGTAGTAGAAGAACGGGGAGGCCGCCGCATCCGACTCTTCAACAACGACGTGACCTCCCTGCCCTCGGGCGAGCTCTCGATATCGGGCGCGAGCACAAACGCGCGTCCGCGGACTCGCCACTGGACCGCGGGCTTGCGTGCCCAGAATGTGGCCTCAACAGCAGCCCCGCCGCCCGATCCTTTCAGTTTCTCCTCGGTGCTCTTTACAGGTGCCTCCTTTTTCTTCCCTTTCATCCTCGCCAGCCCTTCCTCCCATAGCTCCTCGCCTACTTTCGCCGTCGTGGGCGATTTGGGGTCCGTTCCTCTTCCCGTCCTCAGTTCCAGATCGATCCCATCTTCCCACTACAGCAATATAGTTAGTTGCCGCCGCCGAACATTATATCGCGAGTGTTTCGGACTCCTGAAGGGTTTTTAAGGTATAATTCTAGCCTAAACAAGAGCTCCCATACGCTCGGGATGATGGCGACAGGGAGAAGATAGCCCAGGGAGAT
This sequence comes from Xylaria acuta, assembly GCA_022495125.1. Taxonomy (NCBI): domain Eukaryota; kingdom Fungi; phylum Ascomycota; class Sordariomycetes; order Xylariales; family Xylariaceae; genus Xylaria; species Xylaria acuta. The sequence goes on from MU383096.1 coordinate 562,125, forward strand.
ACTCACAAGCTCCTCCATCTTGTCCATGCGCGCATCCGTGGTGAACGTCAGGAGATCACTTTCCCACACCCCCGGCGGATTAAGCGGCGCGTCGTTTTTCGGGTTCGGCTCTAAGTTTGCCCAGAGGCCCCGAAAGATGCACGTCCGCGCACGGGGGAAGTACAGCGGCGCGGCCAGGATTGACGAGCGTCTCTCCCTGGCGCCGGCAGCTGAGGCGCGGCGAAGCGTGCTGAGTGTGAACTCGGGCGAGTCCATGCTCTCGAGATGCGAGAGGAAGAGGCTGCGCCAAGGCGCTGCTGGCGGTGGCGAGGACCTTGCACTTGTCATCGTGGTGCGTATGTGGTGAGGTTGCAGGTGGGTTGTAAGCCGTGCTATTCGCGATGTTACTACCGCGTCAGTGATATGATGCATTCAACCCTCCGACGTCGTGTGAGGTCGTGTGAGGTCGAATGACGAGAAGACGTCGTGTTACGAAACTACCTAGCTGACCGACTACCGGAGTACTCTTCGTTAAGTCCTAGATCTGGTTTTCTCGTATCGAGAGAGCGAACGAGATGTATGTTGATGCACTATCTAATCTTGCCCGATGTGTGCGTCCGTAGACGAGGCAAGTTGGGGTGTTACAATGGGGAGTAGTATTGATATTGTAGAATAGATGGGGCGAAGGCGCTGGCAGCTACCGTGAGGGGTCCTTCTATAAACACTGTTCCCTCATACCTACCACCTACATGCCTACCTAGCATACATATGTATATATGAAGTAGGTAGGAGGTACCTACTTACTGTACTTACCTTAGGTACAGAGACGTTTATTGAACTATGACGTCATATTATCGTCGAGCCGTTGTTTACGAAGACGTACGTTTTCGCATTCTTTACTACTAAATGGAGTACAGGATCCGTGGCGAGGCTATCACTACCTGGGTGGGTAGTATAGATACCTGTCTGCATGCAGTTCAGTTCAACAGAAGAAAGAGGAGTTAGTGCGCAAAGCCCATACTCCACAACCCCACCGATACCATCACTGCCGCTGCAACGGCGGAGGCGGTATTGCCAATCTTGTGCACAATTAGACTAAACTACATAGCAGCCGGGTTACATTCACAACCAATCCCTTTGAGGGCTGACTCGGCACCAAAACGACCAATAGAGTACTAGGTAATGATCATTATATACACCTATACACATTATACAATACATAAACATACATATACATCCATGATATAGTACATGTAATACATCAGTGCCCACATACGTGTGAACGTATAGGGATACATATTGCCCAAACCACCCACACAACGCCACAGAACGCCGCCAATGCACTTAAGTGCCTAAAGTCATTCACTCATAAGTGGCCCGAGCCTTGCAGGTATCTTGTGGCAGATGTTCCTATCTAGCTCAGAGAAACAAGAGAAAAAGAAAATCTAAAACTTTTAGTTCCACCTCGAAAAAGCCCCGAAAACATTATCCTGTGAGATCTGACGGTAGTTCATAAAACATGGCGCAACAAACACGCCTCAAATCTGATCGATCAAGCAGACATAACCAACGCCAGCAGAGCCATGCGGCAGTAAAGTCCATATCTCATCTGCCAAATCGTTAGTAGGGTCACCATAGTAGCTTGCGATTGTACTCACTTGTCTGAAATAAGCCGCTCTGTGATCGAAGTCGACTTCCTCCGCTACCTCCTGGTTCCTCGGCAGAGGGTGCAGCACCCGTGTGTGTTGTTTGGCATGCTTCAGCGTAGCGTTGTCAATGCGGTACACACTCTTGACCTTCTCGTATTCCTCAACGCTGGGGAAGCGTTCCTTCTGCACTCTTGTGCAGTACAGCACATCGCTCCTAGACAAAATCTCTGGACTGAGTTCTTCAGATTCGGAAACTAGCTGACCAGACTGGATGAGTAGATTGCGGACATCAGCCGGTAGAGAAAGTGACTTGGGTGACACAAGCTGTACTGAAACTTGGTAGTGCCGGAGAAGGTAGAGCAAGGAATGAACGGTACGCCCATACAAGAGATCCCCGACAAAGGTAATAGTCAACCCCTTAACAGTTCCGAGCTCTTCTCGAATAGTGAACAGATCGAGGAAGGCCTGAGTCGGATGCTCCGCGCTTCCGTTACCTCCATTGATGACCGGGACATTGCTGTATCTCTTGGCAACATCGACAGAGCTTTCTTCAGGATGACGAAGAACAACCGCATCGCCATAACATTCGAGAGTTCTCAAGGTGTCTTGCAATGATTCTCCCTTCCGCACCGACGAGTGGGATGTACTAATAGCGATGGTTCTGCCTCCGAGTCGTTGCATAGCAGCATCAAAGGAGGCCGAGGTACGTGTGGAAGGCTCGTAGAACATGGAGCATAGCACACGACCACGAAGAATGTTGAGTACCCCTTCTCGATCCACACCTAGACGCATCTCCTGCGCTACTGTGAAAAGGAGATGAAGGTCAGATCTCGAGTAGTCTTTCACAGAGAGGACGTGTGCGTTCTTAAAAACAGAGGGCCGTGTTAAAAGATTGTGAAGCGAGTCGACGAAAGGCGAGCGCGCCGGTCCCGGAAGGCTAAAGTCTTCTGCAGGAGGAGCAAGCTTGGCAACGGATCGTGAAGATTCGAATTCGCCCTCATACATGCGTGGGCCCCTGCCGGCTTGCGCTTGTTGCCGGGGGCTCATAGCATCTACGGGAAACGGGGCTACCTGAGGCGTAGAAACCGTAGCAGGTGACATTGGGGCGGGCATGCTATTGTGCGTTGACATGTCCTTACCCAGAGGCGATATGGGTAGAACGCCCCCGTCAAGGCACACTGTTTTTCCATCAAAGGTGACTCGTTGCACCGCTCCACGCATGACCTTGCCCACGAAAGGAGACCATGAATCAGATTTCGCCACTGTGTAGGTGCGTTCTAACTCGACCTCGACTGATGTCCCCACCTGTTCGTGAAGCTCGAAGATTCTCTTGGGGTTGTCATAAAGACGTGCCTTGATATCATCAACAGTCAACCTGCCTTCAACAACAGACGTTAGAAGTAGGGGTAGAGCTTCAGCAATACCGGCTGCAGCGTCTGGCTTGACCGTTTGATCACCCGGATGCAATGCGCGGGCCAGCTGGAACGGAACACTGCCAATCGAGAACACATCAATGGTACTCAAATACTCCCACAAGGCTTCTTGGTCACTCAACTCAGGGAGAAATTGGCAATCCGCGTAGTCCTTGCGTGACAAGTACAATGAGTAGATCGAGACGTCACAGGTGACACTCAAGCCCTTCTGCTTGCTAAGAGAAATCAGGTGGATATCATCCTTGGTAGTCACGCTAGTGACGTGGATACGCCGATTATGAAGACTTGCGAGCAGCAGAATGGATGCGAGGTCGGTTGTCTTTGCATCGGTGACTATCGGCTTATGTGCTGGCCAAGAATCAAAATGGGCAGTCACAGCGGCAACTTTGCTGATATTATCGGAAAGATGGTTGAATGGGATGAATAGTGACCCAACTTCACCGGTAACTTGACTGATTTGGTTTGCGTTCTCGGAAGTTGCCGAGATAGAGAAGTTGTAGTCGCAATATCCACCACGCTTGCTATTGAGCTGGGCGAGCTTGAGCGTTCTCGCGTCGGTAATGGATCCATCAACCCCCATAGGCATGACACGGACCATGCTGAAGCCAGAAGCAATTGACGCTTTTGTGACGGTTTGTAGATCGTGGCTGCCGGGAGACACAATTCCTGGCACGAAAGCGGCGATATTGATCAGCCCTGGCAGGGCAATTGAACGGTGGCTTGTCTGGTAGTCACGGTTGCAGACCTCCAGGTCGAAATGCCTAGCGATTGCCTCAACAAGTATCTTAGCGTTCTTGACATTTGTTACCAGAGGGATTTGGTAATCCACGGCCATTCGACGTGTCTGATAACCCCTACTCATGTAGTTTGCTGGTCGCCTATACTTATTGTTGGAGGGGAGGTTGATGTAAAGGTCTATCATGTTTTTTGCCAAGTGCTGCGTCAAGGAGAATTCAGACCTCTGGTCGTCGTCTTCTTTCCCAAGTGCTTCCAAAAATTGAACAGGAATACCATTGGTCTGGTAGAAATCGGCCGTGCCAGCAGTAGCGTATAGCTTGTATCCCAACTGTTGAAGCCTTTCAACTGAGGGTAGCATCTCCTTTTTGTCTGTGTACGATCCAATTGATAGAAGAATATTGCTTTTGGGAATTTTGAAACCAGTTGACATTAATGCCTTAAGATAGGCCTCGTACTTGTCTCTTCCAAAACAAGCAACTTCACCAGTAGATGCCATTTCTACGCCAAGAACAGGATCTGCGCCAGAAAGTCTAGAGAAGCTGAATTGTGGAACCTTCACTCCTACAGAACCAGGAGAAAGATTGGTCGATGGATATTCGCTGAAAGGCACTCCCATAATTGCTTTGGTTGCCATTTCGATTAGATCAACTCCCATGACTTTAGATACGAAAGGGAATGACCGAGATGCACGAACGTTACATTCGATAACCTTGATATCGTTATCCTTTGCGATGAACTGGATGTTGAATGGACCCGTAACATTGAGCTTAGCGCCGATTTTCCTGGTGGCCTCCTCTATACGCCTAATCGTCGTCTGTTCAAGATCTTGTGGCGGTAGAATGAGTGTTGCATCACCTGAGTGGACGCCGGCATTCTCGACATGCTCCGAAATGAAGTGACCTACAACGGTACCGTCTTTCGCCACAGCATCCATCTCAATCTCTTTGGCGTTTTCGATGTATTTAGTAATCACAACTGGATGTTCTCGAGAGACATCAGCAGCTTGCTGAAGATATAAGTCCAGGTCTGCCTCGGAGTAGACTGTGTTCATAGCTGCACCTGACAGCACGTAGGATGGTCGAACCAAGACAGGGTACGAAACCTTCTGACAAAATGCTTTGGCCTCTTCAAAGCTTGTGAGCTCCTTCCAGGTTGGCTGATCAACACCAATCTCATCAAGCATACGTGAGAATTTATATCGATTCTCGGCCCGATCGATCATCTCTGGCGACGTACCGAGGACCTTAACACCAGAACGTAGCAGAGGTAGAGCAATGTTATTCGGGGTCTGACCACCCATGGCACCAAGCACTCCACTAGCCGATTCCATCTGATAGATATCAAGGATGGTCTCCAAGTTAATGTTCTCAAAATACAAGCGATCTGCTTCGTCGTAATCAGTGCTGACGGTTTCAGGGTTGTAGTTAACCATGATAGTTTTGAAGCCAGATTCTCTTAGGGTGCGGATCGCGCGTACGGAACACCAATCGAATTCGACGGAGGATCCTATTCGATAGACGCCCGAACCCAAGACCATGACACCATGGTCACTGAAGCTGATGTCATTCTCCGAAGCATTGTAGGTCAGATAGAGGTAATTGGTATATGCGGGAAATTCGGCAGCTACTGTATCGATCTGCTTAACGAATGGTGTGATGCCAGCCTCATTCCTCATGCGTCTAACAGCGAGCTCATTGGAATCCCAGAACTTGGCTAATTGGCGGTCACTAAACCCTAGCCGTTTACCTTCAAGGAGAAGGTCTGGGCGGCTAGAGATCTGGGTAGTGTTGTATTTGGCCATTGCTTTACCGAAGTTACTTAAACCCATTAGTTTATGCAAAAACCACTTGTCTATCTTGGTCAGCTCCCAGATCCTGTCAACCGAGTAGCCAGCATGCATAGCATTGGCAATGGCGAACAAGCGTTGATCTGAGGGTGTTTGTAACTCGTCGTCGATGGACATGAGTGCCTTGGTCTCTCCAAATCCAAGGTTATGGAAATCGATGGCACGGATTGCTTTCTGGATGGCCTCCTCAAAAGTCCGTCCGATGCTCATGACCTCACCAACGCTCTTCATTGAAGAACCAAGCTGAGTGGAAACTCGGGTGAATTTCTTGAGATCCCATCGTGGCATCTTAACAACAACATAGTCTAAGGATGGTTCGAAGCAGGCACATGTCACTTTCGTGACTGCGTTCTTTATGTCTTTTAGAGGAATACCGAGTCCCAGCTTCGCCGCGATGAAGGCCAGGGGATAGCCTGTGGCTTTAGAGGCTAGCGCAGATGAACGCGACAAACGTGCGTTGACCTCAATAATACAATACTCTCTGGAGAAGGGGTTCAGAGCGTATTGGATATTACATTCTCCAACCACACCAAGGTGACGAATGACATTGACAGCCGTTGTTCGCAACATGTTATAGTCTTCATCGGAAAGAGTCTGGGACGGTGCAACGACAATAGAATCGCCTGTGTGGATACCAAGGGGATCGAAATTCTCCATGTTGCAGACCGTGATACAGTTATCCTGAGCATCTCGGACAACCTCGTATTCGATTTCCTTCCAGCCTTTCATACTCCTTTCTATCAGGACCTGGGGACTCACGGCTAGAGCTTTATTGCAGAGGTCGAGAAGCTCGGCTTCGTTGTTAGCAAAACCACTTCCCAGACCACCCAATGCATACGCAGCTCTAACGATAACGGGAAAGCCAATACCCTTGACTACACGCATAGCTTCGTCCACGCTACTTGCGGAGGCAGATTTGGCACATTTCTCACCAATAGAGTCCATGCTTCGGGCAAAAAGCTCTCGGTCTTCCGTTGTGATGATGGTGTCGATGGGAGTACCAAGAACTTTGACTCCGAGCTCCTCGAACTCGTCTCTTAATTGGATGCCCACTTGCAAAGCGGTCTGGCCACCAAAAGTAACGTAAATAGCATCTGGCCGTTCGTGTATAATAACTTTGCGCACGAATTCGGCTGTCACTGGAAGGAAGTAAACCTTATCGGCGAGGCCCTTTGATGTTTGGATTGTTGCAATATTGGGATTGATCAGAACAGTGTAGATGCCCTCCTCTTTCAAGGCTTTGATGGCCTGACTACCGGAGTAATCGAACTCTCCAGCTTGGCCAATACTCAGGCCACCACTACCAAGAACGAGTACCTTCTTGACATGAACTCGTGGATGAAGCTTCTCGTTCTCTTCGCAAGTGCCGCCAGGGAATCTCACAGGTGAATTGAGGAGCTTGGGATCTTCTGCACATTTGGTGATTGTGTTGATGAAAACGTCGAATAGGAACTCAGTATCACGAGGGCCAGGCGTGCTCTCTGGGTGGAATTGCACACTGAAGTAGGGCTTACTGACATGCATAATACCCTCATTACTGCCGTCGTTGGCGTTCACAAACAACTCATTCCATTCGTTCTTGGGTAGTGTTTGGGCGCTGACCGCGAAACCGTGGTTCTGAGAGGTGATGTGACACTTGCCAGTAACCATGCTCGTACAAGGAATGTTGTGTCCACGGTTACCGAATTTCATCTTCTCGGTGCTGGCGCCGGCAGCCTGTGCCAGGAGCTGATGGCCAAGACAGATCCCGAACACAGGCGTGCGGTTAAGCTTTAGCGTTTCGGCAATATGTTTGACTGTAGTGTCGCGTAGTGCCGCAGGGTCACCTGGTCCATTGGAGATAAAAAGACCATCGTAGTCTTTTTCACTGGAGAAATCGTAGTCCCATGGGCAAACTTTGACTTCAACACCCCTATTCAGGAAACATCGCAGTTGGTTGTTTTTCATGCCGACATCAAGGCAGAGTACACGAAGGGTGCGCCCGGAGGGATGCTTCAGGGCAGATTCGGGGGGCGGCTGGTAAAGCTGAACCTTTTTGATCGAGACTAGAACGAGTGAGCTAAGATTGAATAAATGAATTCCTGAGAGAATGACTTACCCTCGGCGACTAGATTCTTTGTGTTGGGATTAACCCAATCGTGTGACTCGAAATATGGTCTCCAACCCTTGGAGCCTAGTGGACCAGTCATGTCTCCATTGATGACGCCATTGGAGTCCCCGTTTGTAAGGTTAGATTTTTGAAGGAGTATGCGGCCGAGCATGCTACCCTCCTGGCGGATACGTTCGGTCAAAGACCTGGTGTCAACCCCATACATGGCAGGCACACCTTGCTCTTTGAGCCACGTCCCGAGAGATGAGGCAGCCAGGAAGTGTGAATAGTCTTCACCGGCGTAGGAAGACACAACCAGACCGGCAATGTGTATCTCGGAGGACTCGAAATGGGCGGGACGGTCATGGAGAAGCTTATCCATGGTCTCTCGGGAGGGCACGCCATAGTTTCCCACCAGGGGAAAGGTAATGACAAGAATCTGGCCACGGTAGGAAGGGTCTGTTATGGACTCTGGGTAGCCAACCATGCCGGTCTGGAAAACCAGTTCACCAGCGATGCTCTTTTTGGCACCGAAACTGTATCCTTGGTAGGACGAGTTGTCCTCGAGATCGAGGCACATGAGCTCGTCATCGCTGGCGTCGACTAACCGCGCCGTCGAGGGCAGATAATGCACGGGGTTCATTGTGTTGCTGCCACCTGCTGCAGTGTCTGAGACAATAGTATAATTGAGGTTGCTGGGGGGAGATAACTAAGCGATCGTGAATATGGAAGCCACAGTATAAACGGGCAGCTCGCCCTCTAATACTGCGAGGCTGTGCTTGCTGCTCAAGTGTTCATACCGGGCTGGGGTTCTGAGCAGGCGTGCAGTTCTGTGAGATAATCAGGAATATATTGAGGTGAGAGACGGCTTGGTCTGTGATATAAAGTAGGAGAGGGAAAAGGAAAAAACTTCAGACCGGAATCGCCAGAGCTACTTTTTTTTTTCACTTAGTTACGTCAAGCTAGTAGAAAAGCCGTCCTGTATGCGTGGCTATTGATTGGAGGGGTTAGCTGGATGGAGGGGTTTTGACTGGACGAACATGTGATCCACCCCCGAGCGATCCAATCGGGTGCGCGTTCTGTCATGCATATCCAGGGACGCAAACCTACAGCCGATCCTAGCCAATGCCTTGAACCTATGGTTCTACCTTGCAGTAGGTAAGGCTAGGTGCTTTAATCTATTGGTGCTATTAACTATATTCTGTGGCCTATTCACTGCTCAACCGGCTTCAGCTGAGCCTTTGCTTGCGACTATCCAAAAGAAACACCGCCATTCCTGACACGTAGGTCGATCAATGCGCCTACATAGCTGTATTGCATCATACTACATTTCATCCTCGATGGCTCTGCAGGACACCGGCGCCTCTTCCTATTACCCGGAGCCCGCGACTGGCCATCCTATTAACGGAAGCGCAGACAACTACTTAGTAGCTGAAAGTACCTATTCTGAAATACAGAGGTTTTATTGGCTGCGTGGCCCTTTGCTACAAGTGCTTGGCAGGTACTGGTGCCCAGGGGCATTCACGGGATGGGGGATGGTGATGTTAAGGGAGATCATATTCCTCGCCTATGCGGCAATGGCCTGGAAAAGCCGTGTACTATGTACCTAGGCCTGCAGGATGATGCATCGGATCGGATAGGTCACTTGAGGAGAATTTACTAATAAATAAGAAATACGCCAAGGTGGGTATGCAGAACAAGAAACACAGGTCAACTTGGATATCTACTGGAGGAAGTTTAGTCTTTATATACTTCCACCTTTCACATTAACCTAGGGGTGCCTCATTATAGCAGGTCTTTAAATTCATAAGGAGCGTGTGACTGGAAATACAACAAAACCTCTCAAGAACTGAGCGGATGCCCTAATGATGAGTTTATACAGTAGATAACGTTAACAATTGTATATAATTTATTGTACAGTAGGTATGTATACTGCGTGCATAAAGCAGTATTACTAACCTAGTGCCTTAGTAGAGTCCATATGTCTATGTGTGGCTGGTGTTATTGTTGGATGTGGGCCATTGAAATAGTACCTAGGTATTGTGGCTACCTAGGTACCTATCTAGATTCGCATTGACGGGTGCTACTATTGCAAACAACATTGAAAGATAGGTAGGACAACATTTCAATATCCATTAGGAAAGGCTTTCGGTCCGTGCGCCACTCGTATCTAGCTGCTACTGTACGTACATCCAAGAGGAGCCTCGAAAGAGGGGTTTGACCAAGTTCATTAGTACCTAGGAGAAGGGAAGCGATGCTCGTCATGTGCTTGCGCTACTGGCGCCAAAATTTGATCATGCATTAGGTACTCACCACTATCCGAGCGGTGTAAGGTCGAGAGGATTCAAACGTTGACCCTGTTGATATTTATCCTAATTGATTCGAGCAAAGTGAGAGGAGGCAGTGTGTCATATGTGTGAAATCGGTGTGAACTAACAGATCGGGTTTTGGATGTTGCCGAAACAAAATAACATATTCACTACAGTCAGTAGGCGGATGGAGTTGAGCAATGCACGGAGAAATACGTCGTGTTGCTTTACTACCTGCCTGGAATTTGGCTCGGAAGTTTGTATGGATGTATGTTAGACAGCCACAAGTCTACATGGATGAAACTGCCCAAGTTGACCCGACTGCAATAAGTATAACGTCAGGCTGGGACTTGAAAGTCTTACAGATTCGTAAGTAGGTAACATGGTGTCGACGTCGGCTCCGGAGAATACAACTCGAGGTGTGCAGCCAGTGTAGCGTAGTGTGAGAGGGGGGAAGGATGATGCTAATTACCTTACACTAGGTATGCATACAGGGTCTTAGATAAGAAGCACCTGTAGCTCATGGAGTCTAATCATGCGATCTGATCGAAGTGACCAGCCTTTCCTGATCTGGCTTGGGTGGCATACCTTGCGTGATGTAATGTCGAGGCGTGGGATATGATGCTTCCGCTCAACCAATCATAAATTGGTATTGGACAACCTGGGGCACAAAATAAACGGCGAGAGCGGTGTGGAATGGGACAAGTGAAAATGCCCGGTAACAACCCTATCTAAAAGCCTAAGGTAATAGTAGAAGGAGGCGGGGGGTTGAGAACTTAGATGTTTAGTTGGCTCGCTACCTAGTAACTACCAGGTAGGTGGGTGGTTAACACATGGCTGGCCCAGAAAGGTTACAGACAGGTATTCAGCTGCTACTATGTGGCTAGATTATCTAGGTAGATACTGGTGGTTAGACGTCTACCTACCTAGGTACCTAATGCCAACTCTTGTTTGAGATATTCCATAATCCGCAAGGGAGAGTGTGTGTCCTCTAGATAGTGGACGTGAGCAGTGGTGCGAGGGTGTATTGCCCAGGTCGTTTTATTATATGCCCAGGTATGTAGGTTCATAGGTGAGATGATGCAACCTTGGAACATGCATCAGTATGCAAGTTGGTAGCCATTGTGAAGCTAGCAATCCTTATCTGGGGATGTGGGGTGGTCTGGCCTCGAATCTTGAGTAGGCTTGTACAGGGATGTACAAGTTTGCTCCATGCAGTGCTAGGTGTTTTAACTGAGTTGGACCTGGTGACGACTGTCTTGCTCCTGTACTATAAGACATTGAACCTACCTTACCTGCTGTGGTCTGGCGCAGCTTCACCAAGCCGCGCCTGCGTACTATGGTAGCGCCTTCGTCCGAACATGAAGGGGACTCGTTATCGGTCTGGACTGCCCTCTTCCTCTACTTAGGTAGGCTCTGGTTGAACAATAAATACCAGGTAGGTAGATCAATCGATAACGATTGATCAATCCCGGCTGTTCGCACTCCTGCCTACCTACCTACCCTACCCATCATCCTGTGCTTGCCTACTGCCCAGACGAGGACTAAATAGGACCAGTCTAGTCCACTGCCATGGCCTTGGTCTCTCGCCGCGTCCCACACTTGTAATTTCTACTTACAGAGGTACTCGACTGCCTTCGCGAACAGCCCCCCCCCTATTGCCCCGACGTGGTTGCGCGTGAGACTGGCTGCCTCTAGTCGTTCTCAGACCTCTCCCACCCCCATGCTACTGTAACTGTGGTGTATTCTGGCGCATTGAGGCGGCAGGGGCTAGGATTGGCTGGGCTTGTCTGTCCTGTCTTGTCGTCTTGGCCGGCCTGGCTTGGCTGAAGACGCGACACAACCTCGACCGAACCTCGACCTTGGTCGAGCGTGGACCGGCGATCGCCATGATGCCAACCGCGAAGGATATGCTCTCTTCACTTCTGCGACCCAAGCCTGCCGTCCGTCGCGCCGACTCATATTTATTCGAGTCGAACGCACAGGCCCCGTCTCCTGGTCCAGCCAGCCGCCGGTACCTCGAGCAACGACATGCTACCGCCGACTTCACCGAGGGTGACGAAGATGACGATGACGAGGAGGAGGACGAAGAGGGGGACGAGGAGGAGGACGACAACGAGCATGAATTCGACGTCCACCACCCATCCATACGCTTCGCCGACCAGGGCGTTTCCCGAAGAAACCCCAATCCCGTCATCCCTCTGTTTTCTGCCAGTCATCTAGGTCCGAACTCGAACCGTGTGCGCCTGTCCAGTTTTGCGAATGCTAACTGGGCGAGCAGATACCCTGCCAGTGTACAATGTTGTTCACGCGATTCGAATCATCGTCCAGACGAGGACCGAAACGACGTTATCCTGGGAGCAACTGCGCTCTCCGCAGGTCTCGCAGTTTTTGATCAAGCCGATGCAGCAACAAATCCGAACACAGCACTTCAGTCGAGCAACACTCTACGCATTGATGGCGAATTGTCTCCAGTTCGGCAAGGAGGGTCAACTATATCCTGGTAATGCCGGCGTTAGCCCCACGAGAGCCAAAGTCTGCGAGCTTCTCGCTTTGAAACTGTTGAAGGAATATAATACGAGAGAACTCATCGACGCCTTATCCTACGATTTTGATCCCCTGCAAGGTTGTCCTCGCACGCCTCCAACGCCAAAGGGAAAGGCCTCCGAGAGCAGGGGAAGGACGCAGTTTGCCAGGTCGTCGACTCTCGAGGTTGCCATCCGCGCTTCTGCTAAGCATTTCGTCTCCCACCCCCTTGTTATCCAGCAGCTTGAGGCCATTTGGAACGGTGCTATTACTTTCTACTCCTCGCATGACAACCTGCACCGCGTTCAGGTGGGAGAGCCATGCGCTGCAACGTCGGGTCATAGAAGCAACGCCGATGCCCGGACTCCATTGCTAGGTCGCCAATTCCTTAAAGAACAGGCTTCACAGCTCCCAGTGCATGCGATTCCCGTTCGACGGACAGTTGCTCTGTATGACCCGCGCAACGCTTCCCCTTTGAAGTTGTCCCGCTTACGCGTCCCTCGCTATCGTTACTTCTTGTCAACGATATCATTATTTGTCATGATCTGCTTGTTTCTTGCAGTTCTCATTCAACGCTCGAGCCGGATAACCTCCCTGGAGTTGCTCTTCTGGTTCTGGAGCGCTGGATTCATGCTGGATGAGGTTGTTGGCTTCAATGAACAGGGATTCTCGCTCTACATCATGAGCTACTGGAACATTGTAGACCTCGGAATCTTGCTACTCTTGATTATATACTACGGCATGCGCCTCTGCGGTGTCTTTCTGGTTGATTCCGTCCGATGGAATGAAATGGCGTACGAAGTACTCGCAGCAAATGCCATCCTTCTCATACCGCGCATCTTCAGTGTTCTAGACCACTACCCATACTTTTCGCAGCTATTAATCGCCTTCCGATTCATGGCGGAAGATCTCATGGCTTTGTTTGTTGTAATCTTAGTCAGCTGCTCGGGATTCTTCGTCTTCTTTACACTTTCGAAGAATGAGGACAATGCTGTCGATGTGGCATATAAGATTTTTCAGCTCCTCATGGGTTTCACGCCTGCTGCGTGGGACGTGTAAGTCGAAAATTTGGGTGCATAGATGGACAAACGCTGACCTGGGAATTAGTTGGCCCAAGTATACTTTCATGGAACGGTTGCTCTTGATCTGCTTTTTGGTCATTTGCCATTTCCTCATTGCGTATGTCGTTCCTGGTCTATCTTTGATAATGGAAGTTAACAGATCTATAGCACGGTACTGATTACTGTACTAACGAATTCTTTCATGGCCATCGCCTCCAATGCGAAAGAAGAGCACCAGTAAGTTAACCGGCATTTACCGCCGCCCAGTCACTAACAGGATGAATAGATTCTTATTTGCCATCAATACGATTTCTATGGTCAAGAATGATGCATTGTTTTCGTATATCGCACCCGCCAATATACTTGCTTGGGTCCTCATCCCTTTACGTTATGCCATGCCCATCAGACAATTTGTCCTGCTTAACAGAACGGTCATCAAATTGACTCACTGGCCGATTCTGTTCTTAATATTTGTATATGAGAAATATTATCTCGCATCATCGATATACGAGCCTACGGACTTGGTTGAGGGTTCAAGGCATAAGAAAAATCGAGCTTTCTCGATGGCCGACCCGACTAGCAGAACCGGTCTTTTTAGCCCAAATGTTCGGACGCGCGAGGAGTCAATTGCTGGTTTTCAAAAAGATCAAGCTCTCGATGAAGTTTTCCGACGGCAGCCGGACGCAAACACAATACGTACTCAGAGGAGGCAGGAAAGAAGAAAAACTCAGACAGCCATACGCAATTGGATGGATCAAAGCGACGAGATCGGCGAGAGTTTAGCACGCTGGCCGACCATCGATAGCCGCCCGAGCCATTCACTACGACGAATGAGCACAAGCCGGGAGTTGCCAAGGCGGTTCCGAACCGTTTCTGATGTTCGGTCCGCAGCGAGTGATCCCGCTGATCTTATGTCGAACAGTGGCTTTCCTTCAAGGGTCGGTAGGCTCGATATTCGGGCGACAGAGCATGAAGCAAAAGACTTCACTGATGCCGATGGTGATGACGAACTAGTTACAAACGATGAAGACTATGAAGAAGAGGTTGCTGGTGAGAGCCGTCAAGAGAACATATCGCATACCGAGGAGGACTACTTCACTACTCCTATAGCCTCACACCAACATTCCATCATACCCTCGTCAGTTGATTCAGTTGATCGGTAGGTAATTCTCGGGATCATTTTCATCCTGTTTCAATCACTCTAGGGTAGAAGCCCCTCACCCAAAACGCACTACGAACCACACCAAAATGGCTACTGCTAACCCCAGGTGTTGTAGTCGTCCCATTGGAACCATAACATCAGGAACAGGTAGTGCTACGCGCCGTCGTGGCCTTCATAACCGCACGCTCTCCACAAACACTATACTATACAATCCCCAAGAGGCAAGTCGGCATGGACGTAGTCCATCGTCAATATCAGAGGAACCAATAGGACCACGACCTCGACCGAAAACGAGTCGACCAGTGACTGACCAGTCTACATCCGCCGGCATACGGTCACCTCGACGAACAACACAACACGCAGCTGAAAACACCACACGACCTCGACCTGTCCCCAAATTAGCGCTAAGCCGAAATGCTCTGCTGACTATAGATCCGCGGCAGCGACAGCGGAAGCTACCATCCTCGGTCAACTCGGACATTACGGGGCTCCTAGCTGATACTAAGAATGAGCTTGGAGCGGTGCCCGCGTCCTTCGCGACGCAGATGGCGATGGCTACGGGTCAGTTGCGAGGTTTACAGCGTACGAGCTCCGCAGAGCGGGAGCGCGAAAACGCGGACCGTATGAGTAGACTGGTACTAGCGCGCATGAAGACTTTGGAGGAAAGTTTCGCCGATGTAGCCCGGGAGGTCCAGCTAATGCGCTCCGCTGTCCCTACAGCGCAGAATTCGGCGGATGAGACGAGCTCTAACGCGGAATCGCACGCGACGAACGTTGATCCCTCAGCACAGAACAGATTTGCAAGGAAGAATCGCATACAGAGGAAGAGTCGCCCTGGGAGTGCTAAGGAAAACAAAGTAGGGATAGGAGGCGTGACTACGCACCAGGGACAGATTGTCAAGGGGAAAGGGAAACAGATTATGGAGCACGAGGACACGGAGAGCGAAGGCCGGCCACCAAGGAATTTTATGAGAAGGGGAAGCTCCTTATGAACTATACTCTATGGACTCTCCCACGCGTCGGGATCTTGGTCGGATTTGGCGTGGGGCGATTCCCATGGTATCACATCATGGACAAGCGGTTATGCATTCATGGGCGTTTGGGAGGTGGTTTCATTGCTATCGGTACAACAGGACGTGGCATACGGCACTGGCATCATCACGGCTCTGGAGGGGGATCCTGTGTTTATTCGGCGAGCGAGCATGCGTCCAGTGTGCATGAAATATGTTGTTTCTACACAGCAGGACGATGGACAGGGGAACCACTGTACCACATTTGCGCAGTTAGTGTAAGATTGATATGTACGAGTTCGAAGGAGGCTACTTGAAGGAAGCAGTCGTTCGTAATTATACAGATTTCATCGTTGCTTTTCAAAATATTTCCTACCGTGACTCGAAAGATTTGGTGTTTGCACGTAAGAACTATCGATTTCCTTTGGTTCATAACTTGATGTGGTTCTTCCGGGAAGCAGTATCATCATGATTGACTAGAGTAAGTAATTCTGTTGTTATCCTGCTCAAAATCATCTTTCACTTTCGCTGTATGGATGGATAGCTCTGCACTAGTGGCACCTCCCGGACATCAAGTCCAAGACATCGGGTGTTTTAACGTGAAGTGCTGTTTTAATATCAGATACGCATGTAGGTATATAGTGTGATATTGCTGTCCCTTTCTTTCTCAAAATTTCCCCTGTCTAATTCCAAAATCCCGGGTCTTAAAAATCGTGTCGTGTCCTGTAATATCTCATTCCTCGAGTTCCTTTCCGTCTTTACTTTCCCGCATATATAATAATCCTTAGAAAAGTTTTTGGTGCATCGGCGGCCATCGCGTCTTAATTAGGGGGCCGTTGATGAGCAAGTAGGTATTAGGTAGGTGTTCAAGGTATTTAGGTAGGTAGGCATCAGATCCCGCCGCCGCTTCGGTCAACGCTGACGTAGAAATTAGGCGCTTGGCCCTCGCGCTGGACTCGCTCGTTCCGGGCGATTGCCGTCCGCTTGTATTGGACGCCGGCAACCGCGACGAGACCCGTGGCGAGGACGCTGGCGAAGAGGAGGGGGCGTTGACGGCTGGTAGGGGTTCAGGTGTTAGCTTTGTGCTAATCATCTCTTGGTTTTATTTCTTTATCCGGCGCCCTCTTCTTATTTCCTTTCTTCCATCTCTTTCTCCCAGAGATATCACCGTGTCTATCGGGGAGGCTAAGCGTGGGAGCTACTCACAACATTGGTTGGGCTGCGGTTCGAATGCTGAATCTGGTATACTAATTGCTTCTAGGTTATGCCTTCGTTGGCCGTCGCGATTAAGATAGAGGGCTACCAATTTAGAGCGGCGCTGGTGTTTTTAATGGCCCAGTCACTCGAATTTAATAAAAGGTCAGGACTGTTGGTTTCTTGGGCTTGAAAGATAGACTGGACGCGAAGAACCGCCAATATACTAGGTATTAAGTCTCTAGGAGGGTATGCAATCACAGGAGCAAGAAAGGTTCGATCACGAACATACGACGTCAAAATTGAGTTCCAGATCAAATCAGATCAGATCAGGTTGGGTCAAGGTAAAAGTGGGAAGGGGATGCAGAAACAGGGAAGGGGAACCGAAGAATATATACCAGGAAAGACGAAAATGTTCAGCCCAAACCAAGGGTTCGAGCAAAGCTTAAGCATGTAGGTACCGTATTTCCCCATTTTTTGTGTCGTACGTTTCCGCTAAGGACAGGCTAAGGAGTGTCTAGACTCGGGCCTTCGTCCTTTCCGTGTGTCTACGAGGGGGGCCCACCAATGATAAGGCAAGAATTGGGTAACAGAAACATTATCTCCTGATGTTGGGGAGACAGTGTGAATGTCTCACCGCCGAAAGTCGGGTGAAGGGGTTGAAAGAGCACGCGACACTTGACTGTGGCGATCCGATTTAGCGAGATAGGCTAGGCAGGGTTAGGCAATGCCCCGCAGCGCATGATTGGGCGGGAATCCTTAGCGAGATAAAGCTGAGACCAGAGGCAAGCACTGACCACGGCAACTGAGCCAGCCGATAGTGCACCCAGACATTCGGGGAAGTCGCTGTGAAAAAAGCTGGGGGTATGGGGGGTTCTGGTCGAGAAACAGTGACTAGGCTCAATCTAGTAAGGTATCTTGTAGGGAAGTGTACAGTACTCAGTAGGTAGATACTACGTGCGCAGAATTGCCTGGCCAAGCAGTGTGCCCCCAAGACATTTATCTACTTATACCACCTGGGTGGGATAGGTAGTACGCATGGAAATCGTGGAAATCATGGAGATAGAGGCAAGTCTCAGCCGTATGCCCTGCAACATATCTACAGGTCTTCATTCCTTCAGACTGTCTTTGCTTGTCATTGTCACAAATATGGCATGATGGGAGAGATACAAGAAGACGCCAATGTTGGACTGTATACATGTAAGCCCGCAAGTATGTAATAAGGTTACCTACCTTATATGCATCACAGCCCTAGCAGAAGTGAGGCTCTAGCAATATAGGCGTGAAGAAGAATGAAGTAGCCTAAACTGACACTACTGAGTAGATAGGTACCTAGGTAGATGATACAATGCTAGAACTCCACTTATAGGGCTGAAGATGCATCTTGTAACATATCAGCACACCTGCCCCCCAACATGACCCAGTGGGGGCACCAAGTTCATTGGAAACCACCAGGTTCAATTACCATGTAACATTAACACCTGTGGCTAAGTGAGCAACGCAATCTGTACAGCAGGGGGCCCATCTGTTTGCACTGAACCAAGAGAAGGACCTATATTTTCTTTAAGCGGGATCGCTGCTTATACGCCTACTATTATTCCCCCCATATACGGGTAGGTGCATGGAACTCGAGGGAATTCAAGCCTGAACGCTTCGTGTGCTAATGTCTCTCACATTCTCGATACCTAGATAATTCAGCTGCACACAAGAGCAACAACAGCAGATAATCTCATCGATCTTTCGTGCGCACACGCACAGTCTCACGGCGCATAGGATATTTACCGCCTATTGGCTACCTTCGCCTTGCGGCGGCGTGCCCATCGTCTAACAGCGTGACTGTTGATCAAGAGAGGTGATGCGGTGGGGGCCAAGAAGGACTCTCGTAACCCCGCCACCGTTCATCAGGCTCCCACCGTAAACACTTACTTGTCTGTCTTGCTTGAGGACCAGGCAACAGACACAGACAGCCTGGCCAACCGCAAAACAAACAGACTACCTATAACCTTAGGTACCTACCCAGATCCCTCTTCAACGTCGTTGTCTACTTTTCCTACCTCGTTCTTAACCGTGATGATACCAGGGTCGATTGCCCTGTTCACAGTCTACCTTCTGTCTGCCTTCTAATTAGTATCTACGTCATCTAATTTCAAACCGAAGGGCCCATCCGCACCCCTCCCAACGCGTCCACTCGATCTGCCCATCATGGCCGAAGAAGAGGACCTTCTCGGCGCTGAGATTGGGCGGCTGCTGCAAGTCACCGCACGCAACGACGGCGACGCCTCTGCCGAGACCAGGCAGCAACACGACCGCCGACTGTTGCAGCAGCTCAGTGTTGCCACTACATCATTAGATACACTAATCATTGTCAGATTCCCGGTGGGACACTTCGTCGACTGCGACGGATATAAGGTAGACATTTATTGGCTCTTCGTCTTCATTCTCACTCTTCCCTGGCTCGTCTTCATCACCTAACACTCTCTCCGCAGTGGGAAACGAAGGAATTCTTCATGGACTCCCAGCAACTGCTTGCAACTGGTTCATCGGTGTTCGCAACCCAGCTTTCCCCAGAGGCCCAGGCACAAACAAGGCGTCGTCTCAACTACGATCCTAAACCACGCCCATATGCTAAATTTGTCTTGGACCTGACCCCGCCCATCGAAGGGCTCGAGTCAGCCTCCCTGGTCGCTCGAATGTCTCTTTCCGACGGGTTGAGGGATTGGTGGCGCTCTTGTTATGTTTCGTCCGTTTCAAAGTGCCTCGTATCTGGTCATGACGACGTTTGTCTTAAGCACTTCGACTTGTTTCTTTCTGGCCACAATTCCGAAGTCGACCTGGACTCTCCAACGAACATCAGCAAGCTCAAATACCCAGAGTCAAGAAAGATCGTTGACTATTGCCCAATTCGGCATCGAGCCGCTATCCTTCGCCTCCTTATGGCTATACGTCAAAAGGACGTCGTTCTGGACTCCGCTCCGCGCACGGCCACTATGATTGTGGTCGCGAGATATTTTGACTGTGTCAAGGTGGTGGTATGTACTACTACCTGCCGCAGATGACACGGAAACGAATGGGTGAAGAAAGTGACTGACGGTCACCGAACAGAAGGATTCTGTCCTAACCTGGTTCATGTCAGATCCGAACCAAGAATTCATACAAGTGAATGCCGAAGATGCTTTGTGGATGGGTGTAAGTTGTTACTCTCAGTTCATTCTGTATCTTTCCCCGGCACCGCGAAGAACCATTCTTCTTTTTGGTCCCAACCTGGAGTATTGCGTATCAGCGGAAGTGTATTGATCTGGTCGCTGTAGTGGATGGCGGAACTCCGAGCAGTTACCCGCGTAGCTTTCCGAATTCTTGTAGCGGAGAGAGCTGTCGAGATTCTTGACGACGAAAGAGCCGTTGGTAACAACAAGCAACAACTGTCAATACTCGGACGCACCCGTGGAAGCATAGCCGACGAGCAAGAGACCTGTATCCAACATGCTGCGCAAAAGTTGGCGCAGAGAGCAGGTAGTCTGTATGCTCAACTGATGTCCGACGACGTAAATACATACCTTGGAATTAAGCAATGGCCAAAGTCGAGTCCGGCTTTGTGCCGAGCACTCCGTAACTATATACGCAAAGTCTTGAGCGTTGCCATGAGCGATGCCATGAGCGATACCATGGGATGGAACGGGGATAATGCAAATATCAATCCCATGATGAGAGAGTACGACCAAAACCGGGCTCGCTATGTGCCAACAGCGGACCTCGTGCCAACAAAAAAGATCTACCTGGGTCTATCGCCGCAGCAGTGTCTCCTTACCTGTGCCTTCTGGCGTCGGTTTAGCAAACTCGCTAGTGTACCCAGAGAGTTGTATTACCACGTCAGATTCGATATGCTGGAGTATTCTCAACCTCCCGACGAGACAGAACTCGAGGCGCAGCAATCGCCCGCCGTATTTGACAGGAAGACGTTCCATAGCGAGTTTCTCACAGCAGTCCTGGATCTTAGCGCTAAATGGACAGGTGGCGAGCTTGAGATTAATATTCCCAAGGATGGCTTTTTGGTCCTTAGCCTCTCGGATGAAGAATTCAAGTTCCTCCCGCTCTGGGCAGGTGGCTGTAGGTGAATTTCTATGCTATTTTCTTCGTATTCCAGCAACTCTGTACAGGCTCTTTTTCAGACCACAGTTATGCCTTGGAATCCCAACGCCCCCGAAGTACCTACGTATTATGCTCTCGATGACGATAACTGACCGCGACTGTTGCAGTGGATGATGGCACTGGTGGTGTTTACCAGCCCGATATTCCCGATGCGGAGCGCGGGTTTCCAATAGGACCTGGCCCTGGCTTCTGCACTGGGGAGACGATTCCCGACGATCGAAGCTCTACCGTAGCTGACGGCGATCGGGCCACGATACTTACGGGGGTGGATACGATCTCAATGACATCGGGTCGCTCTATCAGACCAGCCCCCTCACAAGCAACTGGCTTGGATGATGATTTGGCTGCCACTATTTCCGGACTTCAGCTCACTACTACTAACCCTAACGTAGAAGAAGACGCGACTGTTCCTCAAACCACACAGACGGCTACGACTGCTTATGACGGGTTCGATTGGACACCTTCAGGGGGCCAAGATTCCCATTCTGACTACGATTTCGATTCCGATGCCGACGACTACGGCCCTGATACAGTCGCCAAAGATTCGAAAGATCAAATTTGCGGTTATGGTCCAGAAGATTCATATTCCACCTCCGTCTCCCGCAACATCTCTGACGACGTTACTGAGGATGCTGATAATACTAAAAATGCCAATAATACTTAATCTCGTCTGAGCAGCATATAGCCGACATGTGTCTTGATTGACACCCTCCATCGCGGCGTAAACGACGACCCGTATAGCGCATGATGCGTTTTCATTAAGCAGACTGGTCATGGGAAAAAAGCATTGCGCTTTGTTTGTTATTCTAAAAACATGTACGGAGCATCGGCGTTAGCAAAACGGTCGCCGTGCATATTTGATGTTAGCATCTTGATTTGATGTCTGTATTTTCTTGTCCTTTTGGTAGATGGATGAACTCCCTGTTTTTTCTCTACGTCGGCCAGAATATTCGACGCTGCACATGATAGACGCATTGGCATTTAGACAGCTGGATTTCATGACAGGCTCTGGCATGTAAGGTATGGTAGGCTGGTCTTAATAGTATGACCAATTGTACTCTACCTCAGCAAAGAAGCTCCTAGGCCTCATGGTTGTTTAACCCTGAGGGAGCAGAATATGCGTTTTGGTCAGAACAGCTTCGTGCTAATCAATATCTCGGAATAACACAATAATCTTGACTACGTCGCTTTTCCCTCGGAAATGATCACGCCTTATACACCATGTAGACCGAAAACTAAGGATGTGTATTGTGGACCACTCGATGGTCATTGTTACGCCGAAAGGTTTCGAAGAGGTCTTGCCTAAGAGGCACGACAATATATTCATTGTACTATGAGCACACCGGCCAAATTGCTCTACATCGCGAGCTGGCAGCCTTACCGCCTAAGGAGGCCGGCCTAGTGTATCTTATCTTGATCATCAAAAGCAAATGGGAAAAGGTATCATCCGGGTCTGAAAAGCAACAAAGAGCAAAAATAACGACGCCAGCTGCCCGTGAAGCGACAACTCGACTCCTGTATCCGGGGTAAAGGCCCGGGACCCACACATGCATACTCCCTATCCTTTTGAACGCCAGTAGGTGCAACCATCTTTTTTAAAGCGACCGACCGCGACTCCTGTATACTGTCCGGCGCTGAATCTAAGTTTCCTCTAAGCGTACTCGACGAAAAAGTATGCATTAGCAAGTTAAATTGTGTAGAAAGCCGAGGTTAGAATTCATCGTCATCCATATTGGCTCCCATAGTTTCTGTATATTGATGCTTCCTTGGCCGACCTCGTGCTCGTGGTCGTGAGTTGCTCCGTGCCCGCTTCTTCCGGCCACCAGGAGTGTTGGCTGCCTTTCTTTTCCGACCGCGCGCATCGGTTGTAGCTTCTTCATCGTCATCTCCATCAGGATTTTGTAACTCGCCATCTGCGTCGAGGTCTTCTTCGTCTTCGTCGTCCCCAATTTTGACCTCGCTGTCGACGTTCATGAGATCAACAAATGCCTTGCATTGCTGCATCATACGCTCCGATGTATCGAGCCCAGACATGATGAAAGAAATATCATCCCAGAACTTATCGCCCGTAACACCTTGAACTTTCACAGGGGCTTTTGTGAGGTCCTTGGGTGGTCCTTTACTTTTAGCTTCGCGGCGACTAGGGTTGAGGCCATACAAACGGCGAAGGAAAGTGCGGACCTCCCAGGCAGCCGAAAGGATCATGGAACCAGCTGTCAATTGGCGAAACCGTTGCATATTGATAGACTCCGGAACCACAAAAGCTGTGGATGATGCTTCACCTTCCCCAACTTGTTGGGTGGCTGTATCCTGATCTAGACGCACTTGGAAGATCTCGAATTCCATTGTTTGAGCAATACCGGCACCTGTTCCCGTCACGAGCTTCTCTAGAGTCGTGATAACTGCCTGAAGATCACCAACGCTGACGTACTCGAAAAAAGCGAAGTTTTCAAGTAGGAAGCGGGAGTAAGCCACGTGTGATGGCAGCTGGTGGCTAACTTCAAGTTCAGAAGGTTCGAATTCCAGTTGAGCAACGATTTTTTCAAGAAACTTGACTCGATTCTTTGCTTTACTGATTTTCAGTATCTCAATTAATAGATGTAGTTTTGACGTGAACGGTGCCTCAGTTGCGCCGCGGCAATCATGAATGACGTCTTGTTGATACTGGAATGCTGACTGGACAGCCTTGGCGTATTCCCGCTCAAGTACACTCTCATACTTTTCATGCAGTGCCCTGTGTTCGTGATAAGCAAGCTCCGAGATTTTAGTAACTGGGCAAGTCTCCAAAGTGATGAGAGTCACACCGGTCTCTTTGGGATGCACTAGGCCTTGCCGGCTAATACTTGCGAGAATTTCAACTGCGAGGAAAGCGTGGTCGTCCTGTGTTGCCAAAGCAATTCTTGTTATAGCCGTGAGGAACCGCTGTGTTGTTGCGCTTGCCACGTCGTCGAAGCTCGTGCTACCCATAACCTTCAGGTCCTTCTTTTCTTTCGCAGCATTGAGATTTGACTGGCTCGATCTCTGCTCCTCGGCAAAGAGAAATTCTCTGAAAGAGCGTAGAATCATGGACTCTAGAACAACGGTCTGTTCCTTAAAAACCTGCTCGAAGACCGAGATGACATTCTCTGTGACGAAATTCCTGGGGTTGGACTGGCAAATTAGGCCGATAGCATCCAGTGCAGGCCTTCTTATATCAACTGACTGCGCTGAATGGGCGAAGGGGCAAATTACATCCGTCATGAGTTTGGACACCGAATCTCCTTTCCAGTTCGGAAATTTGCTTTTGAAGAGGTCTTCATGACTGCCAAGCTGGCAATGTTTACCGCCCATTCCGACAATGAGCGAGTAACGGTCAAATTGCCTTGTCATTTTTTGATCCAGCCCCTTAGCTAGAACACTGCGAATTTTTTGAATACCAGCAAGACTTGAAGAAATAAGACGAGCAACGGGCTCCGTATTATTGAGCAGGCCACTGATGATCCATATACAAGCCGTCACATCATCTAATAATGTTCGTGTGATTTTGGCAGTTGCGGGCATTAGGTGAGTTCGTATTTCCAAAAGAAATTGTGAGTGCACACTGGAAACCTGAGGTAATACTCTTCGATATATGACCACAACGGCTCTTGAGACAACCAAGTCCTCACTTGTGCTGACGCTGGCGATGTGTGGTTTGAGTAGTCTTATTTGCTCGAATGTGAATAGTTTTGGGTCCGCTTTCGCGAAGATCATCAGAACTTGCAAGGCATCCTTCCCCGATGGCACAGAGGGATCATTCGATTCAGGGTTGTCTACAAGGTCAAACATGTTGGCCACAAGCTTAGTGCAAACACGAGTGTTAGCCTCGCACATTTTGGATTCAGGTGCCAAGATTGTCTGAAAGACCTTGTCGAGAATGAGTGCCGTATTGCCTTGCTTTGCTGTCTGGACCATCAAAGCGACATGGTCTGTGAGTGATTGCTTAAAAGACACCGAATCATTATCCTTGTAGAACGGAGATATCCATATTTCTTCGATCATTTGTCTCGCCAGCTCGCGAACGCCTTCATCTGGATCCTGCATTCTGTGCAGTAGGCCGTTGGCAATTGTACTGCGGACGGTTTTATTCTCATTACCAAGGTAAATATCCTTTGCGAGTTTCATTGCCCTTTTCCGTACGCCCACGCCGGAGTCAATAAAGCGCTGTATGACTGTAGGGGTCATTCTCTCTTCGAGCCTTGGGCGCATGCTTATGCACTTTCCGATCAAGCCCAGAGCTGAATCCCGCACCTGGGGCGAAGAGTCACTGGAACACTGTAGAATAAGGTCGATGAAGACATCGTCGCCGTCAAGAATCGTGGGATCCGTCTCGAGGACTTGATTAACACTCTTGAGACTTCGGCTCCGCACAGTCGCTTGGTCTGTAGTCATTGATCCCATAAGTAAATTCAGGATGTTCCTGAACGCTGCACAGAAGCTCGATCGTAACAACAAGATTGCATGTGACAGCTTTGCATGGTTGGGGGCAACAGATTTAAACCTCCATTCCCTCGATAACCACTTTGAGTCCTCAATCATATTCCGCAGACGATATGCTGTCCTGCCAAACTCTGAGCGTCGTTCCGCAGAATCTTCATCCAGGGCACAGTCGTACGCAGGGCTGATTTGTGAACCCCAATCTGTTACCCGGTACGAGATAGCGCTGTAAAGGTGCCCATCCTCGTTCAAGCGGTCTTGAAGAAACTCGACCACAATCCGATATGGGCCGTCCCATTTGAGTATCTTTTCAGGAGGCGGGCCACCTTCTAGGATAGCCAAACTGAGGTCAGCCAGCCATCTGCCGAGCTCATCGGAATCACTTCCTTCGAAACTGCTGGCAGTTTTGCGAACGTGTGATCGCAGTCTAGAGATTGAAGCGGCCATCACACCCAATAACTCAAGCGCCATGTTTCGAGCCGGTGCTGCGTTCTTTTCACCGTCAACCTGCTGGAACATCAAATACATGGTTAATCGGAGAAGAAGTTCAGCAGCAGGCCAATCCGGAGAATCCAGGCAGGTGGTGAAATCCTCCACGAATAGGTCAAGAAGGTTGCGGTACGGCGTGTCTCCAGTTTTGGTAGACTTCAGGGCTCGTTTTACGATGAAATTGACGACATAGTGTGCGTATCGATACGCACCGTCAAATAGGTTCTTCGCGAGATCTTGAAGTTCCTGGACAGCAACCTCATGTTCAATAGCAGCATGATCTTCTGTCCGGACCGTGTATTGAGTTCTCCTAGTTGCTTGGGCCGAGACTGGAGCTGTGTCATCCTGGAGGGATTGCATAATTTGCGATCGAAACTCATCTTTGCTATCGTCTACTTTGCCGGCACTGGCCTGAATCAATCGCATAATCAGGGCCGAGATAGGCTGAATGCTACCACCGCCAGAGAGCTTGAATTGCCTAGCTTTCTGTTTTCCAACAGGCAGTTTTTCTAACGAAGTCAAGATTTCGCTGAGAATGCCTTCTCTTTCAGCTGGGTTCATTAAGAATATCTGCGAGAGCATGTGCATGGCCACTAAGCGTAGGCCGTCAAATTTGGAAACCCCAACCACCGAGTCCTTCTCAGTGTACGCGTTCTCCACAAACATCAGACGGGAAGAGAGAAACTCCAAAATATTGACAACAGTCTCAGATAGATCTATGCTTGCGATCAGGTCGGACATCAATGCAAAGAGCTTTTGGCTAGAAGCGAATAATGTCATAATGACCTTTTTATGGGCAGTCAAGGCCCGGAACAAGCCAGCAGTTGGGCCTGTGCTTCGCACTTCAGCCATGGGCACAATGATGCCTTCCATAACATTCCTAAAGAGATTAAGACCGAGCTGAATGAGATCTTCGGAGTAAAGCTGTTTCTCTTCACGGCCACCACACATGACTCTTAGGGCAGTTCGTGCGGCCCTAAGTCCTCTCTCAATGTCTGGTATCTGTTGCACCCACAAGCCAACATCAGTTTCGCTCCAGTCTTCATTGATTTTGAAGTCAAGAGAGTCTGCATATTTCAGAGACCCTTCACTAAGGTCTTGTAGTCGTACAAGACTATCGAATGGAACCTGGCCAAAGCAGCCCACCTCTATGGCCCGCTTGAGTAATCGTTGAGCTTTGTCATGAGCACTCGAGGTCATAGTTGGTTCTTGGTCTGCGGTTATGTAAACGAGTGGCGATGAATGGATATGTTGGCTAGAAAGGTGAGCCTCGGCCATGAATATTTCTTGCAGACACCTCCTTAGCTCCGCAAAGAGCATATTAGCCCGCTCACGCTGATTTAAGTCCGTTGTCAAAGGGTCTTCAATCGCACCGTGACCTCTCTTGGTAGATAAGTCCGCTGGAGCCTCGGGTGAATCTGGTACAACGGCAAATTCTTCTCTGTTAAAAGTAGCTTTCGGTAGTTCGATTCTGATCTCAGCCTGCCTTTGCGAGGATAGGGCTGATGACGGCGAGTCTCGGCATGGTGGTATGGGCGGCTTCTCAGGTGTCACCTGTTTCTCGACTTTCTGGATACTAGCCGGGCTCGAAGCTGGTATAGTGGCTTGTGGTGTTTGCGGGTTGGCCTGTAGGGGGTTTATTACAGACCGCTCTTCTACTTTAGGCACAGGAATAGGCGAAACTTGCGGCCTAACCATCAGGTCGGCGAGTGAAACGGTCTGCGGTTGAGACTGCGTTGCTATAGGCGGAGCAGCAGTAGTAAGTTGTAAGGTGGGCGTACTTGAGGCCGCTTCCCGCTGTCTCTGACTGGGTATATGTATCTCGATACGCGATTTATTGTGTGCGACAGCCTGTGCATTGATGGTGGCAGAGTTGTGCTTCGGTACCTTTGGGGCATCTGACCTGCGTTGGCTAGGTGACTTTTTCGTAGCCATGGCTGCCCTTGAAGAACCATTTAATGCAGGGTTCGTCGAGTTATTCGGCTGGGGGTATCCAAAAACAATGGATGTACTATCATAGACCATCTTCGCGAAGGGAGAGATCCCGTCGGTAAGACTCTTGATGGAGCTATTGGGAACCGCAACACTTTTCGGTGCCGTTTTGAACTCGCTAATCATACTATCAGAAATGGGCCGCGAAGCTCTGGACTTGGTTGCTCACAATTTAGTGATCTTCTCGGGCTTTAGCAGATTCTGCACATATTCGAGACTGTTGTCGAGACGTCTAGATTGATTAGGATTTTCGGCTTCGTAGTTCAGCGCATCGTAGTCATCTCTCGAGACAAGGTTGGCGAGGGACGGTGCAAAGGACCCTGCACCAATAGTAGGATTGCTGAGTATTTCTGGATGGAATGATGAAAGTCAGCTTAACATTGCATCAAACTAGCTCGCCAGCCACGGAACGGAAGGAGAAGAGGACTTCTCGTGTCGGCGAGGGAAAGACCCGGGGGGCAAGCAAGGGGGGAGGGGCGAACTCAGGTGCATGGCAGGAGCGAAGAGAAATTCATTTTTTCAACTTTCGGGCAGGGAAACAATGGCCGGGGCGCACTTGCCTGCGTTGAAGGGAAAGACCGAGGTGAAGGGCGTGTACGGCAGGGCTTCTTCTAGAGAGAAGGGGCGCGTGCGAAGCTGCCGCTCGTGGGACTGCACGTCCGAGGACTGCTGTTGCTGTGGCTGCACATCGTGGGGCGATACACCGTTCTGGTGAAAGGGTTGAGGGTGCGCCATCGTGTGTGATGCATGCCACCGCTTCACCTATGCTTGTCGGCCCCCCCGATCTGCGCTCTCATTGCGATGGCCGTATGCCGAGGTGAGTGCGATCGAACAGCGAGGGCGAGCGATATGTCATGCAAGACGTTGCGTCGGTCGGTCGGTCGGTCGTTGCGAGTAGAGCTCGTCCGTCGGGCTGTGAACGGGTGGAATGTAGCGATTTCGGCTGCGACACGTGGAATGCTGGTGGCTGGGCGGTTCGCTTGTAGGTGGGAGGAGATCTTAACGGGATGCGAGGGAATGAACGAGATCGGTTGCTCAAATAACTCGATCGTTGCGCGCCGCGCCTGATAGCTTACCATCCGTACCTGCCTGAGGTATGGGTTGAATGGCAGGTCATCGTCCCCAATCGTTCTTATCGATAATCTATTGGATGTACACAGTACCCCTGGCATTAGTTACAGCTACAGTAGATGGGACCTGGTAGCAGTACGCAGGGATCTATTGCGTTAGTAGGTACGTACCCAGCTACTTATTTTTTTTCTTTGCTTGTCGGAATTGTTCGCACTATCTAGCCAATCTGAAGACCTGAATAATCCATCTTTGCGCCTCGTATCTCTTTTAGGCCAGCGCTTCTCAGATCTTGCGGCTCTCAGTAACCTTACCTTGAGAGGGGGGAAATGGCGGCGATTGGATCCTTGGTTTTCTGTTCCGACTGCGGCAACCTGCTGCCCGTGTCAAAAGGCAATGTCAAGAACATCCTGCACTGCGACTGCTGCGGTGCTGACAACAAGGGTCAGTATTGACGACGGCCATCTGGATGCCCTTGGAATGAAAAAATTAACTTCAGGGTCTAGACACGGCAGCTAAGACAACCATTACTAAGAGCAAACCTTCCGACTTTCCCTCGTTGCTGCGCCAAAAGCTTTCCATCGTCCAGTCTGTCGAGAAGCATAAGATCTCCACCGAAGCTTTAGCGAACGAAACATGCGAGAAGTGCGGACGGACCGAAGTCAGGTTCTCGGCCGTGCAGTTGCGCAGTGCCGACGAAGGAAGTACTATCTTTTACACCTGCGATTGTGGACATAAGTGCGCCTCTTCCACTTCGGCTACCGATGAGGATTGAATTGCTAACCATGACACAGATGGAACACGAACAATTGACGCATCATGACGAGAAATCACATGAATAAGACGACTCAGCGGATAATATGGGAACGTGCCTCGTTCAAAAATCACTTTTGCTACCCTAATCTAAAACGCCGACTACATGCTACATGCTGTACCCATGCTCCTAACGGGGACGCCTAGAATTCTATGCCGCTACCTTTGGCGCCTCGGGAATCAGCGCATACTCCGCCTGGTGCGATTGCTCGAAATCAGCCATATCTAATGCCACGATAACACTCTCGCGAACCACTTTCTCCTTGTCGTGCAGGAACCGCTTCAGTGTCTCCTCGACACCTTCCTCCTCACCGAGGCTACCGAGCGCCTCCGCCGCTTCATGGCGGACCATACTCGCCTCTTCGAGATCGCTCAGTGCAGCCGTGAGAGCGGGTATCGATGCGGGGTGGGAGAGTTGTCCAAAGACGAAGGCAATCTCGTGTCGGAAGAGGGCAGAGGAGTCAGCAAAGCCCTTGGCTAGGGCGTGGACGGCAGGAACTGCGGTTGGTAGGTCGGGTGGCGATGCGAGATCGCGAAGCGCGAACATGGCACGATATCGGAGGAAGAGGGGCGCATTCGTGTCCATCAATGTCTTCTCCAACTCTTCGACAGTCTGGCTCGACTCGGGCATTGGGGGCGCAGGGTCGACGGAGGAAAAGGCACTGGATAGATTTCGGTCAGCCTGGAAAGCGCAAATGACACTTAGATCTTGATCGGAATGCGCGCCTTTGGTGCAACTTCTCCTGTTTTCGCTGCTCGGAGTTCTCCCACTCTATCCTGTCAATAGCAATCTCACACGTCTCCTTGATGACTACGTCCTCGCCTTTGCGATCCCGGAATTCGCGGAGGATCTCTAGATTGCCCGCATCGCCCAGGGCGCCCAATGCTTCGGCCGCCTCATGCCTGCACATGGGGTCTTCCTGTAGATCGGCTAAGACCTTTCGAAGCGGCGCAACAGCAGCGAGGTTGGCCGACTGGCCAAGGCAATAAGCGAGCTCATGTTTGAGGAGGGCGGAGGGAGAGGCGAAAGCGGCTGCGATAGCTTCAATAGCCGCCAAGGACGTCTCTCCTGTGTTGTGCGCGGCGAGGTGCTTGAGGGAGAAGAGAGCGCGGAAGCGTATGGGTAGCGGGGTCGACTCGGAACAGAGCGACTCGCGCAAGCTGGCGATAGTCGCCTGGGTATCGGTTTCGGAGGACATTAAGACGTTAAATGGAATGAGCAATTGACTGTAAATTTTAGAATTAAGATACAGGCTTCTCTCAAACGGGGCACAATAGAGAGAGGTGCCTTTTAGCCAAGAGGGTCTACAAGTCTCGCGAATTTCTGGGCCGATAAAATGGTTATCAGATGCGACGAGATGCAAGCTGATAAAAGATCGACCCCTCGCCCCCGCTATAAAAAAAGGGATCCTAAAAATTAGGTAGCCAGCCAGGTCCCTACAGTACATGTACAGTAGGTACTACCCAAATACTACCTAGGTACCTACCTCCTGCCCTAGGTGCCTGACTATTCCACTGATACCCAGACCTCGCACGTATAAATGATATAAATGCTACTGTACACTTACTACATGTATATCCACCCAGTCAGTTACAAAAGCGAAAAATGTTCGTCATTATACTTACACGTAGCGCCGCCAAGTCAACCGGGGGTGTGGAGGGAGAGTGTCGAGATATCTCGGAACAGAACCTGGGCCTACAAGGCAGAGGATTGACACAAATTTAGAGGAAGAAAGATGTCAGACCGAATCCCCCAGTACATAATACACATGCAGTCGGCCCAGCATCTCGTGATGGGGGTTGTTCAGTCGTCGTCTGTTATCCTAGGTAGTTCTCCGGTTCTCGGAATCGGTATCCCCAGATCTTTATTATTATTGGGGGAATACTCTTCGAGTCGGGTGTCAGCATGAACCCGCAACTTTCTCCGTAGAATGTACTATTCTAGCGTGCACCTCAAGTGTGAGGCGGATATTGTCGAAGATGCATATCTACTGTAATGAGCCAAAGTAGCTCAGCTGCTCAGCTCCTCTGGGTTTCGGGCTGTCGCCGTGTATTTATGACCAATCGAAGCTCCACACTCGTTGGCCACTCACTTGCAAAACAAACCATTGACGCCCATCTACTGCACAGTACTTACTTCGATGCAATTGACAACCCTGCACCTTGTCGAAGGGGAAAAGGATCTGCCATTAGCCAACCTGAGTCTCATGACTTCATTCGTTACTAAATTTGTACGATCACTAGCTGGGATGTCGTTGCATCCAGCAAGTAGCCGTGCGGCGAAATATATCTGTAAGGGCGTCTCACTCATCCTCTCCTTCACACGGACTAAGCCGTACATGGCAACGGCCTTATATCTACGGCGGGCAAAGCACCACTGATGCCTACCTACCTACCTACTAACTAACTAACATCCACAGTCGCACCCGCTGGGAAGGAAGCACATGGACAGGCAGAGCAATTCACCAAGGCGGCCCTGACACGCGCCGACCTGGATGCGACGTCTCCGATCCGGCAGTTCCACCGCTGGTTCGCCACGGCGCAGCAGTCCGGCCGCGTCGCGCATCCGGAGACCTGCTGTCTGGCGACCGCCTCGCTGCCGTCCGGCCGCGTGTCCTCGCGCATGGTGTACCTGAAGGAGCTCGACGCCGAGGGCTTCGTCGTCTACAGCAACTTCGGCACGAGCCGCAAGTCGCACGACCTGGCCACCAACTCCTGGACCAGCCTCACCTTCTGGTGGGAGGAGCTCGAGCGACAGATCCGCGTCGAGGGCCGCGCCACCAGGCTCCCGGGCGAGGAGAGCCAGACGTACTACGACACGCGCGTCCGCGGCAGCAGGATCGGTGCGTGGGCCAGCCGCCAGAGCCAGGTCTTGACGCCTGTTGCGGCGGGCGAGGCCGAGGGCGGCGAGGAAGACGACGGCAGAAAGGAGCTCGAGGGCTGGGTGAGGGAGGTCGAAGAGAGGTTCGAGGGCCAGGAACAGATACCTGTTCCGGAGTTCTGGGGCGGCTTGAGGATAGTGCCAGAGTCGGTTGAGTTTTGGCAAGGCCGCCAGAGCAGATTACACGACCGATTCGTCTACACTAAGAAGGAGTCTACTGCGGACCAGAACGATGAATGGACATTGGAGAGGCTCAGCCCTTGATGGAAGGATTGACCGTACCTGGTGATAGAGTATAAATGGATGTACACTTCTGTTCGGCCTCAATCAACCGAGCAGTTTGATGGACTCATAATCAAACCTCTATATGATATAGAATCAAGCGGTAGAGCTGCCCTCCGTTACATGATGTAAAGTAAACATATGATCCTTCCTAATGCGCCCCGGAGCACGTTCCTTGAATGTAATCGCAACGACATAAGGCCCACTCACTTTGTCAAATACGAATAACTCAGAGTGGTTCTTGAGGACATTGCTTGCCATCGCGGCTAATCATGTATTTGACGCATTCGCTCCCATGTTAAAAGCTCGTTATGGACCCGTGCGTCTTGCATAGTTCCTTATGCTAGAAACTACTATGTACCTGCACCAAACCCAATTCCTGGCCCTCGATTGGTCAACACACGTCTTCGCGAGGCACGATACCGAGGGTGTTATTCGACTGTTATCTTTGCCGAGCCAATACGTCCACGCTAACCGCATGCCACCACCATGCTGAAAGATATTGCTCTGAAGATCAATTCATATTTCTCGCTAAGAGGGCTGTAGCGGCTCTAGAAACTCCCCAGGGATGCTACACCCCATTGACGTTCTCGCAAGTAACGTGAGGATACTGGCTATACTATTTGATGGGCCTCGAGTTTGCTTGACGCAGGTCTTGTGTCAATGGCGAGGAATATTCGACTACGGATCATCAGGACACGGTATACCTGTGTTGCCCCGGGTATCCTGATAGAAACTAGGAGTCCTTCAAAAGCAATCCCACTGTGGGGTTTTCGACTTCAACCGGGTATTGCGGCGTCGAGACATGTGTTGGTGTATGAGGCCAAGATACACCATGCGAGCAAAGACGACTGTAGCTCGGTAGATTTAATAATAGCCGAGCTGGACATCCGGGTAGTGTCTGCTGTTACGAGATATCTCGCTTATGGACGTGGATGGCATTGGTCCGAGGCGTTTCCATACCCCAAACGCGAGACAAGGCCGAATATGCAGGCGTATGTTGATGTTCTACTATGTACTTTATAGTGCATTTGGCCGACCAGATTAGGTTTTGATACTACTGTCTACCTAAGACATTACATCCCATCCACTCGGTGTCTTAACTTGATTCACTGCTTTGAACCCCAACATACTTCATGTCGACTTGTTCGAAACCGAGTCTGATTGGCGAAAAGAACCACTCCGAATCCAATGGGGTGCTTGGCCGGACCCTGTCTCACGGGAGAGATCTCTCTGTGTGTATAGATAGAATCTTGGAACCGATTGGGCTTGCATGAAGGGAGAGGTAACATTGACTCCGGGCCCGCAGCTTCGGTCAATTATATCTGCTGTGTGCGCCGGACCTCAAAGCTCAGCTCGCAAGGGACTGGTCCGGACTAGCCAGAGAACTTTCATGTGAGATGAACCCGGGTTCAGCCATCAGCGCAGCCACAAGGGCGAATCCTTCTTAGCCTCCCCAACTGTTCTGTAGTCCGGCGTTCGGTATATCTCCAACATTCGTCCGACGTCGCGAAGGCGAGGTCTCACACAGGTTGATTTATATACAAACTAGCCTGTCCTGTAGGGTTAAACCTGGCTTTCTCTATAATCCATATTGCTCTCTCACTCTGTACTCAAAAGCCGGTAACCTTACTCCTCGACGTTCATTCTTTCGCCACATCGTCACTTCGTATACGTATCCTAAATAGACAGTCGAAATGCCTGGTACTATCACGAAGCACGATGCGATTCCCGGCCCTCTGGGGCTCGCCTCTGCTTCACTCGAAGGAAAGGTGGCTCTTGTAACCGGCGCTGGTAGGTAATTCACTTTTTGTGTCGACCGTTCACCGCACTCGACCAGAGGTGTGGTTACACGGCCATCCCCAACTCCATGTCCGTTTCTCGTCTCGCTTGCCAGGAGTCGACCAATCAAGCGCCGCCGCACTGTCCAAAACAGCCATAACTCCGAAAGGGGCACTGAAACACCCCCACTAACATCCTCTTGTAGGTCGCGGGATCGGCCGAGAGATGGCGCTGGAGCTCGGGCGCCGCGGTGCCAAGGTGATCGTCAACTACGCGAACAGCAGGGAGTCGGCCGAGGAGGTGGTCCAGCAGATCAAGAAGAACGGCACGGATGCGGTGTCAATTCGCGCCAATGTATCCAAGGTGCCCGAGATCGTCGCCATGTTCCAGGAAGCCGTCAAGATCTTCGGCAGGCTGAACATCGTGTGCTCGAACAGCGGCGTGGTCTCGTTCGGCCACGTCAAGGATGTGACGGAGGAGGAGTTCGACCGCGTCTTCGCCACCAACACGCGCGGCCAGTTCTTCGTCGCCCGCGAGGCCTACAAGCATCTCGAGGTGGGAGGTCGTCTCATCCTCATGGGTTCTATCACGGGCCAGGCCAAGGGCGTCCCCGCGCACTCTGTCTACTCCGGCTCCAAGGGTGCCATCGAGACGTTCGTCCGCTGCATGGCCATTGACTTCGGCGACAAGAAGATCACGGTCAACGGCATCGCTCCTGGTGGTATCAAGACCGATATGTACCACGCTGTCTGTCGAGAGTATATCCCCAACGGCGAGAACTTGACAGACGAGGACGTTGATGAGGTAAATCAAATCCAGCTTCGGTCTGCCTTACTATTGGGAAATAGGGGTTTGCTAATTCGATGTTAGTATGCATGCACATGGTCGCCTCTACACCGCGTTGGTCTTCCGATCGACATTGCTCGTGTCGTCTGCTTCCTTGCTTCTCAAGACGGTGGGTGGATGAATGGAAAGGTTCTTGGCATCGATGGGCACGCTATGATGTAAATGAGCACCAGATAAGAAGCGTGTATCTTATTCCATATTGTCATAGATAGGTACAATTAGTGAAAATACGGTCCTAGGGATATACTGTATTATGACTGCGCGACTTTACACTACCATGAGACTAACGAGCACTTATTTCTTATGCACTGTTCTACCTACCCTACGATAAAACGAGGCCTCTGGAACACGCGGCTTGAGAATCAGTAGCAATGCTTTGTGCTTGTATACGGGGTCATCTATCATGCCTAGTCAGAACGCTCCAACTGTAACGTCCTGATGCTTTGCCTAAGATAAGATGCGATGAGCTGCAGAATTATGGCACATGCTGATTACGACGGAAGGTCGCTAATATATCCTGGTAGCTGCTACGGAGAGCCTAACTTTAAGGCATTTCCGTGATCTTGACTCTTAACCGTGGGATAGAGAACATTGAATGCAATACAGTCTCATAACCCGTTAAGTATACCCTACGGGTGCTGCGCCGTGCCTCGTTTAAACGGGGAACGACATACCAACTTCCACACCACAGCGTTAAAGGAGGGTTGCCTGCCATTGGACCTAGCGAGCCTTATCGGCTTTATGGACCCGTCCATTGGTCTGCTCACCGAGCATGGTTATCAAGTAGCTGCCATAAAATAATTCTGACTTTGGACCAAATGCTGGGCACGGTAGTAGTGCGGCACATCTGAAATCTGGAATGGATGGAGCAGGGCTCGGCATGAATAACATGGACTGCCCGCCAGACGCAAAGTTCGATGATTGGACGAATGGTGCTTATACGCTCCGCATCCCATTAAGTTATGATGCATGGGGATCCGTAGCCTTGGAGGCACGGAGTAGTTCAAGTAGATATCTGTCTGCCTAAAATACCTTCCTTCCACTGCCCCTGGCGAATCAGCAGACTTCAGTAAGTCACGTTTGAAATCAGAATGGGTCTCTTTCTTCACGATTTTCATGACGACCCATAATTGATTGGCGGGAGGGCAAATGCGGCCGTCCTGGCGGTGTTCCTGGCGTGCATAGTAGGTGGGCAAAATGAGTTATCGTCTTGGGATGAGCGAGTCGTCGTTCGTGACGTGACGTGACGTTTGGTAGTGGTACTTGTATGCCTACAACTGCCCTCTCAAGTCCTAGACGGCACAGCCCTTTTCCTACTACAGTAGTGTACGGTACTTTCTACGACATCGCCTCCAACCTCCGGCTACGTCGTGACTGGTAACCCCGGATCTGCAGTTAGTTTTATCATGCCACTCTTGCTACCGAATCTAGACTATCACAGGATTCACTTATAAATCCGTGCAACGGGCTATCATTGCGTCTTCGACTCTTATTAATCCTCATTCGATCGAAGGAAAGCTGCTAAAAAGATCGAAGGTCCGATATGTTCGAAGATCCGCATGCGCGCTTCTTTTATGGCTAGCACATGCTGGGGGGGTGTCAAGCGAGCCAATAGTATCCAGACACCCAGCCGATACCCTTGCCGATCCCCTGTCGTGCCCCGGTAGCTGGAAACGAAGGTAGGTACTGTAAGTGTGGACAACCGCAGGGTCAGCCAGTCCCGTCGTCCTCGCCAAGGCGGCAACATGATCTTAGGAACTTCGCCTACTACACAGCACACTCAACGTCTGACAGGATCCTACTTCCGTAATTAATCGAGCATGTCCTCCTCGATGAATATAAATATGGCCGCTTCCGACTCCTGTTGTGCTCCCAAAATGACGGTTGTACAACGAGCTTCTTGTCTCAACAACACGTTCTCAGTACATTCTTCTCTTCTTTCACCATGGTCCAGGGAAACTTGCCAAACGGCTCAGTGCCATCCGTTGGCAATAAATGCGAGTTCAAAGCATACCACGAAACCATCAAGAATGGTGTCCCTGAATCTAAACATGTCCTCGAGCCCTTCGCCGAACAGAGCAAGGGCGATGACAGCACCTCCGCCTTGATTATCAAGAGGACTTTCGAACAGGGAAAGCCCAAGAAGACAATGTTGACGGTCAACTCCCCACACATACTGAGGGCATTTCGCGATGTCATTCGTTCTTACGACCCTGTGCCATCTGATTTCACCTCGTCCCTGACTCTCCATGGGCCCTTCAACATGTTGGTGCACTACTGGGACGAATTGAACGAGTATCGCCAAGCCCTGTCTCACACAAATGAGCGTATGCATCTGGACCTGCTATTTGAATTCATGGATCATGAGCTCAAATCCGATCGCGATAATGCATTGAAGATGATCCAGAAAGGCCAGATCGACTTCAAGAACGCTTGGATCATCTTTCGACCTGGGGACATCTTGTACCGGGAATTCATGGGTGAACCGTGGCTTCTTGTATGCCAGAAGGCAGTGTACGAAGAACACCCAGAGGACGGTTCCTATTTAGAGATTCATGCTGTGGTGTGTATAAAAACTTTCGTGCCTGATCTTTAGTCTCCTTGTCTCGTATGATCTAGCAAGTTCTATGATGTGGGAGTTAAAGATCTCGACTAACGTATTCCTATGCATGCAGTATACAGATCATAACGGCAGCATCACAGGAGATGCAGCAAGCGTTATGAAGCTATGTCAGAGGGATGTGTTTCCCCAAGAGAACCCTGTGGCTATTACGGGGTTGATCATACACCCGCGCAGATTTGTGCCAGTTGGTGACTCTCTTGAACGCCGCCTAAAAGCCAGAGGAGAGAAGTTCCTGTCTTTGAAGGACAGGACCACATTCAGGTACAATGGCCAGGCTGAGTACCTTAAGCCACCACCATTCGAATTTTACGACCCGTCTAATTGTAAATTCCGTGGCGTCTGGTTACCTTACGCGGAGACTGGGAGAGTCGTACTTGACCGCAAGACGTTCGGAGAGGAGCAACGAATGAGCCACGTCAAGGTCAAGCTCGCCGATCCAAAGCCCTGGCTTTGCCCTCCATATACCTTAGGGTATTCTCTCGGTCACAAGAAATGGGTTCGTCTTCTCGTCCAGAACATCCATGACGCGGGTTGGATACCCGATACCTGGGATTCTCTTGTTTTGCCCGAGAAAGAAAAAAGGCTTCTTCGATCTCTGGTCACATCCCACCGGTATTCAGATAACCCTAGAGACCAAACACAGCAGAAGGGTAAGGGCCTCGTTGTGCTGTTGCATGGCACTCCAGGCTCGGGAAAGACTCTCGTAAGAATCCTCGAACCCATTTTCTTCTTGTTTTGGTAACGTTGAGAGCACGAGACTTCCTTTTTGGACCAGGATAGTGTCTAGAAGCTTCCGAAACCCTCATAATCGCACTCCGAATGGCGATAACTGACTCCGAGTGTTCTAGACTGCTGAAGTCGCAGCCGAAGCGTCCAAGAAAGCACTAGTTGCTACTTCAATTGGAGAACTCAATCAGACGTCTAGGCAAGTTCCTATACATCTGTGCTCCTCCCGCTTATGCTGACTTAACAATTTCACAGTCCTTTGTCTGGCTCACAGGCCTTCGAGAAAGAGCTCAAGAAAGTCCTCCAATATGCCACCATATGGCAGGCAGTCGTTTTGCTTGACGAGGCCGACGTTTTCCTAGAGGCACGGACGGATAATAGTTCCGATCGAAACGCCCTAGTTGCTAGTAAGCTTACACTCTTCCTCTAGTGTTTCCTGCACTCAAATTATACGCCGTCTCCTCTCCTTTCTGCTTTCTGCTTCGGGTCACGTTCGGAGATTGTAAGTTAACACGGACCCCTCCCCATAGCATTCCTTAAGGAACTCGAGTATTTCAGCGGTATCGTTTTCCTGACGACAAACCGGGTGAACTCGTTCGACAGGGCAATGAAATCGCGCATTCATCTCGCACTTGGATACTCACCTCCCGAAGCGAATGTACGTCGTCAGATTTGGCTACGCTACCTCGCCACCGTTCCCGCGAACCAATCGGTCATCAAAGCCAATGACGTCGTGGATCGACTAGTCACCGCAGAGCTCAACGGTCGAGAAATTGCTAATGCTGTTAACACGGCGTGCACTATGGCGCGTTTCGAGGGACGGCCTCTTGCTCTTGAACATCTAGAGACTGTCCTTGCAGTTCGGCAAACATTTGATGTCAGTTTTGAGGGGTAAGGGTAAGAAGTGAGATGACGCTCGGAGGGTGCGTTGGGGTTTGGTTGGACCAGATTTGAACCTTGACAACTTAGGTCAATGTCTCGTCGTTGGAGCACATAGATAGAGTCCTTAGAATTCAACATGAAGATTCTAACTCTGATGAAACTCTTCGAGACCGCAAATGCAGGTGACAAGGCAGTCGCCGATATGCCTCCGCATGCGTTCTTCATTGCTTTCCTTGGGCACGCCAACAAGGGGGCGGGAAGACGAAAATGCCCAAATCGATGGCCATCCTGACGCGTCTAAGCTTGGAAACTCTTCCAGTCTCTTTTCTAGCTGCTTAACTGCCACTATAATAGCATATTAGTGGCCGTCCTCATGCCTGGAACAAAATCAATATATATATATATATGTAATAAAATGGGAATTAAGTGATTAATTCGAACTCTTATGGTATGATAATGCTGGCAAATAATGATTCACTATGCCGTATCATGTCGGCCTTGACTCCGATATAGACTCCGATATAGATATGCCCCTCCGCGCTGATGTTAGGTATGATTTCTACACCAGGGCTGTCTCGAATTCTCTAGATTAAGACGAATTTCGGGTCACATCCAGGCATAGAGACTAATGCCATGTCGGGTCCTACCTTCATTAGGTGGTAGGCTGAGATAAAATAAAATTAAAAAGAAAAGGGAGGGAGGGGGACGCAGGTGGTATTATATGAATAGGAAAGGCCAACTAGCAACCCACATACAAACATTACACGTTACTGTCGTGAGTTCCTTGACCCACCCGGTATAGAAAACCGATCTCCCTGGTTGTGCTAAGATCTCGACTGATTCTTGGATAGTAGCATCGAGATGGCCCTCGCCGTTGTCCTTATTCGAATCAGTTTTGAAGTCAACGGCTCGAATCGGGAGCTGCAAGTGTGATGGGATACTATCGCCGTGAATTGACAAAGCGCGGAGCTCTTCAATCCTTTGCTCGCGGGTCAACGAGTCATCAGGGGTAAGAAGGAGATGAGCGCGGGCATTCTCTGTGGCGGTCCCCATAGTGTGCACAATTCGGGCAAGGGACCTCGCTGCCTCTCTCGTGCAAACTAGTGTATGGTGGCTCAAGAGGGAACAAAGCTTAGGTATAAGTGGATCACCGATCTCGAGGTCAATGTGGTCTTTTTGGGACTGGCCAAACCAGGATTGTTTTGTGACTTGGAAATGAGAGATGTCAGATGTGAGAGCTACTAGCACCGAAGTGTCGATGTTGAGCTCTGCGGTGATACTCCTCCTCGGACTTGGTACCATTTCGTAAAGCAAGTTTTTGGACAGGGATGGCGGGGGTGGTATCGCATTGCCACAAAAAACATTAACGCCCATATCTCGACAGAACTTGACAATTTGGTCAATTTCAGCATGTTCTCCTTCAAATATCCGGGGCAAGACAAGACCAGGAGTTGGGCTAGTGTTCCGAATCTGATGGCCTTCAGCTATCGTCTTCAAAGTCCGGGCCAACTTCACTAAGGGAACATCGGAAAAATCCTGAGTGGCGCCATTCGTTGACTCGCTGTCATCGCTATCTCCGCAGTATACTGCCTCTTTTGCCATATCGAACAACAGTCTTCTGTTCGTGATGGTTGAGACTTTATACCAAGTCAGTCCTCCGTCACAGATAACGTCAATGCGAGCTGAGCGACCATTTTGGTTTCGCTTGGGCTCAGATCCGCCCTGGCTCATGATATCTTTAATGCGGATGCCAGGGGCCAGGATGCGGCGTTTAAACGGGCCGCTGAAAACCGGGTGTCTTAGCTTGACAATATCCTTGGAGCCTTTGGCAGTATCCCATACAGCGTGTAGATAAGGGAAGTTGGAGGAGGAGATGCGGTGGGCGGCGAAGGGGTCTTCAGAACCAATGTCCTTTCTCAAGACTTCAATCTCGGAAAGCACATCGTGATAGAAGGATACGTGCATGTGCTTCGGGAACTCTTGAAAGTAGCCCTCGTAAACGTCGGCAAGGTGCTCTGCGAACTGCTCAAGCTCGGCTTGTAACTTGCTGGCTCTGAGTAGCGCATCTTCCGTGTCTGACCCTGTTGAAGGCGTAGGTTCGTCTTGGCCAGAATCGGTACTATGGGCGACGGTGCCTATAGTCATTTTTAAGGTGACGGTTATCCCCGAGACTTAAGTGCGCGGTAGCTACCTACAGTACTGTATTAGTTGACCTATCACTTACCAGGTAGCACCGTACATACATACATGTAAGGTACTTACTTACCTTAGGTAAGGGGTATGATCATCTGTAATGCAGGTGCAGTAGGTACATAGTATGAAATTGCCTGTAGAGGCCCAATCCGGAGCGCCCCACAATCAGGCACAGGCCACCTACCTTCGAGCTAACGCTCGGTAGCGAAGTCTTCGCGTCTTTCAACAAACACCTACTTCATAGACATGGCTCTTCGATGTTGCCCTGCTCATGTCATTATGACGATCCCTCGGGTTCTATGGGAATTGAATAAGCACTTTGCCGAAACAATGTCCCGATGCCTCAATTGGGCCCCTGGTGGCGCCGGAGCGCTTCGCTGCCGCTCGTCTCTCGCAATTCCGTCTTCTGTGCCCCGGATCCGAAAACTACCAACAGCACTTGCTTCAAATTCAGGAGCGATCTCCCGATGATCAAGCGCCCAAATGCTATGCCCTTACT
Source organism: Xylaria acuta (assembly GCA_022495125.1). Classification (NCBI taxonomy): domain Eukaryota; kingdom Fungi; phylum Ascomycota; class Sordariomycetes; order Xylariales; family Xylariaceae; genus Xylaria; species Xylaria acuta. The sequence continues at coordinate 604,798 of MU383096.1, forward strand.
TGGTATATTGTCTGGCGGGTGATTTCCATGCGTTTCAGACGGGCTCATAGTGATCTACGAACGATCCCCGTACAATCGACGGGATGTTTCCACGGGATAGCCTCGGCTTGGAGACGCGATCAGGACTTGGTTGCGTATGATAGTCCGATGCTTTAAGCCACCGTGTGATTAGCCGAAAGCTTATAGACACAGAACGGGCCCAATGCTGGTTTGCTGTAAGGACATATCTTACACCTTCATGAATCTCCCGTGCCTCGTGTGTCCATACTTTCAATAAACGGGCATGTGAAGCTAGAGAGATAAACATGGAACTTCCAATTGTCGCGAATCACGAAAATCACGTCTCAAACAACGCGCTGGATATAGTGTGCTCTTCCATAGCATAAGGTTATTTGCCATGATGATTGTCATCGGAAGAATAAGACGCTTATATCTTCAGAGCCATATCGCTGAAGGGTGCGGACAAGATGGCTTTAAAACGAGAACAATGGCAAACGTAAAGTTCTGGCCCTTTATTAATCAAATTCGTACCTAGTAGAGTCACGATGAAGCACATTCCTTTGCTTCTGCTACTAATCGCGGACACTGTGACGGCCACGGTTCGCCTTGGTCGGCGTGAAAGCTGCTCTGACCTGCGCATTTTTGGCGCTCGCGAGACCACAGCGCCGCCGGGTTTCGGTACAGCGGCCACTGTCGTTGGCCTCATTCAGCGCTCATACCCGGCTGCCTCGGCTGAGTCTATAATCTACCCTGCTGCAGGAGGGAACGTGTATGGAGCGAGCGTTGCCGCAGGAGTCCGTGCGGTAGCAGCCCAAACCAATTCTTATCTTCAAAAATGCCCCAACACCACCTTGGTGATGGTAGGGTATTCGCAGGTTAGTCCTTATTATATGGGATAACCCCGACAGAGATACTGCTGACGCAAAATATCAGGGCGCACAAATCGTTGATGATGCTTTCTGTGGAGGACCGGATGGTTTCTCACTAAATACGACCAGAGAAAGTGTGTCCGCTGGAGTTAGTAGAATGGTAGCAGCAATCATTCTGATGGGTAATCCGCGTCATGTACCTGGAAGGGTGGGAAATATTGGCAACGCAACAGTCGGAGGCGTACGTAGGCATCGTCAAAAACATGCAAACTACTAAGCTAACTTGATGGGTACAGTTCGCTGCTCGTCCCTTTGGGTATCGATGCCCGGCTTTCGCAACTTTAATTCGCTCCTATTGCGACGAGGCTGATCCGTTCTGCGCTAAGGGGAATAGTAGTGCCACTCACCAGGGTTACGGGCAAGTCTACGGCCAGGACGCGCTCGAGTTCGTCACGCAGAAACTAGCCGTAGTCAGTACATCTATCAGCGATGCTGCGAGACTCAAGCGAGATGGCGTGTTGGCCGTGATAAGCTCGCTTGCGCTTATCTTGTCTTATATATCAATTTAATATATACCATATCTTATTTGATCTCTCCTTCCGGTGTCACGAGACATTGAGCTCGGGTTGATGGAGTCCAGGTTCCAGTAAGTAGGTCCGGGAAGGGTCTGCTTGGGAGAACAACAGGTGTGGCATAGGTTTGTGCCTAATGTACAGGAAGAAGTAGGGATAAATGGTGCACTATCAACCCTAATGCCTCCAAAAGTTGCAAGCGCGGCGGGCTTTGGGTAGCTCCAACTGGACTGGATTGTAGTTTGGCCGACTAACCAACAATTCATTTGTGATGAACCCAAACCAACGAGAAAGCGCTAGAATACGCAGAAAAGCCCGGAAGCCGAGTAGGCTCGATGCATTTAAAGTAACGAGATATCCCTAAGAAACGATAACCTAAACCAAACAACGTCAACACTCAAGAGATTTATTTGGCGTCGTTAAGTACTCTCCAACTATTACTTCCGGAGAAAAATCGGCCTAGGCAGGATGAAGTCGATTCTCGCTTTCTCGTTATGGCTGCTGAGCGCCATTTTCGTAAGCGCAGCCTACAATTCAACAGCCTCTAGCAATGTTGCCGTCTATTGGGGTATGGCCGGCTATCCTATGCGTATATATATTTGTATCTAGTTACTCACGATAACTAGGCCAGAATTCCGCAGGCGGTGCAAACACCCAGGAGTCACTAATCCAAGTGTGTCGAAGTAAGTTGACCGACTATAGTCTATACCGTCTATCTTCCACCAAGCGTGCTAACACAATATTCCCCAGCCAAACCAGATGTTGATGTAAGTGCTTATTCAATAATATGTCCATACCTGGCTACTAAGCGTCGTACTAGATCATACTTCTGGCTTTCTTGACGAGCGCAACGAATATAGACGGGGGTCTCAACTTCGCTAATTCGTACAGACCTACACAGTAAAGCCTCAATCCCGTTTTCGTTGGCTATGATAATGGTACCTAACATTGAGTAGACAAGAGATCATTGAATGCCAGAGCCAGCACAATAGTACGTGTCCTAGGGTCACCCATCTTCCTTCTAGTATAATTTTATGCCGTATATACTATATGCGGAGCAAGTTCTAACGCCTTATTCTTAATAGAGACCATACTTCTATCTCTTGGGGGTCAAATTACCGATGGCACCTGGTCTTTCATGAGCCAGGATCAGGCGATGGACGCCGCGAATAGAATATGGGCAGCCTTCGGGCCGGCATCGCCAACCGGACAGTCAACTCGACCATTCGGATTAGCCAGTGTTGATGGCTTCGACCTAGATTTTGAGGCTCCTTACTCTAACGTACATGTGTTCGCCCAGCAGTTACGGAATCTCATGAAAAAGGCTGGGATGGTGAGACGCCAGAGATTCTACCTGGCTGCTGCGCCGCAGTGTCCATTCCCTGATAAGAACCTTTATTCCATTCTATACGGAGACGCGACCATGGTTCTAGATTTCGTTTTCATTCAGTTCTACAACAACGCGGCCTGCGATTTGCGAACCCCCGACGGCTTTGAAACGAGCCTGGGGGCCTGGCACTCAGAATGGGCGGAAAAGACTGGCGCGAGAATCTTCGTGGGAGTACCCGGTGCGGCGACCGCCATCGGCGCGGAGAACAGAGAATCGTATATAGAAGGATCTGTACTTGCAGCCGGTTACATCGGGACGGCACAGTCATTCCCCAGCTTCGCTGGAGTCATGATCTGGGATATGAGTCAATTGGATAGCAACACCGCATTCCTTCCTCCGATCGTGGACGCACTCAGTCGACCAGTCCCTAGAGGTGAGGCTCCTATTGGATGGGTTCCCGGCGACCGGATACAGGCACCTAGGCGCAGACATAGGCACGCGAAGAAGATACGAGAATCTAGATCAGATGCAAATTTATAGCGACATGAGCATAGGGGTTTCTTAGATAGACAGGTTCATCTTCCGAAATACCCAATAAATTACGTTTCACCACAAGAAAGCCTTGGTCCTCATCACCAACTCGAAACCTGCGTGGGCGAGTTGATCTTCGCCCGGCCGACCAATTTGTATAATTCACGACGTCGAGGTACCGTTGTAGGGACATAAGCTGTACTTGTTGACGAGCTCATCCAAGCCATCGGTGCAACCGTAGCATGAGCACATCTGTAAGACGTATTTCGTAAGCCGCCGACCACTTGAGACTTGGCCTGAGCTGATTGATACTTCCTTCACGCTCGTAGCATCATGCCATATAGCCTAGACCGGGGCTTCATCGTATCCGCCCAAACGAAAATTTTTTTTTTTTGGTGGGATATGCCTCGCCACTTCGTATGCCCTTCCTACCGCTTGGTGTAAATTCTCTTGCTCTTTCTCCCAATGCCTGCTGGCCCTTCTACCTAGGCCCTGGCTTCCCATCTCCGAAATGAAAGCGCGGTTCGGGAAATGATAAGAAATAACTCACCAGCTCCGGCGGATCCACGCACTTAAATATATCTGCCGGGTTCTTGCTGGCGCCGTCCCAGCCGAGAATGATTGCATTGTAGCAGGCGCTGGCATCCATTACGGGATTGCAGGTGTAGTCTTGGATTTGGCACGGGCCGGTGGTTGCAATGGCCGCCGTCGCAAGCGCAATAAACACTGACAGGGTCGAAGAAGAATGCATCTTCAAATGGTTAGGTGATTTTTGGTTTTCGACGCTCGTTTGATGTCGTGAATAGTTCGATTCGGATGTCCGGCCGGGAAGTAAAGAAAATAGATACGGATTTGTTTAACTTTGCTGTATGAGCGTAGATAATTTCACCGAGGAATATATAATTGTCTAAAGCAATATAAAAACCCAAGGATATAGCTAGATATTATACTCGGGCCGTTTGCGCTCTTGGGTGGCGAGTATCCCCTATCTCCCCTTCATTAGAGTGAAGCTGAGCTCAATTGGAGCCCCTCAAAACGCCGAGAGAAAATATAATATAGATGTCGAATCAATGTCGGACCTCGAACCTGGGATACCAATTATAGACTGCGGGTGTGACGGACGCATATTTAGCCTGGATCGTCAATCTCCGTGTGGAGCGTCGGTAGTTGGCAACCTTCGACGCTAGAAAGCAAGGGCCAGTATGCGCGATTCAGTATCTACTAAGACTTCGAGATTATTGTCATAGGTATTAAACTTAATGGTATCGACTATCAACTGAATGGCAACTGCGTCGTGGTGCATGGTGTTAGTTCTCGATCGCTGCGTAATCAGCAGTTTGTTAGTGCTACTGCTGCCGTTCGTAGATACTCATCGATAGTCGCAAACTGTACCGGAGACAATACCGTGCACGGAGATCTGCTAAAATATCCTGAAGGTAGCATTATCGCCTCATGGCTAGCTGTATGCTTCAGAACTACTTGCCTCTTCAGCTCTTTCCCTGGTTCATTGTTCAGCGTGTTGGCTTAGACGCGTGCTGGAAAGTCCTTTATTACAACATACTATCAGTGGCTTGCGAGTTTGGAGTGGGTTTGTATGCTCGTTTCCGCCTCTGATTCTCGCCCACCCAGGTTTTTCTTCCTAGGTGTGCATATCCGATCAATAGATATTGCACTGCTAGTTCTCCGGAAAAATTACACGCAGATTCGACTGGGTTCTTAACCATATAGCCGTTCAATGGGAGCCTATCAAACGGTTAATCCTCGTGGTTAGGCTTGTGGTTTCCTGCGCCCTCGATAAAGTCATTACAGGCGTCACGTCGAGCATCGGGCCCCTAGTGGTTTCGAGTTGTTGTATCCGTGTTGGAACTGGAAGATGATGGCGAAATCAATCTGAATCTATGTAGATTTTCGAAAGAGGTTCATAGAAATGACATGAGACCTTTATATTCTGTTTCAGTATACCCTTTATTTGACCAATCTTGGCGGTTGCATCTGCTCCTATAGTGCAATTGCAGCGGTGCCCAACAGCTCCCTATATCTGTAGTACGTAAGCCATTAGTCCCCTCGATCCCCAGTCCTTCCCACCACGCAATTAGTTTTGTAACCCGATTCAGAACCACTCTTCTTGAACCCAACAAGGAGAGTCTCATAGAGAACTCAAAGCTCCTTACTGCCGTCATCATCCAACCGTGTCGGATCATCAAGATCAGCAAAAAGCTTGACGCCCCATCCTTTCCCAGGATCATTCATCCTTACCTTCTTGTCTTGCTTAGCGATGTCCCTCATCTCCCTCTCCGCGAACCTAATATCCAAGGCGCTCAGATTCTCAATTATGTACTTCTCGTGTACGCTCTTCGGGATGATGACTGTGCCGCGCTGGTGTCCCCATGCCAGTATGGTCTGTGCAGTTGTGGCATTCTTCTCCTCAGCCAATTCCACCCAAAAGGGGTCCTTTAAGATTGGTTCCAACTTGTTGTTGCCCTTGTAGACAGGGTTGGTGTTGGCTAGCGGGGAATACGCAATCACCTTCACGCCGATGTCCTTGTGATAGTCGACGAACTCTTGCTGCTGAAGGTAGGGATGAGTCTCAAATTCGTGTGCGTACGGGCAGATCTGGCAGATATCCATGATAGTCTCAACATCCCTCTTGGAGAAGTTCGAGATACCAATCTTCCTCGTCAGACCCGAGCGTGCGATGTTCTCCATTGCGCGCCAAGTATCTACGATCGTAGTGTTCTCGTCTATCGTGTCCCCCCCAGGAATAAAGGCAACCGGCCAGTGCATGAGGTAAAGGTCCAAGTATCCGACACCGAGGTCTTTAACTGACTTCTGAATGGCAATTGTCGTCTCAGTCGGCCGATGATCTGCATTCCACAGCTTGCTCGTTACCCATAGCTTGTCACGAGGGACATTGGCTGCTTGAATCCCCTTTCCAGTCTCATCTTCGTTCTCTGGGGGCGTAGTCAGCTCCGGATACTCGAGATTCCCAGGACTGGCGTAGACAAACTGTATATCAGCGCGGCATCTACGTGACTGTATCCCGACTTCAACGCAAATTCAACAGCATGGGCGACCTTATCCCTATCGGAGAGCCAGGTCCCTATACCTACTGAAGGTATCTCAAGGCAAGTAGCGTGGTGTTCCGTTCTCGCTGGCGGTACAACAGTTGGTAGGCAATATTGAACCACGACGAGGTAGACGGCGGCGCTCACAAGAAGTGCGGCGAATACGGCTCTGAAGACTGGCATTTCGATCCCAAGCAACCTTTTTCAGTCATCACGGTATGTTAGTCGGATAATTACGAGAACGCCGTCTCGGTCTTGAGTTTGGGGTTCTGGTGGCATTAATTGGAGAATCATGATGACATCATCGAACCCCTCGAAGACGAACAATACGTAGGTCTATACATGCTTCGTTTCACCGCGGTACATAGCGTTTTATACAGCGTTTTATACATGAAAAATATAAACTCAATTGGATTGCAAGGCCGATTCGTCCAGCATGCCATATTTGCTTACAGAGGTCTAGTCGTTAGATGTGCATACTAATACGGTCCGGACTTGTCTGGCTTGAAAGTGCCCGTAAAGAGACATTCACATAACAATTATCGACTACCTAGGTACTGTTGTGGAATATCCATATTACTGTCTATAGTAAGGAGGTTTGACAGGCCCGCCAAATAGACATCAAATTGCATCGGTATGACGTGGCATGCAGACACCAGGCCTCGATGACATATATGTATGACCGACGATGTGTGCCCACTGTTAAGCTGCTTCCGATGCCTTTGACATCAATCTCACGACGCAACAGCTCAATTCGACGTTCAAAGTCTCATATATTCATCCTAGCCCTAAAAACTTGATCGCCATGTCAGCGGGGCACCCAAGTACAGGAACCCCCGGCACATACGATGACGGGGACGAGCACAACTACTCCCGCGAAGCCATTCACGACGAACAGAGACACCATTTGTACAACGTTGAGGGATACAAGCCAAGCAAGTCACATGCCAAGACGTCCTGTTCCGAAAGCCCCAAAGATTAACTAGTTGCGAGCAGAGGACCAGAACAGAGCCATGGACGCGATGCTTGACGAAGATGTACGATCAACCGGTCTATGCTTCACGAACAGCGTTCATTGACCGAGTCTTCTAGACCCGAGCCCGAATCAAAGAACGATCTAAGACCGATCCGCTCTATCCCGTATGTAGCTCCTTAGCCGCTCTGCAATGCTACTTCATGCACGTATTGACAATGTGATTGTAGGCCACCATGCACGGCAACCAACCCTCGCGGGGTGCTCAACAGGATGCTGAGATACAGGCTGAAGAGGCTGAGGTGATTAGAAAGAAACAGGAGAAGACAGATGGCTTGGCAGGAAAGAAACTCGAGCACAAATCCGCGAGGGACCACTGATTAGGAAGCTGGGCGGGATCTCCCCAAACTGCGTCCTCATGATAGAGGGTGTACGTTACGCGGAGAAACCACACATATGTATTATCAACAGCCGACTGCCTAGCCTCTCACGAGGTGACTGATCTGATCTTCTTTTGCGGAGTCTGCACGCCGATGATAATCATATGACTTCCCTGTGTGTTGCACGTTTCACCTAATTCTCACTGAATTCAGACGAAGCACCATGCCCCGCATTCAATTCCGCAATAAAGTCGCTACAGGTATCTCTCGCTCTCGTACTTGGGCGGGCTAATTTTAGCCAGTGCCATCAAGCAATTCTACATACTCTAAAAATCCAAGCGCACAACAGAACGATCGTTAAACTCGCGATTTAGAAATGATCATATCCACTACAGCAGCCAGGAGTTAAGTAAACTATTGTGACGCGGATTATTAGATTGTATCTCTGATCAGCGTAGCCCTTGCTGGAGATTCACCCTCGCAGCACCGTAATGTTTGAGAAATCGCCCCCAGACCGCATAGCACCCCTCTTCGCCAATTTTCTCGAGCTCACCAACGGCGATGGGCCAAAGCACTTCAATTTCAGGCGTCAGTAAGGTATTTCTCGGCAAGTATTTTAATGGAGTGGTAAAGAAAAGAGAAACTAGGTAGTTAAATAAAAAGCATCCGACTAAGATAGGGGCCAAGAGAGTGTGACTCTCCGAGATACTCACCTCTACTAGCTCCACCTTCCCATCCAATGGGCATCTCCTTACCACGGATCGCATCAAGCTCGGGCGCCGCGCTCATGTAGCCCGGGTCCACCATATTCATAGCCACACGAACAGTTCTCCAGGCCTCGGCGGCCTCGGTCTCGGTGATCATGCTGAGGGCCGCCTTGGACATGTTCGTGTGCACGTGCTTGCCGTTCTTGGCCGACCAGGCGCCGCGATCCGTCTGCTCGAAGATCCCCTCGCGCGACGACACGTTCACGATGAAGCCGTGGGCGTGCCCTGGTGATGGCGCGCTGCCTCTGCTGCTGCCGCTGCTACCACTACTACTATCAGACATGACGGGAAGCAGCTCGCGCACCGGGATCAAGGGAACGAAGGCGTTCACGGAGTGTGCGGAGATGACGTCTTTGTAGGGGATCTCTGCCAACGACTGGACCCAGGAGGATCCTCGCGCGGGTTCGTCTACCGCTGGGGGAGTGTCTGTCGCCAGCTGTCGTGTTGTAAGACCTTCGATACTCGCCGTATTCCCAGCCCGTACTTTCGGTACGTAAGAAGTGGACAGCAATAAATAAAATAGCTTAGTAGAACCTTTTAAACGTTCTTCTTTTCTCACTAATAATATCTCTTTCTCGATGCTGTCTGTTAAGGTCTGGGCGGCATTATTAATTAGTATGTGCAAAATGCCTCCCCATCTTTGCACGATGCAACATATTTCTCGCGCAAGCTCGAAAGCGTCCCTTACCGAGCAGAAATCAGCACCGATAATTGCCAATCGATCTATCCACTCCTCGGAATCTTTCTCGGCCCGGTAGCGCAAAGGAGCATCGTAGGGATACCGGGTTAAAGCTATAACCTTCGCGCTCGTGTTACGGCTGCGACTTTACCCGCTAGAAAGAGCTTAAGGGGTAAAAAAAGCTGAAAGCCGGCCAGGTTAAAGTTCCCGCAAAAGGGGCACATAGATAAAATAGTCCGGTAAAGCCTAGTAATTTACCCACCACATATGTAACAGTCACGCAATGCTACATGCCTACTTCGGGATGCAAGATAGTTCTGGACCGTTACTTTCCACGGCTTGCCGTCCTGCTTGTTTTGTTTCTCGGTTAGATTCTCGACCTGAGCGAGAATATGAGCGAGGATTTCGCTCCCACTCGCATTGGCAGAGAGGGTCATTTCTTTGAAAAGCCGTTGCAGCGCGTTGGCGGTGGTGACAAGATCTCGCTCAGGAACGCTATGTTTCACTGAATTGTCTTGAGTTTCTATTGTTGAAGCTTTCAATATCTTAATGAGACTGTCAGTATCGTCTCGAGCAATTTCATCGGCAATTATAGATCTTCCATCTTCTGGAGTTTTACGAGCTGGTGCGCCTTTAAGTAATCGACGGATCTCTGAAACCTTGGATTCATAAAGTAGCTGTAATAAGTCGTGATTGCATTGACGATACGGTGCAAGTAACTGGGCAATCGCAATAGCCCTTGGTGAGGGCCAGGGTGACATATAAAGTGCGAGAAGACTCGGCAATTTTGATGAGGAGCGATCTCTGCGGTGCATAACTGGCGAGCTACAATGCGAGGAGATTCATATTCAACGAAGAGCCGATAATCGGACGGATCAACTGGGAGCCTATGTCGTAAGATAGGCAGCTGGGTAGAAGCTACTGACCGCGTGATATCGGGGAATTCTTTCTTCGATCCCGAGAGTATCCTTTTTTTCAACTACAACTTTGAATAAGCCCAGACACCATTCAAAAGGAACCAGTGTCGGGTGCGGGTATCTAAATCGATACGGTGTGCGTTGCAATTTCAAGCCCTTATCCCCAAATGCGAAATGGACTCCTTTGCGGTTCCACCCTGGGATTCTGCGGCGCCGTCCTACATCAATGCGTAATCTGGCTAGGACGTGTGCCTCGCTGGTTGGCAGTTCCGGAGCGTCAACGACCTTAAGGAATCGTGAGAAGCGTTCGTACAAATCAGCTAACGTCTCTAGCTCAGCTGACTGTGCCTGAAAGAGTCGGAAAAACGCATTCTTGAGCTCAAGGATGATCTTTTGGGTATGTCTAAGCTGCGGTCACTATGCCTGATTCGCCGGACGAGATCCCCCGCGAACGGGTCCGACGGCTGCTAATACCAGTCAACGGCATGAACCCAATATATCAGGATGTAGGGGGGTAATACATCTTCTCTAGGCCGGGTAACTGGTCCAGCCCACCCAGCAATTATACTATCTACTGGTAGATAGCAGAATACGGCTTGGAGCTCTAGTGTTGCCATCCAAGTTCCTTTGTGATTTTGGAGGCCTAATAAAGTAAAGAGACAACTATGCAATTCCGCCCAGAGACTGGAAAATGATGGTATTCTAATGCGGGTTAGTGGTGTCGAACCCTGTGTATGGAGCTACATCTGTCCGGACCTTTGTTGTCCACTGAGTCGGATTCGCAATATGCGAGAGCACACCCCGCCATGGTTCAAATTTGTAGGCCATTGCCTGAACCCAACGTTGGCGATACTGCACCGATGCCAATTAGTCGAGCGAAATCCATAGGTACTCGATATCATCCGTTTCCTCGCCAAGGAGGTGCACCCAGCGCGAGTAGTATCGAATGGCGTCACGCAGGCGGCTCCCAGATCCGGGCAAGACAAATAGATCTAGGGTACGCAGGAACGGGAGCTCCTTCAGAATTGGTTCGATCAACTCGAACGGAAGAGCTTCTGGGTCCTGCGCAGTGCGCGCGAGAAGAGGATCTTGTAGTGGCCTCTCCATGGCGGCCAATAGTTCAGTGGTGAAATGGAGAAGTCTGATTCAAGACGGTTGGGAATTGCCTGTAATGATGCTTCGCCTATCTCGAGCGGATGGAGAGGGCGAAAATATAAGAGTTCCACGTATGAGTCACCAGCTGCATGACTCACAGAGTTAGAATTGGATCAGTGAGGCTAATATGTTCGGTTGATATGTTCGGTTGACATGTTCGGTTGTTACTTCTAGATCCAGACCTTACTCAACGTGTTCCTTCGAGGGTGTTGTTTATTTAGTTTAAAAATGTATTTTCGCATCATTTATTTCAATGCCCTCGGGCTTATACGAAGAACACTTAAACACCTGAATCTAGTGGATTCTCTACTGAGGTTATAAAGACAGCTGGAATTCCTATCAAGGAGTTGCTGCATCATTGACTGTCACGAGTTTGGCATTAATGTAGAGGGTATGAAGCCCACAAATACGTGTCCTGGTCTGCTATTGTGACGAAAGTAAAATCTAAAGAATGATAATGATGAAAATGCTTATCAGACGGCCCTCCTCACCTTCCAGAACGCCCACAACTCCGCACCAAGATACACGATCGCTTGATGTTGCCCGACATAAAAGATCCCATCTGGAAATTACGTCGCCAATATACACCCCAAAAAGCTTTCTCAATGCTGGCAATACATACGGTGAGTGCGAAATCGACTTTTTCTCTGGTCAATAACCAATACAATTGAGTATATAACTATGCCTCTAATAGCATCTATTCAAGAATACTGGTAGAGTTGCTGTTCAAAAATTTCGTCTTTGCCTTGAACGTATTCATGCTTATTCATACCCGGCACCTCGTTGCCAAGGACTGGAATTCTGCGCTCGGGACATAGATGGATTGGGCGGACTCGCAGTACGTGGAATTTCACTATCCCGGAACGAAGAGGAGGAATGTTGATCAACAGAATAGCGACCACGGTCGTTGTGTCCAGTGCTTATAGTAGAGGTGGTTGCCACCGACGCCGGGGCAGCCCGATTCAGAGACTGCGGACGCGAGCGCGGTGCTTGATGAAATGAGGGTGGCTGGAGGGACTCGTTATCATCCAGCCCAGACCCGTATCCTGCCTTCTCGCCACGGGCAGTCATTGCTAAAGCGTCGAGCTCGCCGGTTGCAGCCAGCTGACTTTGCGACTTCATGAACGAGGTTCGGTCATCGGCCATGAACTTGTACCGGCCGTCGGGGTTGTCGGTCCAGAAGACAATGGCAGTAGATATGATTAGCACGAGAAGCAAAATCAAGGTGGTGGCGGCGTTTAGGATCCATAGAACAACACCAACCACACCGGTGACAATGTCTGGTTGATCAAAGACCTTGGTGAAGATTAACAGAAAGATGGCGTTGATGAAGTTGACAGCACAAATAGCGATATTGAAAGAGTTGATCTTTTTGTCCATCCATGGTCGTAAGACGGCGGCTGCTATAAGAGCACCTGCCTCAATAAGCAGCAATGCAATGGCTTGAACGGTGCCAGCGTTCTGAGCAAAAGCGATGAAAAGAGCCTTGACGATGGTGTAACCGAGCACTGGGACGATAAAATAATATGCAGAAGCACGGAATTGAATGTAGAGAAATCCTAGACGCAAGTCAGTCATGCACTGCAAGGGTGGAAATCACGGGATGCAGCAATATATTTATCTCGAAAGTACTCACCCCATTTATTCAGAGTCTGAGGGTCTGAAAAGAGGATATAGGCAGGGTTCCTGTGCAAGGCAACTGAGCGATGAGCGATCCGGATCAGTTTGTACGAGGCCCATACTAAGCCAATATTCACATATAAGAGGAAGAATACGGCTAATACTACTTCCGCCGCCGAGTCTCGCTGAGTAAACTCCCACAAGCAGAGGATGGTCACTGGCGCATATCCAATGAGGGTGATACGAAAGAGGATGCCCTTGAGCACAGTTACTAAGATTAATTGTCAGTATCTCTCTGGAATGTACCAGTTCGGTTCGAGACAACAGGATGAGGCACTTACGCCATTCATTGCGGAAGTCTAGAAACGTGTCGCCCTTAATCCATCGAGCCTTCGCGGCAAGTTCGCATGTTCCTTTGAAAAGTGCAACAATAATTGCGGCGAAAACCATAACCACATAGAAAGAAACGATGCCGGTAAGGAAAATATTTGTCGTCTCAATACCGGCCCGGAAGGCCACGCGTTGGATACCATAGACGATGTAAGTGCCGTAGCTGGTTCGCACATTTCCACGCTTCGCGAGACTTGTAGCATGATTCGACAGAGAACGTGGCATCATTGCCTCCGCACGCTTGAATAGACCTACGCCTGGTGCGATAGGAGATTCCGACCGTTTCTCAACTTGAACTGATACAGTAGCTAACGTGTCAATTATTCTTGCTGCGGTACCGCCAGTCGAGCGTTGGTACCATGTAAAGATACTTTGCACTATGGACAGCCATGTTAGTGATGTGTTTCATAATAACAACCGCATGCCATCCAACACTCGCCGAGTGGCCTATGTGAGCAGTGGCCAAGAGGGCAACGCTTCCTCGGGAGTTTGGGGTTAATGTTAACGTGTCCAAAACTTACAGAAATCAACATTGACAATACCCAAGCTCCACTGGAAATCCTGAGTCCACGATTGAACAACTGGAGGGAGCGGGATTCCGACAAGGCCAACAATAGCCTGCGATTGAAAGTAGCCGGTAAGAGCCAAGGCCGTGGCAGCGACGTGAGATGCGGCGTTTGAATGCCCCAGACCAGAGAGGAAGGCAGACGATACCAGCGCGAGGCCAGCGACAATTGCCGACGCCCATTTAACGCCTATTAGATCAACAGTCTGGCCGTTTGATACGTTCGCTTCTAGACAAGCAACACTTTGGCCTGCCATGGGGCCGTCGGTGGCATTGATGTAAACCCTCACCTTGGCGTCGATATCCGGAAAAGTATAAGCAATCCCAGGTACAAGAGTAGCGGTTTCGGGGTCTATCGTCATACTAAACGGATCATCGAGGTTGCCCGAGACCATGGGACAAAAGCCAGCAAGTTCGAGCTCGCAAGGGTCGATGATGAGTGAATAGAATTCATAGCCGTAGGCAGAGATGGCAACATCGAATTTGACCTTGGCTTCAATGGTGGAAACGGCGCTGATGTTCACATCGATAGAATTCTTGGATGGAATGTATCGTAGGTTGAACAAGCTGGCCGTGAAGCCCGAATTGGCCTGGCAGGAGTTAAGCGAGTTGGTTTCGAGTTTTCGCTCAGCCGCCGATGGCAGCACAAGAGCAAAGAGGCAGAAGACAAAGAGGACCAGCGCCCTGGTCGACGATATTAACGAGGCCATGCTGAAGATGGGCCGTGCGAGAATGAAGAGCGACGCCGTTGCGCAGGGGATAGACGAGGGGCTACGCAGGCGGGCGTGCGCATGCGCAAAGCGCGAATCGACTCCAGGTAGTATTCAACTCGATCGATGTTGTCGTCAAGTGCGCTGAATGTGTCCGTCGAGACACGGCGGCTGGGCGACACGGTGGATCTGGAAACGGATTCGGATTCGGATTCAACGGGAAACCAGCTCGTCGCGTCTAGAGCCGGATGGGAAGCTATCGAGTATTATTTCGAGGGGCGAGGGGCGAGAGGCCGTGGCAGGAAATGTAAGTAGGAAAAGCGAATGACATCTGCGCTATGGCATGATTAGGTGAGGGAGGACGCAGTAGCAGTTTGGTGTCGAGAGACCGGGAGTGACGGAATAGCAGGTTTAGGGACGGCCCTGGCAAGGGAATGCTAATGCTCACCGGTGACCACATCACACAGCACCACCAAGCCAGCGCCATGGGCGGGCGGTACGGGAGTACTTATTTGGTTACTAGTGCACCTACCCTACTATGTACACCTGCCAGTGACCCCCTGCTAGTACCAGTACTACGTACCAATAGGGATCCGGCGGCTCCTGTCATGGTCGTGATCGACCGACGATTAGGCAACCGAATAATTGAAATTGGAAAACTGGGGGCGAGGACGTCCCTTTGTACTTAGCTGACCTACCCGATAAGGATAAGACCGTCACTCTCCAGACACTACTACTGTTATACTTGTGCGTTCTTGAGTTCATCCACTGCTAATTTGTTTCCCTATGTTACAAACAACGTGGTGTTTCAACAATACATCTAATGAAAAGAGCTTCGAGTGGTATCGCGGCCGAGTGTAAATGAAGGTAGGATGCAGCCCTGGAGGGGTAGTAAGCCATGTAGTACAAAGGCGTCATGACAGAGTTCGAGTTGCCACACTTATAGCTGAGTAGGTAAGTACCTAACCTCCAAAAAATTATTAGGACGTGTGATGTGTAACGATTTTATATATTTCACCAGGAGCAATAATGCTTTGTGAGAAATACTAGGTACTACTATGACGGTAGGGCATGCTATTGCAACATCACACTACTGGTACGTATGCTGTAGTAGGTTGTACTGTAATAAAACAACCTTGAAATTGGTGGTGATACTACCTACCTAAGTACCTAGCAGCGAGGCAGTGCAGTTCTGCAGCAGGCCCTATGCACAGCCTCCTCCCTGAGATGCCAATTCAATCAGAGGCACTAAGCCGACGCCGGGCACAAGCATATCAGCTCTATGTAAGTTACCTACAGTAGGTACTTACATTACACCACCCTCAGTGGGTCGAACACGAGAAAATGCTGACGCCAAATGGAACTGCCGTAGCATTTTTTACATCTACGTAAGCTCCCGTTTGGAGGCGTTTCGTATCCCAGGTTACGGTTCAGAGTGTTATATATACTGAGATTTGAAGAAAGGTCAACGTTTGATTGATGACTGATGTTTATAAAATACCAACCGCCTGGGTAAGGTTTGTTGCGATGACGTGCCAAGCTTTGGGGTTTGTGGACCAGAGTTGGCAAGTTAGACCTCACGGTTCTTGTGGACAAACACCCGCATCTCCAGCTGTCCGTAAACGACTTTGCTTAATCAGGTAATTCGATGTATTCAATAGGTACGAACAAAGTAAAGTGGATACCTAACCGAGTCTCAAACCGCCACCTCTCCCGGCCTAGGTGCATTACGTGAAATCAAAGTAACAGCAATGCTGCGTTGGTAGACGTTTGAATGACGCTCAGTTATCTTTAAGTACATGTGTTGAAGTGACGACAAGGCTCGTGTTGTAAGTTAAACTAGAAGTCGAAAGCCTTTTTCATGTTTATCAGCAACATAGCTTGTACACTCGTTCAGCGGCTTCTCTATACATTCAGTGACAATTTGACAAATCCACCTACCGACCGTCGTAATAGGAGTGCATATTCCTCTGGACATGATCTTATGATTGTCAAGTAATCCCCTTAGCTCCACACAATCAGAGTCTCGTTGAAGAGTCAACTAGGCATGGAGTGCATGAAGACCATTGTTATTGCCAAAGGGGTCCAAATACCTTCGCGGGTCAGTTCTGGTCACTCACATACTGTGCTTCTTTATTCTACAAAAGGGATGTCGTAATACACACCAAGGGGTGCATATTCCATAATCAGACAGTCCGGTCCGATATCAAGCGCATCTACTCAGCAAAACAAATACCCCTACCCTTCTCCTTTACGAATAATCTTCATTTCAACAACACCGCCCCGGTTAGAACGTGGTTGTCAGAGAGTCTGGGCATGGAGTTGATAGATAGACTCGTTTACAGTTTGGTAGTATAGTAGTTAGGACACAATAAATGATTACTCAATTTCTGAACCCTCTCTAACATTTCAGGGGTTCCTAAGACACTTATATATGGAACCACTGGGTTAGTCCAGTATAACCGCTCCATAGGGTCATGGATCGATAGCTGCCTAACGGGGCTCGAGAGCATTGTATCTTTAGAGATTAGACACATCAAACTAAATCTTGGCGTTCTTAGAATCAGGCTCAGATATCCGAATCAAGCTCTCGCCACCGGCGTACGCATTCCCGTCGGGGCCGAGAACATATTCAACACGAGGGGCCTCGGAGCTGCCGGGAATGGTGGGACTCCATCTATCAGTGCCATGACGCTCCTCCCCAAACCAAAAATTCTATTATAGAGTGAACCAGTCCAGCAAGGTATTTTTGTGACAAGGGCTTGATCTCAAGGGCTTGGAACAGGGTCCATATTCAACTAATAATTCTCTTTGGGTCTCAAGGAGTCTATGTTTCCTTTTCTGATCCTCAATGTAACCTCGCTCCTGTCCCTCTATTTATACACAAGTCCTTTGCAGAGATTTTCTATTACCCCTCTCGTTGGGCTCCGATTCTAGGCTTCATTGCAGAGGCTGTGATAGTCGCCGACCAATAGCTGGTTCGAGGCTGAGACATATGGCTTAACAGGTCTTGACAGGTCGTGACGGGTTGTGGCGGTCCTTGCCGTGTGACAAATGAGAATATACGTCTCCGAGGCGGACGATACTAGAAAGTATTACTAAGAGTGCTCTGAGCAGTGCTATTTTAGAGAGTTTATTTTAAGTTCTATTTCCATAGGACTACTCGGCAGAATTGTGTATTTAAATGGCGTATACGATCTCCGGAATTGAGCTATCCCACTCCTTGTGCTATAATGGAGCTTCGTATAGACGTTATAGATCATCTGGAACCCACTTATGGTGACCTTCGTGATAACGATCAAGATATTCTCCATGATATTCAGTGCTTTTGGGTTTATATAGAAATTTAGCAGTATAACTATCACAATATACGCGGATAGAAAAAACTCCTCTCACCAGCCACAAGGGACACTTTAGCTAGATATATAATCAAGGCAGAAAGTTAGGAAAGTGCTATTCTAAATATTGTATTGGACTGCATGATTACATCAAAGCAACCAGGAAATTATTAATTAAGTTTTTTTCTACTGATTACCGAAATATTACAATTCATGCAATGTTTGCCATATGGAAAGATATTGTTTTCAGTAGTTATGTCGAAGCTACCTGATTTGACAGGCTTTGCGCATATAATGGCATCTGCGTAGCGTCCGGACAGCAATTCTTCCTAGGTCCAATTTAACTGAAGAGTTAAATTTCCATGGTCCTGTTCGACCTTCTTACCCGTCAAGTACAGGTACTTAATATAAGTAGTACAAATTGAATCTAGTAATAAGTTGGACACTCTACACGTGTTGACGGTTATCGCGGTACGACTCGTATTTAAGGGGAAGAGAATGTCAAATCTCGATGGCTTTTCAAAGATATAGATTGGTATAAATTGTAATATGGCTCAAGCAACTGTAGGTTATCCATTTCTGGCTTCGCATTATCCATGCCAACCCATATTAGTTTGAGCCCAAGTAAAGCACAATAGCACACAGAGCCTTATGGACGAGTTAGCAAAGGTTTGATGTATAGACACTCCGACTTGAAGTAAACAAGGCTGTTATGTGTGGTTGAAGTATAAACTCACCATCCGTAGTTATCGCTTTGATGCTTTGCTGCCTAGAGACCCCTGGGTCGCACCCTCGGTCTGGGTGCGATTGCCGACTGTAGAGTTTTGGGAGTACCCTACACCCACGGCGTCGATGTTATTCCAGGGATCCTCGCTCGTTTCTTGGCCGAGCCAACGATTCATTGGGCTGATGCCTTGTCGCGAGGATGGGGCTGATCTAGACATTGCCGCCCATGGGCGTAGCGTGCCTATCAGGTTGTTGTTGCCCTTGTCAGTTGATGGCATAGCTACTGGGTCGGGAAAGGGTAGGATATGAACACTATTCTCTTTGTTCGTTAAAGTTGAGTAGACAGGTTTGGGGCCTGAACTATGTCGAAGGCTAGATGTTGAGTATAACCGGTAATCAAGAGCTCTAAACGGATAGTTGATGGATGATGTATTATCTCAAGGTCCTTTTTCACGGAAACAACTCTCAGATTATATATATTTTAGATGCATTATTGCTGTTACTGGGAATCCCTTGTGGTCTCGAAGTTGAGACCCGTCTATTGGTCTATGCCATATTTCGACGACTTGACGAAGAAACCGGCCCTCTCCATGATCAAAGTCATGACTTGGTTGAGAATTTGGCCCATAAACTAGGATTATTGTGTCGCCGTGTCTACGCCAAGCTCCGAGTGTTACAAGGGCTTGAGATCAAGGGCTTGAGAGTGTTTAGATTGACTAATAATTAATTATGGGGTTAAAAGGGCTTTGCCTCGCTTATTCTTTCTTTTAGCCAAGGGCGGATTTTAGGCTATTTATATACAAATAGCTTTATTTAAGTTTAATAGCTAGGCCCTTTTTGCCTTTACTTTCGTATTGTTGTTTTAAATAGATTAGATTATATAGTAAAAGCAAACAAAGTTTTTATTATTTATAGGCTTTACTACCCGATTATATAGCTATTTATAAAGCGTAAATATATAGTTCGCTAAACTAAAGGACTAATTTAAGTGTTAACTTAAATTAGTATAAGTTTTTAAAGTTTATATAATATTATTTTTTTTTTTATGCTTGCTTTCGAGCTATATACTATTAAAAAGCTTATAGGTTTATAGGTTTTTTTAAATTTTGCTAATAAAACTATTTAACTTCGGCTTTTATTTTTTTATTATTTAAATAATCGAAAAGTTTTTAAGTTTAATATTTTTTAGCTAGCTATTTTTGTTATTTAATTAAATATTTTATATATTTTTTAGTTTTAATAAAATTTTTAATTATATTTATTTAATAATTTTTTGCTTTTATTAGTTTTATTTTATATAAAATTTAGTTAAAATTAAATATTTAATTATTAACGCAAAAGGGCTTAATAAGCAAAATATAAAAAAAATTATAAATTTGCTACTTTTTAAATAGTATAAGCTTAATTATAGTAAAAAAAATTATTTATTAAATTTAAAAAAGGCCTAATATTTTTTTGTTTAGTTTTTTAGCAGGTTGTTTAGTTTTAATATTTTTAATATTTAATATTATTAATTAATTTTTTTTATATATAAGTACTTTTTTTTTTTACGTATTAGTTTATTTTTTTATACGTTGTTAGCTTTTTTTTAAATAGTTTTTAATATTTTTATAAACTTAAATTATTTAATATATATATAGCTAACTGCTAAGATTATAGACCGTTTTTATTAAAAAATTATAGGCTGTAAAATAGTAACTATAATTAGCAAAAAAAAGCGTTATACCCGTAAATACTAAAAATAAATTATTATAAGCAAATTTAGCTATAAGCAGTAAATCTTTTTAGTTAAATATTTTATAATTTATAAAAGCTTATAAATAAACTTTAAAATTTTAATTAAATTGTTTAGTTTGTTCGTTTGTTTAAAAATAAAATATTATATTTATTTTATTTTTAATATTTATAAGTTTAAAAAAATCTTTTTAAAAATAAGCAGTAAACTTAGAGTTTTTATTAAAAATAATATTTAAAAAAATATTATAAACTTTTTAATAAACTTTAGCGAAAATTTTAATAAAGTTTTTAGTTTTTTTTTTTTTTACTACTAAAAAAATAAAATATGCTATTTTAATAAAAAAGTTAACTATAACCTATATAAAGTTATATTTATTAAATAATAATAAATTTATAATAAAGTTTATAGTTATTGTTTGCTATAGTTTATAATAAAGTTTTATAAGCTAAAACAATTTATATAAAACATAATAAAAGTTTTTATTTTTTTAGCATTTAAAATATTTGTTTATATATTTTTTTATAAATTTTTATAAGTTAAGCTATTAAAAATTATAAATAATTAATTTTATAGTTTTATTTATGTTTATATAGCTTGCTATTAAAATATTATATTTAAAGTATATAATTTTATTTTAAAGCGTAAAAGTAAATATTTATAACTAACTTTTGCAGTATAATAGCTAGTCCTGTTTTTTTATATTTTTACCTAGGTTAGACTTTTAAGCTTAATAATCTAAGTTTTATAACGCTATAGCTTTAATTTTTTTAATAAAGTTAAAAAATTATTAAAGTATTAATAAGCTATATAACTTTTTTAAAATAAATAATACTACAAGTAATATTATAAATATTATTTTTTTTAAGTTAAAAAAATATTTTTTTTATAAAACTAAAATAATTAGCTAGTTTTTATTTTTATTTTTTTTTAAAGCAATATTATAATAATTTAAATAAAATATCCGCTTTTTCGTTAAATTGTTTTAAGCAGTAATTAATTACGAACTAATATATAATAAGCTGTTATATTTATTTAGTTTATTTTTGATTTAATATTTTAGCTATAATAAAATATAATAAATTTTAATAATTAAAATATATTTTAATATAATATTTAATATTTTCAAAATAATATTTTTATTTATTTAAGCAATTAATAATAGCTAATAGCTTTTTATTATAAATTTTATAATTAATTTTAGCTAGTATTAATTTTTATAAATAAAATATAACAGAATATAATTTTTTATTGTTATTTTTTTAAAATAAAATATATTTTAAAGTATAATTTAATATATTTACTTTTATATAAACAATTTTATTTAAATCGAAATATATTAAAACAAGGGCTATTATAAAGCGTTTTTTTAATTTTTAAAATATTTTTTTTATTATTTTTATTTATTATTAAAATATATAATTTAGCTTATTTACGTTCGTTATAAGTTTAATAATGTTAAAAAATCCTTAGATAAACCGGCGATAAAAGTTAGCAAATTTTATAAATTATTAAAACTTTTTAAAATTTGTTAAAAGTAGCTAGTTTATAATATATTTTATTTTATTTTATATTATAGTAATATTTTATAAATTAATAATATAGCTTAAAAACTTAATTTTTTAAATAGTTTATTAGTATTTTTACGGAGCAATAGCAAGGTTATATTTAGTTAGCTAGCAAAAAACTTTTTATATAATTATATTATATTTTTCGAAAATATTAGCATAAATTTAAAAGTTATTTAAATATATTAATAAGCTAGCGTTAATTATATTTTTAAAAATATAATTTATAAAAAATTAAAAAGTAGTTAAAACGTTAATAAAGCTTATAAATATAACTATATATTTAAATAAACTATATTTATATTTAAAAGTTGTTTTTTATTTATTGCTTACTTTAATATAAATTAAATAAAATTTTAATTTAAAATTAATTTTTATAAACTATTTAACTATTTAAAATTATATTTAAAGTTTAGTAATAAGTAAAATTAAATACCGGACCTATATTATTATTTTATTAAGTTTTTTATAATTTACTATAGGTTGTAAAAAGTTTTTAAGGTTTTTTTTATTTATAAATATTAGTAGTATATTATAAAACGCTATAAATTTTTATATATATTTAAAATTAAATATTTTATTTAACTAAAGTTTTAATATTTTTAGTTCGTAAGCAGTTATTGCGTATAAAAAGTTTTATAAAAAAGTTTTTTTAAGTTTAAAGTTTATAGCGTAATTTTAGGGCTAATAATCGAAAAGCCGGTCGGTAACTATTTAAAATATAATTAAAAAAAATTCCTAGAATCGGTTTAAAACCGCGTTAAAACTTACTTAAATAAATTCTTTTAAAAAAATAACCCGGAAATATATATAATATTTTTAGCAAAAGTCCAACAAAAATTTAATTTTATTTATATTGTTAACAAAAAAATATATAAATTAGTATTTTTAAAGCTATTAATAAAATAAAATAATATTATAGCTTTTTATTTAGCTAAGTTTAAAGTTTAACTAAATAAAATAGTTTTTTTAATATTTTAAAACTAATGCTTCCGTATAATATTTTTTTTTTTACTTATTATACGTTTTATTAAACGCGTTTAGTAGCTAAATATATTATTGTTTAATTAAAAATAACTTTTATTAGCAAGCTTTAAAAAATAATATTATTAAAACTATATTATTAAAGTTTAATAATATTTTAACTAAGTACTTTTAATTGTTATAAATTAACGTTATAGTTATAATAGGTCGAAGCTTTATTTAAAGTTTAAAATAGTATTTTTTTCCGCTTTTTTTTTTATTAGCAAATTTTTTATTTAAAAATATTGTTTTTTTAATAGCAAATATTTTTAAATTAATATTTTTCGGCCGTAAAGTTTTATATAATATAATATAAAAGCCGTTTAAAAATTTAAATTAAAATTTAAGTTTAATATAAAATATTCCGGCCGTAAAAATTTTAGCGGAAAATTTGTTGCTATAGTTATAATTGTATTAATTTTAGCTTTTTTTTTTATATTAAGCAAAAGCTATTTTTTTTTATTTTTACGTTTAATAGTAAAAATCTTTTTAAAAATAAATAATAACTTTTTTTTATTAATATTTTTTTTAATAAAATATTTAAAAAGTATATAGTTATTTTTTTTATATTGCTAGCAAAAAATTTTATTTTTTTTGTGTTAATCGATATTAGTTTAATTAATACTTTTTAATATTTTTTTAAAGCTTAGCTATATTTTATTTTTAAAATTTGTTTTAAATTTTTTATTTAATTTTTTTTTACTTTTTTTTTTTAAAAATTAATTTTAGCTAAAATTAAAACTATTTTTTTTTATTAGCTTAATTTTAAGCGTTTTAAAATCGAAATAAGCGCATTTTTTCCCGAATTAGGTTTTATAATATTAAAGTTAATTAATATATTTTTATAAATTTACTTGGTTTTTTAAATAGCTATAATAAACTTTTTATTTAAATTTAAAAAAAATTTTTTTTTTGTGTATACTATTTTAGTAATTTTATTAAAAAATTTTTAAATAATATAGTTTTAGAACGTAGTACTAAACTATTAAACTATTTTATTTAAATTTAAAAGTTTAATAAAATATTAAATAGTATTTTTTTTATATTTAAGCTCGTATATTTTTTAAAATTTACGGTATTTTTTTAATAAGTTATAAAACTATTTTTTAATAATATAAACGTAGCTTTTTTAGTAGTTTTTTAAGCTTATTTTTTTTACCGAAGTTTATTGTTGTTAGTACTAAAATT